>JAAIXI010000244.1:1573830-2171516 GCA_013403645.1 Heliconius nattereri | reverse complement strand
AAAAACAGTAAAAGACAGTTTTGATCTACATTAAATGGCCAACGTAACTAATATACTTATTTATATGCTGAGAGTAAGCGATAAGTGAAACTTGAGTAACATACAGCTGATGCGTCAACGGCGTGATGTGTTAACAATTAAATGCGTTTTTCTCTAAAACTATTCGCAATTTCGAAATAGTGTAAATAACAAATTTTATCTTCGTTTAAAGTAGAAAATTAATAAATATTTTAAAGGATAAGGATTAATACCATTATGGAAAAATATCCCTCACAATAAAAAATATATTGAAATTACAATTTTTAGACAGAAATATGATCACTACACGTTATCCTTAAAAGATACGAAAATGCTGTCGCGGACTTTTTTGTAGATCTTATTAAGAGGAACAATACTCCAGTACATTATTTTCATGTAGTACTTACCATTAAAGCAGCGCATGCGCGAAAGTGCATCAAGGGGTAAGACTTTATACACATTTATCGTATTTATGTTAATTTACATAAGAATGTACAACTAATAAACTATATATAAACCTTTCCTGAGAAATACTCGAACTAATGGTGAAAACCGCATCAAAATCCGTTGGGTGGTTTAGAAGAAGAATAGTTAGAAAGTTCAGACAGACACGAAAAGCGACTTTGTTTTATAAGATATAGGATTCTACTAAAAATATTAAGAACAGACATCACACATTAAAAACAATGAAAAAACATACGAAACATGACTAAGTATTATCGATTGACCATCGATAGAATAAATTGCCTTTTAAAATACGACTTTACCTTTTATTTAATAATGACAATAACTTCGAATGTATATCAACAGGGGTTACGCCCATCTCATCAGCATAATAAGTGTGACACAAAGCAAGGAATGCGATAGTCTCTACATTCTTCAAGTAAGCAATAAACGTCTTTAAAACAATAAATATAAAAGCTATAATACATAAAATTTTATGCGTTTTCTTAACGCATTATCATATCCATGTACGGTAATTTAATAGAGGGTATTGTACCTATCGATCGATGTCTCTGATATACTGATACTGTGGATACAAATTGTCAAAGAAGATGCTTTTTTTTTCAATTGTTATCATTACACTCTTAAGCCGTAAGGTCCTATTTTTTTTTGTTTTTTCTATGGTGACTCATTTCGTTGTTTGTCTGCGCCGCATATAATTATTTAATAATATGTAATTTTGTGTGACAAGAATGTTAAATTTTTATCGTCATGTCGTTATTCGAAAGAATAACAAACACTAAATGTTGCCAAAATACTTATTTCTGAAATTAGCGTGAACAAACGCACAGACAAACAGACGTTTTTTAAATTTATTGGTTGGTTTTATTATGTTATTAAATGCCACCTATAACTTTTTTTTTTATAAATTTTCCATTTACAGATATCGATTTTTACGATTTTATTATAAGTATAGAATTATAGATTAACAATATAGCTACATAAATTAACTTAATATAACCCACAATATGTATATTTTATTTACTTTCGGTTAGAATATTATATGACTCTACATATTCAGAAACTAGATAGCGAAACAAAAGAATTACGATCATGTGGGCTGTCACCCACACAAGACAGATGCAAGCTTGTTCTAAGTTTGTTTAACAAGTAAGGTAGTTGAAAACTAATTGTTAGAAATATGTATGTATGTTTATATGCATGACATAATATTGGTTTTGAATGAAATTTAAATTGTATGCCACGTGGGTAGTGCTTGTCTTATTTCAGATAGTAAAATTTAAATTTTTGTGATAAAAAAGTTATGTAAAAATACTTCTTTAACTATTTTTTTCATAGAGATTTGATTTTTTTTCGAGGCCAGTCAGTCAGTCAAACTATGACTATAAAAGCGACTGGTTGTGTGTTCAGGATATCTCAGAATTGCTACAGGAATGGGATCATGGCACGGACCATAAGATGGCAACAAGACATCGATCAAAATGGCACATACTTATTATAGAGAAATAAAAATATTTTTTTTTGTATGAACAATACGAAAATACTTTTGCCCCGACTTCATATTAATTAATCTGCCAATTGACTTCACAAAAATTTGATTTCCTTGAAATACCTACGACCAACACTGCTCTAAGCATACAACATTGTCATAAATAAAATAGTAACATGTAGAGAATAAATAACAGGAGGTGTCGAACATTATTTCCTATCATAGGCCAAAATGAATACGCCCACATAAAACGTTACTGATAACACAAAGAAATAAATTTAAATAATAAAAATCTATAATGTTTATGCAAAAGCACGGACACTATTTAAATTTATATTTCAATGAAACTGGGTGGAGCGTTTGGACAGAATATTTTATTTCGTCGATAGATCAAATGAGACCTCTGACCGGACACAAAATAAAGGTTAATAAGAAATGTCGTGCGTATTAAATTGATATGAGTAATTGTAGATAGAATATATAAATTGAAGTATTTAAATCCTATGATATCAATATTTTTTATCAGGATTTTTTGGTCACAAATGATTATGCCTTTTTATTATTTTCTTTATATCACAGGCCTATACCGTAGCATTACCTATACAATTTATTTTCGTTTTTCTATATCCTTATTGTAGAGTATGCAAATGGAACTTTGTGTACAGCCACTCCATTGAGATATTGTGTGTTTACGATAACCTAACCTTTAAAATGCAAAACCAATGTTATGTTACGAAAAATAGAAGGCCTAAGTAAAATCTGTATTAAATTGTTATATTAGAATACAAATGTTGATATTTTAGTTTCCATATTCATTTATCTGGAATCATAGTGTTATGTTGATCTTACTAGCTTCATCCGTGCAATTGGGCTTTCACAAGAGCTGTAGTTAACTTTCGATGTTTACAGGAGAACCTTTGAACAATCAGCAAAAGTAATATTTGGATACCTGCTCTACCTGTTCTAAGCTGTGGTAGTTAAAAGAAACACTATCATAAAATGTCACTTATTGTAATTTACTAAAATACTAGTATTTTTATGTGTGATTAAATTATCGAGCTTTCTTGATATGTATACTTATGAGATCAAAGAGCTTACAATAAATATAACACTCTAGAGCAAATAGAGCTTTACAAAAAACTCTATTGAGTATTAACACTCAAAAGAAATTTTAATATTAAATTTGACTATGAATGTTTTATTGAAGTATCAAATGTTCAATATCTGATACGAATATGTTACAAGTAATCGAATCTTTCAATATTGTTTATTGTTAAGCTGAATTGAAAAACGTAAAAATGTTAATATTTCAGAGTTTAAATTGAGTATATAATGTTCAAATAATCTATGGAATACAGGATGTAAAATACTTAGTATCATTGAAAATATTAAATATTTTATTTTCCCGAGTTCCCACTCGGGAATCAAGCTCACAACCGTCGTATATATTATATAAAGTTTCCAATGAAAAACAATTTTACTTCGTAACATATATAGTATTACAAAAACACTATTTACAAATCCAATATCACAGGGTGGCTTATTATTCTGTCACATGCACTCCGCACAAGCCCAGCAGTCAGCACATTGTATTTGGAGTGAGAACGAGGGGCTATTCTTTGTTACTAATAGCTCGCTAGGATTTGTCACTTCAAATAACCCATAATGTATAATCAATTATGGCCGATTACCGGCTGACAACAAAATTATAGTATTTAGCGTTGGGTCGTTATGGTCATTATTTACTTGGCTTGCTAAGATGATTGCAATATTATGTGTTGCTTGAACTAAAGTCTGAAATTAATATTCATCATGACTAATGTAATGAAGAAAAATGGAAGAGTAAAAATATTATAATTTATTATATATAGTTATAAAATTTGTATGTAATATTTAAAACATACAAATACAAAAAATAATGTTTTTATGACATTTTTTTCAATTTTCAAAACAATCAATATTATGTATAGTTATCTTGCAAATTGCAATTGTTACCACAAGGAGGAGGCAAGCTAGTGTTAAGACACTCCGCTCTCCACGCATAACTCAATTTTTTATATCGCGTATTGAGTGTCAAAAATAAACGCTGCCCTTTATCATTTTGCCATGAGTGGGAGTCGAACCGTCCTCAGCCGTCGCTTTTACAGTCAGAATCTGATCCCTTCATCACAGCGGTCTCCAAAAACCTATATACACTATGCTACGTCCAAAACAATAAATACACAAAAAACCAACAAAATTAATATTCAAAATTGTGAATCTTTCCTCAAAAGACAATAATAACGTCATAGCAACGTGCACGAGTAATTGCAGTTGGTCGCTAATTAATTAATCACCAAGACAGAGACGGCGACATAATTGATATTTGAAAGCCTCCTCGAAGGTAATTCGAGGGGAGCTCAGCGAAAAATACTTTGCGACAGATGATTTTGTTTTTGCAGTTATTATTATGTAGTTTTTTTTTGTATGATTGTTATACAAATAAAAAACAGACATATTTTTTGAAATATTTGGAAAATTTGCTTTTTTAATTTGGAAATTTAAATAAAAACTCATATTTAAACTTTTCATTAAAAAAGAAACTTTTTATTTGGCGTCTAAATGTACGATAATGTCTAAATGGATTAAATGCTTACTTATTCAAAATATTTAAATTATGTTATGTGATATTTCGTTAGGTTTTTTTGGAAATTCTGTATCACATTGAATCTTATGATAGTAGCCACACTGGTGGTAAAAAATAGGACTAGCAGATTTGAAATACATAAAAAACTACATTAAATATTATAGATACATAAAATATATTTGTAGATATGTCTAATTTTAACCTAAAAAACAATTAAAAACATCACAAAATCAATCACTTTAAATCTCACGAGCTGTTCACACACAGAGAGTGGAAAGCTAGTTAATTAAAGTTGATTTTACTGCACTGGCAACTCTTTAGTCATTTTATAATAGCCTCTATAAACCAAACAGCAGCCCTGTTTGGCCAGACGAGTCTTGTATTATTAATTAGCGTATTCGGCAATTTCATCCTTTGTCAGTGGTCTGGATGAAAACGGCGGCGCTATCGAAATGTTTTTCGATTGTCACACGTTTTAATGAACTTTAAATTCGTGGAACTGTATGAAATATTGTTATTTTGCTATATATAAATAAAGTCACTACAAATATGATTTGAATTTTAACGAAAATATTAATAGAAATCATAATTGTTATTATTGGTGATGATAATGTAAGTCTATTTAAGTTTGATATAATAATTAAAAATATATTACGGTTTTAAAAACATACTAAAAATATGATACTCGAATGGTTTACTACTAACCTCTGAAGAGTTTCAATATTCAGGTCCTGGCTCCATCACCAAATCAGACCATACTATATATTATATACTATATATATATATATATATATATTACATACTATATATTATAATATTTTATACCTCAGCTACGTATAATTGTCAAGTTTAATGATGACCATTAAGAGTGAGTATAATTTAGTTTTTTTTATTTTATTACAGGCATTATTACAGCTCTTTGAAATCACACTGAAAAGCGTGATTGAAGACTTTAGAAAGTAGTCCTAAATAATTTAACTTTCACAGTTCCTCGAATAGATAAAAAAATAGCTACTGGGTATCTATTTCCAAGTTCCCTCTACCTACCCTGCTTTGAAAAACAAAAAAACAATAGAATTATTATTTAACAAAACAAAAAATATTGGTAACAATACACCATCCACTATATTTAATCATGTCATAACTGACCAAATATTTAGAAAAAAAAACTGATAGAATATTTAATTCTCGAGGGAAATACGACACTGCGGGTTCATACGTTTCGCGTTGTCAATCCGGTAGCTTGACACTTCCATTTCAAATCTATTTCGATCACTCGGCGTGTACCGTGCACCGTGGACGAGTACGTAATGGATTAGTACTATCAATAAATAATGAACAAACATTAGGGTCAAGCGAATTATTGGCTTCATTAAAATGTTGGGGCCCACTTCGAATTGCGAGACGAGTAAGTACACTAATTAACTTGAGTATATATTTGGCGAATGTCGGCTCGAGTTTGTTTTTAATTATTTTTTATTGTTTTTCACCTTCTGTTTGCTTTGGTAATTGTTGTTTTTTTTTGTTATAATAGAAGTAGGGAGTTGATGCAGTGACCTAAGCCAGTCGTAGCACAGATTCGTACTTACTCAAAGAAATGGAATCCTATCCTATACCGTATAAAACAAAGTCGCTTTTCGTGTCTGTCTGAACTTTATAACTCTTCTTCTTCTAAACCACCCAACGGATTTTGATGCGGTTTTCACCATTAGGTCGAGTATTTCTTAGGGAAGGTTTATATATAATTTATTTTTTGTACATTCTTATTTAAATTAACATAAATACGACAAATGTGTATAAAGTCCTACCCGTCCTACTTTCCTCTTCCTACTTTCGCGCATTTTACTTATCCCTTACTCTCAGCATATAAATAAGTATATTAGTTACGTTGGCCATTTAATGTAGATCAAAACTGTCTTTTACTGTTTTTCATTTTAATAAGTACTTTAGAAGTTGTTACAATATCAAAAAATCCTTGCTGCGAAACGGCTCGCCACTCGCCATGCGTCCCGCGACGTTTTGCTTATACAAGCGCGTCCGCCGCGCCCGCCTGCCTTACACGCATCGGTGGTTCAGTGGTAGAATGCTCGCCTGCCACGCGGGCGGCCCGGGTTCGATTCCCGGCCGATGCATTCGGATGCCATAAAACAATTGAAAAATCCTTATTGAAACTACGAAAATGCGGGTTGCATTAGGGATTAATTAAGCCCTTTCACATTATCTTAAGTGCTTTGCAAACATACATTATGTGAATAATCCAGTAGTAAAAGCGGGCGAAGCCGCAAGACGGTCGCTAGTATTTAAAATTTAAAGTCGGGGCAAAGTTGAGTAGCGTAACTCAACGCCTAGTTGAGTTACGCCACTCAACATGCAATTCTTTTAGAGCGGAGCCGGAGTGCCTTAACATGAGGCTCCATCTGTCTACCCTTCTACTTTACCCTGCTTTTTTAGGTTTTGCAAGTCTTTGCACTCAGATCTCTATGCGGGATTTGCGTGTTACGATTAAAGAATGTTAAATATAATCAATAACTTATGATACTTATAGACTGTATAGCAAAATAACAGGTTAGATACATAAGTGTGAACTGACAAAACGTTAAACTTCGCTTGAATTATCTCCTGCGCTATCACCCCGGGGAAATTAAAGTGTCTTGTTACTACTTTATGACGGCCAGGTACAGTAGAAGCTACGCAATAAATAATTCAGTTCCAAATTGAAATGCAATTCTTCAATAGTGATCTATCGCATCGTGTTCGTTTTGGAAAACTATTATAATTTCGCTACTTTCAGCATAAAACGCATTTCTTTCTTTAGATAAAGATATTGTAAAGATAATAATTTTCATTTTATATAATTTGCTTATATTGAAAGGACGGTATTAGTTTTCTGGAAAAAAAAATACAGGCGGAAATATAGTAGGATTAGTAGGTAACCGTGTGAAGTTATTGCTTTAGGATTTCGTTATCTTATTCCTAATGTCAAAAATTGTAAGACGTAATAACACGAGTAGGTTTTAGTAGGTTATTTAAAAATGAAGGGCATCAGGCTGGTATACTGAGGGATTGTCATAAGATGAGGATGAAAAAAATATAAGCAAATTTCTTACTTACTTTGTGAAGAGAAAAGCTGTGATCCTTCTACGTCAAAGAAGAGGTGCAATATTAAATATAACTGTAGTATTTCATTGTAGTAGTTCGTTGTTTGTTGATAAAAGTGACTAGAATATAGTCATTATTATCAACAAACCTATGGACCAAACTACTGTTACAAATCGTGTTTATATAACAGGTGTTACTTATGTATACATACATATACATTATACATCCTAATTCAGTCATAACTTTAAATACATTAATTCTGTAATTTAAACTTATCATTATATTCTTTTATTTTATTTAACAAAATCAGCACAAAAACTAGTTACACAATCCACGCAAACTCGGCGAATCAACGAACATGAAAAGTTTATGAAAAAGCCGGCATATCTGTATTAAGGCTCTAGGGAAATAATTGCGCGCTTTATTCAGTGCTATGGAATTTTTTGTTCCCACCCTCGATGGGTGGCGATTGTTTAGTGAAACTTTTAGTTAGTTAGTCGATTTGAATCTTTTTAACTTTTTAACATTTATTAACTACTTATGATATCAATGCACAGTAAAACAGTGATTGACTGTTAACACAACGGTTGTGAGTTCGATTCACACTCGGCGGAAATAAATATTTAATATTTTTATTTTTTCTCTCTGGTAAAAAAGAATAAGGCGATTTGGAATTCTGCCAACACGTCATGTCTCGAAAATTCGACGGTTTGTAGGAAATGTCTTAGCATTAGGTTCACTCTGCCTATCCTAATATATTATGCGAGATGCTAAAAAATACTATTGAGGCCGAAAAATACTTCGTCGGGATGCAGTGGAACAGCCTATAAATGTATACGCGATGGTCGTAGGTTATATCTTTCTCAGGGGATTGAGTTGATACACACTATACTTCCGAGTATGCAATATCTCGTAAGAAATTTAGAAAAAGCACAGCGTTGAAAAAAAATAACTTTATATCATAGGTAAATGATGGTAAATGTGGTAATAACTAATTCATTACTCATTTCAGAGATTAGTTTTGTTTAATTGAATTTTCCAGAATACTTTAGAGATTTTTTTCAAGTGTGTATAGAGAAGTTGGAGAAGAAAAGTAGGAATAGCAGAGGAGAAAATAATAAAATACTTAACATTTTTAAATATCCTTTAACCTTTAAAATGTATTTTAAAAATAAGCCTTTACAGTATGTATGTACAACACATGTCGGTTTTCATTACAAAGTGACCACTTTGTGTTAGACCCGAGGCTTTGTGGCTCCAATTTATATTTAAATTTTTTCCAGTTTCTGATTGGAAAAGTTCAACCTGTTACTGTAGACAAGATATAACCTAGTACAATACGAGCTGTGAATTTGAATAGATATCACATATTACCTTATACCTTGAGTCAAATCGGTTATTTATTTTATATGAAAAATATGCTTTGCATCGTTTCTTAAATATTTCTCAATAGCAAAAATTGGTCAAAAAGTGGAGAAAAAGTGGAGAAGTGCTGTTTTCATAGAAATTGAGTATCTTAACACTAAGTTCCCAGGTTCCCTATGCCTACCCTGCTATGTGCAGGATACCTACAGCTAAAAAATGAAAGTTATTTTGATAAAATTTAACATTATAATAAATACATTATTTAATTATCTTAGTGAAATCAACATTTAAATGCATTACAATATACATTTTTACTACAAACATATAAAAAAAATAAAAAACATTATATTTTTTTCCTTCATAAGCATAAAAAGTAATATGTAAAAGCAATAAAACAATTATGTAAACATCCAGTGCTCATAGAACGTAAACATGAATATGATTTAATATTACTTTACTGAATACTTCTCACTGAGTGCTTTCCTTCATTAAAGTCCGTAGCAAGTGCTAGTAATTAAATTTAATTTGCGCAATCAATTTTTACTGTACTTTTATGCCTTATTTAATTTTTAAATTGAATATCTTATTCATGTTTTGTATGTGGAATAATTATAATTTTATATGATTAATAAATACTATTATAGTGTTAGTCTGCACTTTATGGATTCCAATACAAAAGTCCGATTTCCACCGCAAGCGGAACGGACCCATTAAGGACTATTTTGAACTCGCAAAAGCAATCTCCACACACACACACAGTGGCCTAGCTTAGTCCTAGAGAGCGGAGTGAAGTACAAAATACAAAACTCTTTGTTGGTGGAGATGTAAGGCTTCTAAGATGTAAGAAATCTATTACACCTAAGCATTATACACATTTTTCATAGATATTTCCGAAATTTTGGTATCATTTAGCTTATATAATAATAGTAAACATTACCAAGATTTTTTTAAATTAAAAATTCTTTCCGTAATATAGAAAAAATCTAAACTTGTATTATTGCTATGTGTATAGCCATCGAATAATAAATCCTAAACAACATATTTATTACATATAAAAGCTTAGAACATGATATTCCTCAACAAACGCTATAATCCGCATCAGCTCTCGTCTCGCGTAAGCGCTCCAAACGTGAAAGACTAGAAATTCTTGGGGCCTTATAAAATGCAAAGTCCATAAATAATTTTGCGAATATATAAAGATTTTGTGCGGGAGTGTACTTCAATAATGCAGGTTGGCAGTAAAACGTAGCAGTAAGTGCGACGGGCACGCTAAATGGCCCAGTGCAAGAATTTAGTGGTACTACGTGCCTTTGTATGCGAATAATGTGATAAAGGAGCCCTCGATTGTATTCATTTCGTTTTTAAATGGAAACCGGGAAACATTAGTCTTCTAGTGTATTAGATTGATTGAGTGTGCTATGTGAGTATGATATATGATATAATTTTATAATTTAGATTTGCTTATATAAAATAAACTAAATGATTGCCAGAATCTATATATGTACAATATTACTGCAGGACTATGTATTTTACATTAAAAAAATGTTACTAAAAACTATAATCATAAGATAAATAGTAACCAGGTAAGATCGGGAGAGTGGCTAGTTCAGAAAAATATGCTCTTCAATATTAAAAACGCTTTATAAAGCATTTCAATCATCTATTAGGTAAATAGAATAAAAGGATATATGAATAAACAAATATTAGCACCAAGTTTGAAAAAAACTAGACTCAAATAGCATATTTCTAAATTACTTTATGGTATTCCAATCACATAAAAGGTTAATCCATTAAAGCTAATGTACTCGTACTGTATGATATCAAATGAAGGAAGGGTACGGACTGCAATCATCGGTGCGTGAGATAAACGCAATGCATTTGCAATATTAGCCGTACAGAATGTGAATTTATTTGAGAAGTACTGGTCATATATTACTTTTATGTAATTAAGAGTATATTCCTATAATTGACGCTTATTTTCATAAAAGACCTTATTCTACTTATATAAAAGACCTCAGTGACTGATAAAAACGCAGTACTCGACGTGAAACAGTAAAATTTAACAGGTTAGGTACCTTCTATGGAAGTGTAAGAAACACTGTGAGAAGATTTCCCAGAAAAGAACACAGTTTCACCATGTAATGTTCACACAAACGAAGTTGCGGGCGAGTAGTAGGTAATAGTAGTAGGTAATAAAAACATTGCTGTTTGGGTTTCCTTCAATTAAACATATACATAACTACTTAGAAAGATTTAAGAAAAAATATATCTGTCCATATACTCGTTTCATTTATATATAAACCTATTTAATAGAAAATGTGTAGACTGCATCCTCTACGTCCTAACTTAACGTTGGAAATTGAAATATATTACCGTAACGTTTTCATATCTAAAATTGTTACAAAAATTGCTTTGAAGGTATTTTACTTAATGAAAACAAATGCATACAAGGAAACTCCGACAAACAAAATAAATAAGTTTGGTATGTCGACAAAACTGCAAAACTTCTACGCTGCATCTCATTAAAGAAAGTGTGAAATACACTCATAAACCTGAGAACTCAATGAATCAAAATAATAAATACATTATAAAACTATATATTTGCGTCGTTGAATTCCGTCACTCAACACGTAATGCCTCAAGAAGGGAGCATAAGTATTTTAATGGAAACGGATTGTCTTAACACTAGGATCCCATCTTCAGATACTTAGAAAGCTAGAAAAAAAAGCTACTACTGAAGCATTTCCAGTTTTTGAAATTGTTGGTAATATAATTACTATGAGAGATGACTAAACGGTTTCACGTGTCCTATTCACAATTCACGATTACATCGTTCAATCAGTCACTGTGTAGCCCTTAGAGAATACTATAGGAAATTAAAAATAACGTAACTATTTATAATAATTAAAGTACACAAAAAATCTTTTAAATCTTCTGTAGTGCGTTGGAATGACAAATCTCCGCCATATGCTTGAAATATAATTACTTAGTTCAGTTCGCAGTGCGCGCCAGAACATGGTTTCTTATTTCTGTTGAAAAAGTTTAATTTAAAGTTTGTTGCCGGTCGGTACTCTTAGGCGGTATTCATGCAAGTAAACTGCACTTCCTTATAAGCTTATTTTCTTCTCAGAGACTCGAAAATTTTCTTTAGATTAGTTTCTCTTGTTGGGGAAAATAGGAAGGAATAATAAGTTTGCTTCGCTCCTAAATTGGAAGTTGCTACTTTTATACGGAGATTTTCACAGGCTCTACCGCATTGCGAATAACATTAACTATATATAGCTACAATTTGAATACAGTTTTTTTTTATGTAAAAAAAATAACAAGCTTCCTAAATACTGCTTAGTGCAATTATCATATCATATATGAAGAAAATTGTGTCGTACCAGTTAGGACTCAGCGTTGAGTAATTCTTATTTCTTCGCTCTGGTAACAAGACAAAGTGCACTGTTAAGTTCTACCACCCAAAACTCAGTGTCTCGATAACTGAGCTGTACGTGGGAAACTGAGTCTCTTAAGACAAGACTTACGCCAATAGCAGAAAATAACGCTAAAAGCTAAAAGTTAAAAATAACTAAAATACTTCAGTATTTCGTGTTCATTAGATTTTACTGTTTGTTTTATTGTAAGTATACGTCATTGAATACGCAATACCGAATAATATTCAATAATAGGATAGTCAGAGGGAACATGAGAACCTAATATTACGACACTTTGTTCCCACTAAAATACTTGCATTTCCCAGACGGAAATGAATAGAATTAATTCTGTTGAATCTACAACCATCGAGCTTACAGTCACAATCAGACGCCGCCACTGGGTCTAATAAATATCATATTAAATGAAATATTCCTTACTAATGGAAACAATCAAACAGCAGTTGCTTTGAAATAGACGTTAATAGAAATAACATTTCAATAACACCGCATCAATGTCGGCAGTGTTCCATTGTAACATATTTTCTGCCGGAAGTAAATGAGGTTAAAAGCTAATGCGAAACGATATTTTGTGAATATGTCATTCATGTGCCAATTTTGTACAGCAATGTACAAGTTAAACGTGATTGATATGATAATTATTGTAATTTGCTTTTTTTTTTCTTTATATTATTTAAGGCTGAGTATATATGATATGAGACTAATTGCCGACCTTCGTTTGAGTGGACGTAATGCTAGTTCTGTTTACCACCTATCATCATGCAGCAGATAGGCAAGTTGCAATTATGAGCAAAGAGAACCCGTTGTCTAGACGCTTCGTTCTTCAGCCGAATTCGAAAAACACAAAAACAAAAAGTTTCATCCAAATCCGCGCAGTAGTTAGATGTGCTTTACTAGACAAACAAATGAGGTATATTTGTAAAGGCCTATTTTTAAAAGCTTCTATTTAACTTGCAATGTATGTGGGTTCGGGTGAAATCTTTGAGCTTCATTTTGAAGTAGATATCTTCAACCGACTGAGCTGAAATTTTGTATACACGTTTACTTTGGATGACAATGCACGATAAAATATGTGACGTCATTCTAAATCTAATATGGCGGATCATACAAGACGGCGGAATAGTTATTTTTAATGTACTTCTACAATATGGGTATTAAATGAAAGGGCTCGTTGAGAGCTGCTCGAAAAATAATGTGATGTCATTCTAAATGCAATATGCCGGAACATCTAAGATGGCGAAATAGTTATTATTTATGCACTTCTACAATATGGGTATCAAAGGAAAGTTCTTGCCGAGAATAATTAAAAAATAATGCGACATCACTTGAAATCCTATATATTTCAACACTACTCAAGTTTTTTGTGCTTTCATATAATGAAAGGTACGTTCGTACGATTGAGCTGAAATTTTGTATACACGTTTGGTATGGATGACAATGCACAATAAGGTGTGTGACTTCAATCTAAATCCAATATAGCGGACCATCCAAGATGGCGGAATAGTTATATTTAATAAACTTCTGTAATATGGGGATCAAATAAAAGGGCTTATTAAGAGTACCTCGAAAAATTGTGTAACGTCATTCTAAATCCAATATGGCGGACTATCCAAAGTAACAGAATAGTTATTTTTGATGCACTTCTACATTATGGATATCAAGGAAAGAGATTCTTGAAAGTAACTGGAAAAATAATGTGACGTTATTCTAAATCCAATATGGCGAACCATCCAAGATAGCCGAATACCTATTTTAGGCCTACTTCTACAATATGGATATCTAATAAAAGGGCTCGCTGAGAGTAACTCGAAAAATAATGTGACGTTTTTCTAAATCCAATATGGTGGAACATCTAAGATGGCGGAATAGTTATTATTTATGCACATCTGCAATACGGGTATCAAATAAAAGGGCTTTCCGAGAATAATTAGAAAAATAATGTGAGAAACCTAGCCTGTAGTAGTGGTAGCTAAAAAGTAAAAAATAAATTAAAAGCAAAAAGTCATTTTTAGATAAAGCTTTTATTTAAACTCTCTAAAAAGGAGAAAATAAAATGTCTTTTAAATTTTAACTATCAACGCATAACCTCATTGTACACAATTTATATGATCATAAAAGCTTGTCGCGTTAATAAATATTTAATTAAATTGAAACTTTAAAAATTGAAACTTAGCAGATTTTACATAATTAAATTAGTACCTACTAGTTTAGTTACACAAGTAAATCGCGCGACAAGCTTTTAAAATCATATAAATAGTGTACAATGAGGTTATGAGTTGATAGTTAAAATTTAAAAGACAAATTTATTTTCTCTTTTTTAGAGCGTTTAAATAAAAGCTTTTTCTCAAAATGATTTTTTGCTTTAAAATTAATTTGTTATTCGGCTACGGAAACCTAAGGATGTCAATATTTACTTATATTAAAAATAAAGTTTATTAACTAATTACTTAATGATCTTTAATTCACCTTGCTAAGTCCGGAAAATGGAAGTTATTTAGAGTGACTTTTATGACCTGTCCATTACCCAAAATTTTGAAAACTGACCAATTACTAAAAGAAACACTACCTATCTTTATTTTATTCCAAACATACAATATAAAATACACTGAAGTCCAACGGATAAGCATCGAGTCGTGAGCAAATGTGGTTGTTAACACATAACGAGGTGTGCATTATATAAGTCATGATCATGTCATAGCATCCTGGCCCTGGAGCGTTCAGCGGCCTCTGATTGACAGGATAATAGGAAACCCATGTTTAAAGTCGATTTATAACACAAGTGACAAGGTATCTATGGTACCACGAGGTGGAAATTTGCGTAACTAATATAATAAGTATTGAGAGTTGTTTTGTTTCGCTTGGAATGTAGGTTGTGTGTGTATGTACTATTGCATAGTATAATTTTGAAATTATGTTTTGAAATATTTAGATATTTGTTTTTAATTTAAGTATAAAGTAATAATTATTTCAGTGAAGAAATTATACCGAACACAACGTCGCGCTTTGCCTCTTTACTTTTACTCTTTCTATAGTAAGTCTACTTTTTATAGTAAGAAAATGTCTACTTTTTATAGTAAGAAAATGCAAATAATAATTATTTTTTTCCACAAACGGAAATCAAACCCTCAACCGTCGGGTTTACAGCATGTTGCCCAAACCAAGGTCCAACGTAACCCATTACTATTGAACCCAACCACTTATCAGCATAATAACAATACAGCCTACAATAATTAACCTATTGGCAACCGTCCGGTCGGCGGCTTCTCATGATGTGGTTAATTGTAGAGGTGTAATCAGAAAGACAATTAGCGATGCGCAGCGTTTGATTGCGTGAGATAGGCTCGGTTTAAACTTGGCATTCTGGTTGATTATACTGTAAGTATTCTTGGTTTATATTAGTCATATGTTATGACGATATGGCACTGTTTTTTTGTATAAATAGACAGGTGCAGGTTCGATTCATATTTGAAGATTTTTTTTTTTTTCACTTTCCTGGCTCTGGTAACGAGGCAAAGCGCGGTGTTGAATTCCGCCACGCAATACCTCCAGAATACGACTGAAATTCGGTACAGTAGTGTATTGATGGAAATGGTTAAACTTAACAGTAGGTTCCCTCTGTCTACGCTACTACATGCGAGATACAAAAATGCCAACTTCTTTTCAAAAATGTCAAAAAATAATCTTAATTTGAGAGAGTAAAGTGTAACTACAACAAAATAGTGTAAATGAATTTAATCGAGTCAGTTTCGTAAACATATTTTACAAATATTAAATAATATTATAATTAAATATTTGAGGAAAATATTTCAAAGAGATAAATGCATTAAATGCGAATGTTCCAGTGAAATTGTATTAAATGTCCAACAATGGAATATGAAATTGTAGATGCGTGACACCAATCATTATCAACGTTTGATTTAAAATTTATATATTTATTTTTATATTTATGTACATTCTATTATTATTTACTAAATTGGTTGTATTTTTACTAAATTTAAATAATTAAATTATTTCTATAGTAATTTAGTTAACTAAACTAAATGTAGAAAGCAATGTTTAAACACGAAGTTTGAGGCATGAGAAATATTCGTAAGTTAAACGAGTTCGAATGCAATGAGCTGTGGAGATTGACCATAGGCTATTGTATTACATGGCAGCATAAAAATGTTACCCACAGTCAAATAAAATATAGATACGGCAATATCGTCGTCGAAAGTTGTAAATTCAATACCGACTTTGAAAATATGTAAAAAACTACTCGTATATAATTTTTTTCATTTAAAGAATGAAATATATTCACGCCAGAAAACCGGTCAAGAGCGACGCGTCCACCGAAAGTACTATTCTAATTTCATAATTGTAAGTCAACGTTTTTCTTTTCTGCGGTATACGGATATTTNTACACTGGTCTGACAGACCCGACGTCCATATTTGTGTTATAAAAAAATCACGTCCATAGTTAAAGGTTAAGAGAAATACCTTTAACGTGTTATTTATGCCGCGAATTTCAAACAATATGCGGTCAGAACAAATAAACGCTTGTATCTTTTGATTATATTGTGTTTTTTGTTAATACGTTAATACGTAACCATTGCATTTACAATTACTGCCCGACTGAGCTACCACACTTTATATATACATGATATAATATTAACTTTAATATATTATTTATAATTTATCAGTTCTAACAATTATAGGTCTGTGGTGCACGAAGAGAATTCTTAAAGAGTAACCCTATCGGTACTACAGTGGCGATCTTCATTCCAACGGGAATCACTGACCACCGACTTGGAAATTTCTAAACATGATTCACATACTAATCTATACAGTATTTAATTGTTATTAATCATTCAGGTTAAGATAGTCATTAGAAGTATTCTTTTGTTTGGATACTAAGATTTTTTAAATTAGTGGTCGTAAATAAATCAGCTTCACGCTGTATCCCGCACACAGCAGGGTAGGCAGAGGGAACCCAGTGTTAAGACACTCCGTTCTTCACTTTGTGACGAATTCTGGATGGACGAGGCATTGCGTGTTGTGTGGCAGAACTCATCGTCGCGCTTTTGCCTCAACACCAGAGCGAAGAAATGGAAATATAAACGTAAATAAATATTTCACATCCTCGAGTGGAGATCGAACCCACAATAGTCGCGTTACAGTCACATCATTATGCCGCTGCGACACCATGGGCTCTTAGGAAAGCTTATTTATTACAATTATTGATTTATATAACTTTATTTGTCGCAAAGACACGTTTTTATTAACAAAATTAAAATATGCTATATTTAAAAATAACATTTTTTCTGGCTTACATATAATTTTATCATTAGATTCCTATACAATGATAACCATTTCAAGTAAATCACTACGAACTACTTGAGATATGTTTGTTAACTGTAGTAGTTATAGCAATTTCCATCTGCAAGCCATTGAACCATGATTAATGCAAGCCTCATCAAATTAATTGCGTATTCGAGTTCGTATTGTTATAATTGGACAATGACAAACTAATAGTTTCTAGCTTCCTTACGATTATTACCTACAGTTTAGCAAAATAAAAATTAATAAATCTTAATATATATATTTTTAAATTGACTATATATATGTCTAATTGTCTGTGCACGTTAATCTCAGAGACGGCTTGACCATTTTGAATGCAGTTTTCACTATGGTAATTTGACAAGTCTCCCCTGTTACTTAGTATTCGTTTAGGTTTAATCAGCTTACGAATAGATTTTTTTTATAAATTTCAAATATTTTATTAAACAACTTTTTTATTGAATTGACTGAAGCGACAAGTATGTATAGTTTTATATTAATATAATACATATGTATCTATTTTACTTGTAAAAAAATGTAAATGTCTAGCTCTAATGTCTTAAACTTACCTATATGATATAGCTGCTTAAAAAGAAAACATTTCGGTGACACTTGATTCACTGAATGCAAATGATACTATCTACTTTATAAGTTCTTGTCTAGACAGAATGCAGATTTTTCTAAAGTAAGTACAAACGTGAGGTTAGTGTACACGTGTGTACTTATTTATTTTTACAAATGTATTTTATATGAAACTATCTTTTCAAATTAAACGCACAAGTATATTTGGAGTTTCATATACTTTGCAGCATTCGGTCGTCATGCATCGTCATGTAGTGGCATCCATCTGTCAATCGACATAATTATTATAACAAACTACCGCCTACTACTTGATTTTTAATTGTCTGGAGCAGAGTCAGCTCGTCCTGCAAAAATCCAGAGCAATACACGAGGTAGCCATGTTTAGAACGTCAGGTTATCAAAAATCTATAATTCCATGTAGACGCAATTAGGTAAACATTTTTTAAAAGTTTCATTAAAAATGTATAAAAATCGAGAAAAACAAAGATATTATTAAAAATAAATGTATTTTTATTTGTTAAAAATATTGAATGAAAGATTAATTTTCTTAACTCCACTTAGTTACTTAGGACTCTAACTTTTATTAATATTTAAAAATGTTATATGTTAAATGTTATGTTATGTTAATGTTACTAAGAAAAAGTATAATTTGAATTTTAGAGTCCTTTTTCAAGTAATAAGTTTAAAAGTTTATTGAAGAACACATCAGTTAAGCAATAACGTGTGGATAGATCTATTAAGATAGATTGAAGTTGAAAAGCAGAAAATGTTTTTAGCATCACGCTGTATTCTGCACGTAGCAGGATAGAGGAAATTTGGAAACCTAGTTTTATGACACTCACTTCCCTTTAAGATACTTCCTCAGTCCACTTTCTGCCGCGTTCTTGAGGCATGGTTGGGTGTCAGAAATTAGCGCCGCGCTTTGCCTCGTAACCAGAGCGAGGAAATTTAAATATTAAATTATTCATTCTCCCAAGTAGAAATCGAACCCATAACCGTTGTGATGCCTCTTCGCCAGAAAGACCTCAAATCAACAAAATCTTTTAATATTTTTTTTATTATTACGTAATTACTATTAAATTTTGATTATAACTTTGACTGGACTTGGCTTTAATTAATCTTTTAAATGACTATTTTACACACTAATACTTGTAAATTTATGTTTTATAATTTTCCGTATCAACAAACAATATACTTTTTAAATTTCAGCATTTCTCTTATTCTAGGTTTTGGTTGAAAATTAAATTTGTGGTGTCAAAGCTATTCGACGTGAAGGCTATACTTGGCGCGGCTGTTTGACCAGGCCTTTGTACAATTACTGGTGGACGTTTTGCAGGAGCGACCGATGCAATTATGTCAGTCTAGTTTCCATATAAAATGAATTACTTTCTGTTTGTATGTTTATTTTATTATAAATATATTATAACTTTTTTTTTATTAATATTGTAATTGAGAGTGCACTGGAAAGGACGCTCTGTGTAACAATTATTAAATACGTCTCTAAATAACAGAAGAAGAACATAGAGAAGATACAAAAATACTATATTCATATAAAATCGTTATGTTATTTAAGTTTATCTTAAGATATGTAGCTCAGGTTAAGAAACTAACACTTTTTATATACGTTATTCTTTTCTAGTTAAAGAAAATTCACCATATTACAAGCTGTCTAAAGCGGAAAGAGGGAATGTTTCAGATATTTTATGAAAAGTATTACCACATCTGAACTCTTTCATATGCAAATAATATCATCTAGTATGTTTTAGCCTTTATCTTTCTAACAAGAGATTAAAGTTAAAATTTACTTTAACATCAAGATAAGTAAGGTTCAATATATTCAAATTAAGTAAATATAGTGGAGAACGGAGTTTCTAGAACTAGGTTCTCTCTGAATATAATGTGAAACCCTTAAAATTACTTAAACTATGAATTGTTTATTGTAATTGTTCAGAAAACTAATATTATTCGTAGTTAACTTTAAAAGGTCTACTTTACATTACCTGGATTGTATCCAAATCTGTAGGTGGCGTTTTGCCAAAAATAATATTAGTTAACATTCCAAATTTAACCTTTGAAATGCTTACAAAGTTTATATTTGAGTACTTGCTCTCTAAAATGTTATAATAACTTAAATATTTTATTATTCATTAGGATGAGAACTATGTTCTTTAAATAATTATGCGTCTCTTACAAAAGCTTCTTCTTTCTTAGCTTCACGCTTTATCCCGCATATTGCAGAGAAAAGTTTTCCTATAAGGGTACCGTTTTTACCTTTTGAGGTACGGAAATAAATAATACTTATAAGGTGGCTAATTTAATAAAGATTAAAAAAAAATTTAAAAAATTGTTTACGTTTAAGTAACCTATTGCTTGTTAGTTTCAATTTCGTTACAATCAGACAAAGTAACAAATTTATATATTTTTATACATATATTCAACAAAAAACCTGTCACTAGCTCATACGATGCTCTATAATTCTTTAAGTAAGCACAAAATGCCTTACGGCGCTAGTTTTTTTCAACACCCAGCAAATTGTGTATTTAATGCTCGCCTTTAAAGGTGCTTGAGTGGCTCAGAAGGGATTTCACATTTGCACTCACTTTGCACTAGACACTGTGTAGCCAAAGGCTAACTTACGTTGATAGAAAAATAAATTGGGTAATAAAAACAAAGCGAAGGCTTAGCCGTCGTGGCTCAGAAAAATATGTGTTAGTATATACACGATTGTTGTGAGTTCACATTCATGGGAATAATATCAAAAGCTTACCAGAAAATTAATCCATCAACCAGCTGAAACGTCACCAGTACTGAAAAAGTTCGCACTAACGAGCAACTTCATGTACTGTAGCCACCAAAAAAATCAAAGGGACTTAAAATTTTAAACTGAAATGTTGTTTTAATATTTTTTGTTGAAAATATTATTTTGAGAACAATTCTATTTGCCAAAACCGCATAATGATATCTAAATAAAGAAAATGTAAGTTTCTACATTCTCCTCGGTCGGTAATGCGATCGTAGACACGGTCTGACTGTAAAAGCAAAGGTGGTAGGATTGATCGCCACTCGGATTTTTTTAAATTTATTTACTCGTTCTGACAAGAAGAATAAGGTAATAAGAAAAATATTAAATAATATTATAATTATAAAGATACTAGGCTCCCTTTGCTTATGCTGCTACATATGAGATACAGTTTATCCATATTATGCATGAACCCAAAAAAACCTTATTGGCTTAATACATTTTGTGCCAAAAGTATAATATACGATTGAAAATTTGTAATATACTGGTATATTACAATCAGAATATCAATAAATACACCATTATACTATTATTTAAATTATAGAGGAATCATTATTTGCAGTGTAAGACAGTCTGTATTCATGTAGATCGTAGTAACGAGAAGTTAATAAAGCCCCAGGAGCTCCACAGATTCACAATGCAAAATGCAATCTTACAGTCTGTAATACAGTTTCGGTAACGACACTGTAGGTACTGTTTGTGTACTGTTGATCTAGTTGTAATAGAGATAGAATTTACTATTTCCTTACCATTGATTGAAGGAAAATAAAATCAATAAAACATAAATATTATAAGATGAAAATCACTATTTTGTAACGTTTTTTATTTATGCGTTTTTTCGTAAGCTCTATTCATTTTTTCACTTTATAATTATGACTTCGTGGGCGTAGCGGCATAATATCTGACTATAAATGCGACGATTGTAAGTTCGATTACTCATTTAGGCAATGTGGAACTGAGCGTCTTAACACTAGGTTACCTCTGCGTACTCTGTTATATGCGGGGTACTCATTAAAACTTAAAAATAAAAAAATCTAAGACGTCGTCGAGATGCTTTTGCGATATTATATTAAGCTTATTCACCACTGTCCTGAAATCAAATCTCAACTAGGGGGCTGTTTTTAAAAAACAATTTTTGCTTATGTTATGAGATAAAAGTATTGTACGTTACAAAACGTTTACGTTTGTAAAGCGACGACTAATTTTTAATGAATCTTCACTACTTAGTGTGATATTTTTCTCTATAGTATGTATGTATTTTATTCTTTGTGCCCTATAAATTTAACGTACTCGGTTTTGGACCAAAAGAACCCCAGCACATAAAACCAAAATAACCAACATATACTTCCATGCACACAGAATCTTTGCAAATTTATGTGGTTAGCACAGTGCAGTGACAACTGCAATCATTCCACTACGACGGAGAATGTCACACACCACCGTGGCAATTCCATGCCGGTCTGATGAACACCGTGTCGTTGCGCTTCTAAATCTTAATTATGCTAAAGTTGTTTGTTATTAAGACACTACCGGAAATTGTATTATTATTATATATTTTAGGGTAGTTTTATAATTAACTACATATATAGTGTGTTTTATAATTAAATACATGTATAATGCACATACAGGTTAAAAAATATTTCGCTGTTTTCAAATAGGTATGTATTTCTTATGTCTTATACCTAGTAGAACTCATTAAACTATGTTAGGCTTTCTTTATAAGTTATAGACACTTACGCTAGAACATTCCATGTAATGTATTTTACTGATTTTAATATTTAAAAATAAAACGAACTATTTCCTTAATATTCTTAAATATTTTAAGAAAACATTTACTCCTGTCGGGAATTCATCCGTTCCCCAATTTTATTGTTTTATAACAGCCGACTTGTAAATTTATTTGTGATTGTTTCGATTCCCACCATTGTTCAAAATCTTTTATGTTCACGAAATACGTTAAAATGCGTGTTCACAGAAAAAAAAATCTGTTTTGAGCGTTTTATTCTATTTAGATTTATTATAAAGGTATCGTGGTACAGGTGTTTGACTGCGGAGTTGAAGAAATGAACTATATATATAGTTCACTATATTTACTATATTTTCCCACTAGTTAACAAATTGATTTAAAACGACAGAACTTGGACGTCAAACTCGTAGTACCTATTGTAGTTAATATTCAACGTTAATACTAAGAAAAGTAGATACCGCAGAGAGTTTGCTTTGGGAATACCTACACCCTTAGAGAAACTCGCAAGAATTAAGTTTTAATAACTTTTCTCTCAAAACCCTGTCTTGCATATTCTAAATTGATAATATACAAGGAAGTTTTTCTTGTACAATCATCATTCAGAGAGCACTTTCATCCTTTACAGATGTTAAAAATTCAATACATGGTAAATTTTCAAAGAAAAACTTTACCTACATTGTACTCTCCTACAAAGTTACCTTCTTGTTCCAATAAAAACTTAGGTCGTCAAGAGGTTGTTACTACTTCATCTAGTTCACTTTTAAACACTTAAACGTCGGAGAATAATTTAGTATACGGTTTTCTGCCTTATGTTTTTGTTGTTGTACAAACTACATGGATCTCTGCTAGCAAAATGCTTTCGGATGTCGCCGAGCTTAGTTACGCACGAGTTTTTACCAACAAACCAACCGCATAAAAGATTATTTCAAGGAATATTAGAGTTACAGCAGTTTGCTGATTTTGGAAATTCAATTATGTTGAAACTTGTTCTACTCGCCTCGGGTGTTCTGATGTGGTGATTCTATAATGTCAGTCATACATTGCTAGTCAGTAAATGTGTTACGACATGAATAAACCAGGAGGTTGAAAAACAGCCAATAAAATATATAGTATTCAGTCCAGCTTTATCAAAAACTTTGAGAAGGTGTTAACAAGATTACGGCTAATATCCTAAATAAAAACACTCTACGATTAAAGTTATTGCTGTATTATTTTAAATGGTCCAGGCAGTTACCACTGGTTCATTTTAGAACATAGTTTTTTTTTCAGCTTCGCGCTATATTCTGCACCCAGCAGAGAGAACCTAGTGTTAAGACACTCCGATCCCCATTTTCTGCCGAATCTGGAGGCCATTACGTGTTGAGTGGCAGAACTCCACGTCGCGACAGAAAGACATAAAAATACTTGATTTCCTCAAGTGGAAATCGAACCTAACTCAGTCATACTCAGTTAAAACATTGTATTCTTGGTATAACGCAACACTTGTTTTTACTTTCATTTATACTTGTCTAAACGAGATTAATGGGGAATCATCTGGTACTAAATCTCGGAGTGGCCGTTAAAAACACCTGTCGCTATCTTAAATTTCGAATATCAAACTTGTACTGTACGAGATAATATAACATTACATGTGTTGTTAAACGTTCTGTTATTGTCTTCTATTCGCTTGTATAAATAAAGTTACTTCAAATATATGTATGTCTCACTAGATTCTACGGATATTTTCATGTTTTTTTTTATTTAAATAATAATAATATCAAAAAGGTTTCTCTGAAAAGGTGAAAATATTTCTTTACTCTCTCGTGTGTTCTATATGCTTTTATTAAAAAAAGGTCAAATGAGTTCACCAATAATATTTCTAAAAATGATACTTATAATAATGACCTACTTTTATTGGCAGTGTGAAACGTGTGAATTTCATAGCTGAAGGGAAACATTTGTTTATTATTCAGTTCTATTTACGAGTGTATGCCTGCCAAAAATCGTTAATACAGCTTCATGTATGTACATTGTACACTTCATAAATAGTGTATAGAATTCACTGTTATTGTTTAAATTTGGCCGACATATTTGTTCTACTATTTCGTTGTGTTTTGTTGTGTCGGCCTATATTTTATATCTTTTTTAAAATAATTATTTTTTTTGTATATTTAAAGAAATATTATTCTACCTTATTATATACCCACATAATTTCATTTCATAATTTTTAATATGTCTACTATTATACAATTTCATATAAGTATAGAAAAAAAAATACTATTTACAATGAAATCGTGATCCTATCAAAATAGATTAACTGAAAAGAAGACATATCTTATATAACAAAAGTAATTAGCCATTAATACTTCACTTATCTAACTAAAGCTATTAGATAAACTTTGCTCCGGTATTTACCCTGTATTGTTGCAAATGATATAAACTGTGTACTCGTATGCTTCCGAATACAAGACGTTGGCCACTTGCCAAGAGGCAAACACAACCTTATTATAGGCCTCAAGCCATACACTGTTATTGTTTTGACTTGGACGCCATTACCAATACGTAACCAATGCCAAAATTCTTATAGATGCCATATCATTATTTTTTTAAAAATGTGCTCCTACTATTTTTCATTAAATACAGTTTTTTTTTGTCTTTTTGCCTTATATCTTTATGTTTATCTTATTAATTTGTTTTATTAAAGCTGCTTTGTCGACTTAGCCATTGTTCTGTATAGATTAGCAATCAGCACCTGGATGTAAACGTGATGTTTGTGGAGAACGGGGAGTCTTAATACTAAGGATGATGGGAGGAGAAAAGCAAAAAGACTGCCTTTCCCTGTATAAAATAATGTGAATATAAGTAATAATAATGTGAAGTTGTGAAGGTGAAGTGAAAGTGAAGACAAGTATATAAACTTAAGAAACACACATTTAAATACATCTTTAAACACTAATATTTATTTTTTTATCTTTATTTTACTTTTCTTTTATATTCAACATATTGTAGAAAGCCCTTAGTAGATTTTCTAAAAGAAAATCGCTAAGTAAGAAGTATGGTATAAAAAGTGGTACCTATAAGAGGTTAAGTACGCGTGAAAACCTTAAATGAAATCTACCACAATGAAGGGTTCAATGAGATGTGAAGGTATGTAGGTAATAAATGTAATATACTTTTCAAGCAGTTTCTTTATCTTGCGCAAAATATTGAAATAATTATACGATTTTATAAATACGACTTTAATTTAGTATTGAAATCAATGCACATATGTATATACAAAAATCATGCAGTTGAATTTTTAGCTCATAATTGTTAAGTTAGCGTACAGTACGTACTTAAAAACATTAGAAAATCACGTACCAATTAACTTTTAATTTTATCAATCTATCTTAGAGTCACATTAATATTCGTTAGGCCGTCGCGTTGCAAGGCTATGGTTGAGAGTCTGACTGAAAACACAAAGGTAATGGCTTCCATTCCCACTCGGGGAAATGAAATGAGAATTTAGTATTATCATAAAATCCTGAATCTGATAACTAGGAAAAGCGCGGCGTTGAGTTCTATCACTAAACATATATATTTTGTAATAGGTACATAATTAAGAATGCATCCATTACCGTAAGACCTGAAAATTGTCAGAAATAAATAATTATTAACGTCATTAAACATTCTCACATACACACTTAATTATGAATCCATTAAAGTAATAAATAAACATTAAATTTAAATGAAAATAATATTGTTTTATATTTTCATATTCTTGAGAATATTCGAACGTGAAGACATTATTATTTTTGAATAATTATACTTGAAATAAAACAAAAGGCGCCAGAGCCATTTTATCTTCGCTTTTCATTTCGCTTCATTTTAGCTTTGCTTATTTTACTGATTTGTAAATAGAAGAACCATCATCTCGACCGCAAATTTGAAACTTTCTCGCTTTACTCGTTGAAACAGTGAAACTTTAGTGTCTGCTTAGTTTAAGAGAGCCAGTTTGTGCCAGATGACTTTGAAAACTACATATTTCCCTACTAGCTAGCATAAGGTAAAAATATATTGTGGGTATAAATTCCAATTTTATTTTTATGTGTACTATTTCATGAACTTTAAAACGATGATACAATGTGGTGATGTACAATAAATTTTAGTTTATATTTATATTCAGAAAGTTATAAATTTCCAAGTAATATATAATGAAAGCCTGAAATAATTTTCCTCTAGCTAAAATAGATTCTGTTTATCGAACATTATAATAATTGATAAAAAGTACATTTCCATCAAAAGAAATACTCCAAAGAATATTAAAAATTTTATTTCAAGGAACTTAAAGACAAGGAATGAAGGGGCTGGGATTTTAAAAGTCTTTCCGGAGTGCTCATTACAGTACTGTTAGACGTCTTCGCGGAGTCACGAACGCAATTACGTCACATTTCTTTTCCTTCACTTTTGACCACATTTAAGCTATTAAATGGCTGAGTGCCTAAAGTATATTTTGGAAAAGCTATTGCGAAATAAAAACAAAATAATATTCTTTTTTTAGAAAGTATTGTCATATCGGTATCGGGTTTTTCTTCACTTATTCAAAGGGCTTGAAAATAAGTGTATAAATACTTTATTTTTTGGCGTCATCTTTAAAATGAGACTTTTTTCAACTAAACTGTATATGTATAAAATTTCACTCTACTGTTGTCTCTAACATCTCAAAATCCAAAATTCGTTCATAGATATATGAGTGTAAATATATTAAGTATATCACAATTTTACTTATAAGTTGTGCCAAACTAAAATTTACTTAATATTAAAATTAATCAAACAAGAATGCCATGTTTTATTAAAAAAATATTATTTTTTATGAGGTCATCTTATAATACTGTATTAAACAGAGATTGAAGTGCCCATCATAATTTGGTGTTCCATTGCAAGCTAAGTACACACTAACTCGGTCGTGGGGGAAGTAAGGCCATGACCACTCCAGTAAACCATTAAAGAGCTCCGTATATCGCTAAGACCCCTTTACGTCGACACAGCATTAAAAAGTTGTGTGAGAAAATATCTCAGAAAATGTGTTTTATCGCAGTTTGAAGTGGAGTTTCCTGGCAAGGCCATAAGCCGGTGGTCGGCGCTAATGACGTGAAAGACTACTTGACAGAATGTTATCTGGTTTGTTCTACTTCCATATAAGAATTTAATTAATATATAGAATAAGAATTTTTGAGTTTTCACATATTGCTAAGGCTCGTTCGACGCTAATTCTTAAAATATTCTTTGAAAAACAAACCGCGCTTTACTGCAAATGAAACTGGCCCGTTGCTAACCTATTAATGAATTATAAAAAAGTCCTCAGCGGGATTCCGCAGAAATAACATCAGGGAAAATGTAACCGGGCAAAATAGGCTGGGGAGAAACAGAGTCGTTGTTAATTAAAAAAGTCGGGCGGCTTTAGGAGGTATTACTGGACTTACCTACTTGATTACTACACTGATCAAAAGTCCCTCTAACTTGTAACATTCTGATACAAACAAAGGAATTTCCACCTTATGTAAGAGATTACTTTTACCGAGGAATTTCCATTGTACTACACTAATACTATGTATCTAGATTAACCTAATCATTTTCTTATTTTCTTTATACGTTCACGCTTTATCGCATACATAGATGGGTAGACAGAGGGAACCTAGTGTTAAGGCACTCTGTTTTCCATACTTTTTGCCCAATTTACGGTACATTGCGAGTGTAGTGGCGGAAATTAACGCCGCACTATGTCTTCTTATAAACATATCACCTCTTAAAGGAGGATGGAAACCACAATATTCGTCATTACAGTCAGACTATATATACTCTATGCCACGACGCCAAACTTGTATTAGTTTTAGGTCTACAGAAAATTACTAAATTAGAGCTAATTATAATGCCGAATGTAAAATTATAATAATAAAATATGAATGAAGTAATTCTGTATGTGAATATATAGCATAACGAAGTAATTTAACAGCGCACGCCTGAAGTACAAGTTTCAAGGCATCCCAGCTCTTAACATGTAACCTCTACATCCGCGGTTACTTAAACATGATTTACTTAATTATACTTAGTACTGATTATACAACTTTAATCAAACTTTCTACTCTGCGTAAGCCGCAGTATCACCGCTGGGGAGCACCGAACGTGACGGTCTTGGATCATTCTCATGATATTGCAGGCTAGTATGCTGAAATTAAGCCGTTCCATTTCTCTATTGTTTGTTTAGTTATGTATACGTTTCTGTCTTTTTTTTTGTTTTTCTTTATATAGCGTGAACTAAAGTCCTTTTCCCCGATGTACGACGAATTGTTTTAAAATATGCAACGGATTTTGATGCAGCTTTTACTAAGAGATTATAACAATTGTTAGAGAGAAAGAAAAAATTGTATAAAACCCAAAAATATTACGAATTCGTAATGAAATATTAAAAAATCTCTTACCTTTTACGTACATCGTCTAGGACCACATAATTATATTCACATGTAAAAGTATGATATACATGCATTAACAACGTATTGTAATGGTTAACTAAAAAACTAAATATTAAATTATTACTCATAGATCAATCATTAAGCAAATATCATATTTCATTCTGAATTAAATTTTACAATTAAACATATTGCAATACTTGGAAAATAATTAATTATATTTCATGAGCAATAATTCTATACACAACATTAAAATGTCTAAATCCAGCCATTATCACATGGAGGGTCCACATTCCAGTACTGATAGCGCCAACGTCAGAAAGATCTATGCGAACAGAATTTCGAATCCGTGGCAAAATTAAACGTTTACACGATCGTAAATTATTCCTCAAGTTTATCGCTAGTGAATATTTATTAGAGACGTAATTAGGTTCGTGCCTTTAAGGTTTACGTAAGGCAAATAAATGAAGAATTCCTTCTAAATAAACTACATGCTACCGAACTACCGTAGGGAAGGCGAAGGTTTTTTGTAAAATTAGATGCATGATTGCAAGAAATCTTCTTATTTCGGAATTTTCAGAAAAACCTTATTTCGGACAGTGCTAGTTCGTATATTTTTCGTAAAAGTGATAAAAAATTGTTTTTTTTATATTTGACTACAAAAATAAAACGCGTTTACAAAAGGATTTTTTCGGAGCATTTGTATTGGAGGTGTGTTCCACTTTGATATCATCGACATTAACTAAGTTCTATCAGAACGATGTTTTTTATCTTACATTTCTTCTCGCACGACCTAAAACACATATAAAAAAAGAAGAACTAATTATTCTTCTATCAATGCAAACTGAAAATGAAAGTTGGCACTTCTGTTACAGCATTATGAATTTATATTCCTGATCAAACACTAACGACAGTTAAAATTTTGGACATAATATTGCAATTAACAGAACAAAGGGTTCTCATAAAATAGAAAGGATACTTTATTTTCTATCACCTCGGGCATTTTAGATTAATTTTAAATTGTATCTTAAATTTTCAAATTTCTGTTTCTGTGTTACAATTTTAATTCTTTACTAATTCATATTTTTTATTATTCTTGTATATTTTGGACGACTTTAATGTAATTTTATACTTTATTTACCGATATAATAAATTACTTATTAAATATAAATGAAGCAATGAAGCGAAAGGAAAATTGAGACATAAGTTTGTATGGTTTTTCCGTAAAATAAAATTATGATACAAAAATCCAACGTTCAATGCATATTATAATTGAAGGTGTATATTATTATGGCACATGTAATCAATATAAATATAATTTTATTAAAATAGCTCCATAGAAAGAAAAAGATAAAAGTATTTCTGTTAAAGGAACGTTCTCCAACTGTCACATATTGTTATTATGGCACGCTGTCCATATGGTAAAATTTAATTCAACAGATACGTTTTACAAATTTATAAATGTTATTGTATTTATACTATTCTTTTAATTTACATTAATAATTACACCCTCTTTACTTTGTCACCAAAGTTTAAAGAAATATGATTATTTTAAGAAGAATCGTTTATAAAATGCACAATATAAAACTTACAGAAAACAATATGTTTTGTCGCCAGTTGTCAGACATGAAAAAAAAACGTTTACACTAAAGTATCATAATTAAATCAATGTACCTACATAAAATATCGTTTCACTTAGGCTCTATTAAAGTTTCTTTTTGAACCACACGTTGTGTCCCGCTTAGAGTACCTAGGGTAGCCTGAAGGAACCTTATGCTCCTCCGAGACAAGTCGCGTCTTGAGTGACGGAATTTATTGCCGCGAATAGAAATCGAATCTACAACCGTTGCGTTTACAGTCACACACTGACGAAATCCATTATAGTAAGAAGAAAAATAAAATTCATTCTTAGTATTCTTTTATTATATACTTTCTGCTATATCAAGATTGTGCTGATTAAGCCAGCAGTAATAAATATAACGCACATTTACGTCAATTCAGCCGCATCAGTTCATGGCGACTGCCTTTCATAGTTTTTCACAGAACGCCCACGCCTTCAGCTTATTTTTGCCATTCTGTCCATCCCACCCTGATCGTTCAAATGATTCGTGGTCGTGTGTCAGCTTTTTCTTTAATAATAATATAAAAAAAATTGAACAATTACAAAGAAAATACAAAACATTTTTTTGAGTTAAGTACACAAAGTAAAGAAAATATCTTTTAGAATTGAATATGTATTCGTAAAAATAAGACCTATATTTAATACAATGCTACGTTTATGTTATGAGGCTTCACAATCACTGTAGTCTACTACAGTGTAGTCACACGTTATTTGTTATTTGCCACTGGAGAATAAAAGAATATAATATATTTTTGGGTATACCATGTATGTGGAAGGAACTTATTCTTCCTCTAAAATCTCTCTATCTATTAGTGAGAACCAGAGCACTGACTATAGTAACAAAAGTTTATTGATAACAAACTACTTATACAACACTAACAAGTGAAAGTACTTCAAAACATCTTGAATATATCTTCTAACATAGTTAAAGGATTAAAGGAGCAATTTGGGACCATTCAATGATGTAAACTTAAAATATATATGAAATTCTGGGGCATGTCTAACAAAGGTCTCTAAGAGTAATAGAATACTGGCTTGAAAAGTATGCTTGAAAGTAAAACTAATTAATTCAATGAGCGAGTTTACACTTAGAACGTTCATCTGGTACGTCCCTTCCTCGCTTTATTTATTATAATAATTTTCAAACTTCTTCTTATCTATTACGTTGAGCGTAAAAATTAGTAATATTATGTATAATATAATTTTTGTGTGTATAATTAATTCTCTCACCCAACATTTTAATACAGCTGAAAATAGTAAACGAATCAGTTAGGGTAATGCGTGAAATGACAAAAAANGCAATTTGGGACCATTCAATGATGTAAACTTAAAATATATATGAAATTCTGGGGCATGTCTAGCAAAGGTCTCTAAGAGTAATAGAATACTGGCTTGAAAAGTATGCTTGAAAGTAAAACTAATTAATTCAATGAGCGAGTTTACACTTAGAACGTTCATCTGGTACGTCCCTTCCTCGCTTTATTTATTGTAATAATTTTCAAACTTCTTCTTATCTATTACGTTGAGTGTAAAAATTAGTAATATTATGTATAATATTATTTTTGTGTGTATAATTAATTCTCTCACCCAACATTTTAATACAGCTGAAAATAGTAAACGAATCAGTTAGGGTAAGGCGTGAAATGACAAAAAATATAACATTAAATAACATTTATATAAATAGTGGTAAAGCAATTTTTATTCTGTTATTATAATTATACCATTAGGTAAATTTTACCTTTAATATAAACCATGGAACAAAAATATTATGATAAGCACATTTTTTCTTGGCAAATTACTTACGAATCTAATTATTATGTGCTTTGAAGCTCAATTTAAATAAAATTTCTGTATATTAAAGTTAAATTACTTGTGTGTGACCTTTGTAGTTCATTGCACTTAATTTTGTTTTATAAAAGTTTGTCTAGCACTAATAACATTTTACTTGAAATTTTCCAATAATTCCATTACATGTTAAGAGAATTGGTATATAAATGCAATTAAAACCGAACTTAAGTTTTGACTATATATCTTTACTAGCGGCCCACGCATGGTATCGCCCGCTTTTACTATACAAATATTTAATATATTTCTATTATTTAAGTGTGTTTAGGGAAAATTGGCTTATTATTTAAGAATACTTTAGATAATTTAAAATATTATATCACGCATTGAGAAATCGAACCCCTAACTATCTGCGACAACCTATCAAAATCTGAAACAATTTCCTTCTATTATTTGAAAAACATAAAATTTTACCCCCACACTTATATTACACAAATACTTCAACAATAATCTAGAAGAAAATAATGCTATGAGAAAATATAACTGACCGAAGTTTTATACGCTTGAATTGTGTGAAGTTAAAAGTAGTTCAAATGGCAAATGGCATTACAAGTTTTAATTGTACTGATGTGGATTTAGTTCAAAACAAAGTTAGACTTATTTTGAAAAGTACAATTAAAGTTTATCAGTAGTTTATGAAATTAACAGAAAAATGTATGAAATTATTAGACATATTTCAATGAACGTTACATTCATATTAGTTGACAGGATCTAGTCTGATCTTTTACCAACTCGATATTTTTCTTTCAAATATTTATCTATATGGAATCTAAGCCCTAATCTTTAGATCCTCAGCTTCAGTTACATGCTTTTTAATTATTCTTTTATAACATTAATTCCTTAATTTGAATAACAATTGTAGCTAACCGAGCGATATCAGCTTCTTATTTGTATATTTCACAATTATATTACCTAAGACAACAATAATAATAACAATAAATATAATTTAAAATCCGACAACATTTTCAAATGCGGCCATTATAATGATGGTATTGGTTTCCGTGGGAATTCTTCAGTGAAATAAAATTTTCCGTACCAAATGAATATTAAGGAAGACTATAGTGATGTTCTCCAGCAAACTTCGTCGCTTCACAAAATTTAATACGTCCCATAGCTGCAATAGGAATGTTTTCCTTTGAAACTGTACCCGGGAGTCATGCAACAGAGCCATTAAAAGAATAATGTCGTAAAATAAAATTTCTTCAAATAAAAGTTTTTATATTTATTGGCTTCGTCTTATTGGAACGATGATTTAATTAAATATTTGCATTTAGAACATTAGTACCAAATAAAGGCAATACAATGAAATAGTGCAACAATGTTGTATATAAATATGTCATAAAATTAGAAAATGTAAAAAATACAGTGTCCATATGTCGTTAGTTATTAATATTATAAATTATTATTTTTAGGGTAACTAGATTTTTAAATCAGTACTATATAAACAACACTTTAAAAAAATATGCCTACTATTTATGCTAATAAATCTGACTCTTGTTTTCTTTTGTGTTTACACATTTTTACTAAGCTCGACAGTAAGTGACGGCAGATTCGCGGTAGATTCAGAAAAACAACTTTAAAAATATATTATTACAGATCTTTATAAAATTTTCAGCTTAAGCCTCGTGAACCGTACATGTCTCTATTTTATTTGATTTATATGCAATGTAACGTAAAAATACTAAAATTTCGTATAATTTGGTGAATTTTAATCCATAACTATGTTAAAATTGAATATTAAACAATGAATGTATATAATTTTTAATTTATACTCTGAAATATAAATAAACAACAAGAAGTATCCCGAAGCGTTAACCCTTACCGCATTAAGTGTTAAGGAGGAAAATATTTCCACTTCATTATATTTTTATGAAACTTTCACTCATTTTCCAGGAAACATAAGACCTAAGGAGCGATTAAAAAGTTTACAGTTTCAATTAAGCCGCTTTTTTCGTTAGTACGCTCGGGTTTTCCCAAGTATCTGCAAGTTCAGAGTTTGGTTCAAACTCATAGTTGCAATGATTAAGCCGGAACTAACTTTAAAAGCTTTGATGAATTCTCTCAAGGTTTAATCTTTCTTTAATGGTTTGTTAAAGTTTCCATTTTTTGTTTAATTTAACTTGAAGAAGTTATAATCAGCGAAGTTTCTCGACTCAAAGCTTGCTACAAAAAGTAGTGCTATAACAATATCTCAATAAAAATATATTATAAATTTCTTTCTGTTTTTGCCTTTGAATATTGTGAACTTTTAGAACAATAGTTCTTAAGCGATTATTTCACTAAAAATTAGCGTAGAAAAGTATTAGGCAGAAAAATGTACATGATTAAGTTTTAATTTTCAGTACCATACTAACATATATAACTTGCTTTTGGCTATTATTTATTACATGGACAATAAAAATAAGTTAATTTAAAAATAATTATTTTGTAACATTACCTATTTACATATCACGTAAATTGATAATATAAATAAAAATATGTGTAAATGGATCTACGTGTTAAGTGGTTCAATTAATAACATTAGTATATTAACAATTAATATATTTAATTTTTAATTCAACTATTATTTATTCATTTTTACATTATGATCTCAATTTTTCACCACATGTTTGAAATCTACATATAAACCACACTTCCGGAACTTCGAATGTAACCACTAAAATTAAAATAAAAGAATACTTAAGCGTTTTATTGTTCGTAAGTTATTATAGCACATGTTTCAAATAGGCACTAGAAGCAATATCTAAAGGTTTTATGGATAAAGTATGGATTAATATCAGAAACTTTACCGCAGCCGAGTTAGTACATGAGTCGAATTGGTAAATTGGGATTTCTTTACTACCATTTCAAAATGTGGCTCAATATTTAAATATTTAATACTTCACTAGCGACTTAGCCAAGCTTCGATCGAAGGCTTTTAATATTCATAATTAATAATTCCTAAGACAAAATTCGACGACCTCTTTTTCAGAAAGAAAATAATTTAAATAAGACAAGTTAGTTAATTGATTATATTTTGTTTTAGTTAATTTTTTTTTATTCTAAGCGTGAGAACTTGTGAGGTGTCTCTGCCTCATAGAATACGTACGTTAAGGTTGCTTATCTTGTTGATTACTAATGTAGGAAAATAAAGTTAAATATTTTCTTTGGCGACTTTAGAGATGTAGAAAGTATAGGAAACCTTGAAAGAGAAATTAGTGGGTGCTGCTTAGGCTTTACATTTCCACCACCAATTTTTTTTTACTTTGTAATTACTTCACTCCGCTCTCTAGAACTGAGTGACTTAAAATAAACGATAACCAACCCGATACTCGTGTAAATCCTTCTATATAAAATATAAAAGCGCTTTATTCGAACATAGTAAAGTATCATAGAAGTTTATACATATTACATTTATGAATTTCAATTTTGTACCGAAGAAACCTGTGCTGAAATATTCAAGACAGTATTATAAAGAGTGGGGTACAATAGGTTTATGGCACACGGCACTGTGCTACCTACATTTTTCAAGACCAGCTTCTCTCTATACTAGCTTGTTATAAAATTTTCAATTGAAGTAAAAATCATATCTTGTTTAATATTATGGACTTACATATGTGACATTACATAAAATTAAATGTTCCACAATATATGTATAAGTAAATAAGGCAATAGTGTCGAGGCCCAGTCAATACAATGAGACTGCCTATGCAAAAATATAATTTTATGATTTTTTATTCATATTCATGTTATTTATATTATTATTATTAATATTATATTTAACGTCACACAGTATCCCACAAAAAACAGTGTAGACAGAGAAACCTGGCAACCTAATATCAAGACACTAATTTCCCATTAAGGCATTTTCGCTTCCCAAGCTCAACCCAATTCGAGTTAGATTGAGTAGCGGAGTTCAACGGAACCGATAATAAGAAGCGATATATCTGTGGATATACTTCTGGATATATCTGTGGATATACTTCTGGATATATCTGTGGATATACTTCTGGGTATATCTGTGGATATACTTCTGGATGTATCTGTGTATATATATAGATATATAGGTACAAATCCAACCCAATTGGTTATTTATATAGCTAGCCGTACACAGTCATTCCGCAACCTAAGCAACCAACTTGGTACGATCAAATATATGTATAACTGTTTCATTATAAAATATGCTAACTGCCCGTAATAGATTTTAGACTGACGTTGATGGTTAGATAAGATCGCTCGGCCGATTCATTAGCCGTAATGATATGGTTCGTTAATCTGGGACAATAATCAATTGGAGAGAGATATATTTAAATAGTCTATTTTCGTGACTGGTAAAATTTACACATCAAAATGGTAGTGGGTTATTGGTATTTAAGATAGTTTTTAGCTGTTTTAATAAAGTTGGTAGCCTATATTGATATGATGATGATTTTTGTTTCACACTCCGATAGAGACGTATTTATTATTTTTCAATGTCAATATATATTAGACTAGCGGACGCGCGCAGCTCCGCTTGCTTATTTAGGGGTGAATTCTAATAAACCACATGTGTGTGAAATAATTTTAAGAGTCTAAATTTCAACTTTTATTATAATCGGTGGCGTTTTAAAAAAATTTCCATACAAACTTTCTACCTCTCTTTTGCACCCTTGGGGGAAGAATTCTAGAAAATCATGAAACATGTGTTCAATTAAATACTTTAAAGAGTCTGAATTTCCAAATTTATAGAAATTGGTGCCGATTTAAAAAAAAATCTATACAAACTTTCAACCCCTTATTTGCACCCTTAGGGAGATAATTCTAGAAAACGATGAAATACACGTTAATTTAAATTAAAAAAAAAAACTAAATTTCAAATTTTATATAAATCGGTGCCGATTTAAATTCTTTCCATACAACCTCCAACCCCTATTTCACTCCTTTAGGGTTAATATTTTTTAAAACCCCTTCTTAGTGGATGTCCAGATTACGAAAGTAAATATCGGCTTAAATTTTACGTTTCTACGCACAGCGGTTACGGCTATGCGTGCGTCTTACCTCAGTCAGTGAGGACAAGTCCTTTTATATATATAGATATGTAGAAATGCTGTCGAATTAAATAATTATTCATTAGTTTTACGCTGAGGGAAACTGTTAAGACACTCTGTTCCCCACTTTCCGTCGAATTTTTCGACGTATTGCGTAAACGGATTTTGCATTGCGGAACTCAACGTCATGTTTTTGCCTTATTGAAAAAATATATAAATACTAATTCATACTCTCGAGTGAGGATTGAACCCAAAACCGAGACGTTACAATCACTTCCTTGAACTCATGAATCTGATTTTAATTGATTTTCATATTTAGTCATGTCGCCTGAAAGATAATAAAAGTGAAATGGCGAGTTCGTCTATATCTCTAGAGCTTTTTTATTAAGAACTAAAGTAATTACATTGACATCTATCACTCTTACAACTATGAATTATTACCAACTGAATTATGTAAGACGAGGGTTTTTAAGATCCATCATCATTAGCGAATAATCTATCAAAACAAGTCGGTTAATTATAATAACTTTTTATTACACTAACCTATAAGTACAATGAACTAGATTTTTTTACTTTAAATATCTACTGATTTACTCGTATGTTGCTTATACTATAAGTACTACTGATTAGTATTAGATTTCTTTTATAAGGTTATTAATATATTTGAAGTTTATAACCATTTACCAATGAACTAATATATTTTTTTTCAAATATTGAGGCTTTCTTTTAACTAACGTAGCACATTGATACATGGCTATTTTTTAATAAAGAAGTAATTGACAAAACACGTAATATTTTTAAGAATAGTCAATTGCAAATATTATTTATAAGCAATTGTTTAACATCCATTGTAAAAATAATAACTATTAAAGTATCAAGACTGCCATTACAAAAAACAACGTCGGCCTATCGAAATCTTTAATACGTTTTGGTCGGACATTTGACTATTGTCAGTGGTTTAATTGAAACAGCGGGAGTCAAACTGGACAGAGCCTTAAACTTAACACAGGAACAATGTTACACAAAAAAAGTCTTATTGAACGCCTTAATTGCCTTCATATACTATAATTAGAATACTCCATCTTTCCTTTGATTAATGTTTTCTGGAAATTAATTGTAAGAATGATTTGAGCAAAAATAGATCTTTATTGTGAAATGACGATTGATTTTGTTGACATATTTAGACATGATGTTAGTGTTTTTATCGTTCATTTCTTTTCAACAATTGTAATAAAACGCAGAAGAAATAGATCTAGTGGTAAATTTTACTTTCTCTCTATTTAATACTACTAAAATAAAATTTAATGGCGTAAAATTGTCTCTAAAATCACTTCTACTTTGTGTTTTATTTAAAAAAAGAGTTAGTCTACGTAAATCCTTAAAACTATTTTAGCTTCTAACCCGCAAAGCAGGATAGACATAGTGCACTTATTTTCAAGACACTCGTTCCTCCACTTTTCGCCTTAGTTCAACAGATTGAGTGTGCAGTATGAGTGGCCGAACTTAACATCGTAATTCTCTAGACTGTCATGCCAGATCGGGGAAATTAAAATAATTAATTCCCTCGAGTGCGAATCGAATAACAACCATAATGTACTGATACTGCCACTACGCCACAATGGCCTCTCTCTATATTTTTTCATTAATAACAACTTACAATAGTTCAGTACATTCAATTACTAACTTCAAGGAAACTTTGGCGTCTAACGTACTTAGCCCCGAGAACCTACTATCTCAGCTACATAGTTAGCTTTGTAATGATACAAAGTACTTCCAAAGAGATATTAAGCAATGACAGTATCGACAAAAGGAAATTATGCTGAATAATTTATAAGTAAACGCTTTACTTGTATTAAAACTTACACGCTCAGTTCGTGACATCTTAATCAATTGAGGTATTGGTGAAATATGAAATATATTGTATATTACTAGTATAATTAAAGTGGAAATTTATAATATTATTATATAATTAGTAAGTACAATATACAAAATAGTGGAAAACAAAGGTTACGTCTGCCTATTCTTGAATATGGGAAAGAGCATAAAATAGTTTTTATATATGGAATGTTTGACCAGTATTTAAAGATTTATTTATAATGCTAATAACTTAAATACTTTTATTGAAAGCATTGTAAAAATGTAACAGCTATTTTCTAACATTCTAATTTTAAAATTAAAGACATAAATAAAAGCAATTAATTACCGTAGAACGGCATTCACGACCTACTGTCGTAATGGTTCTAATTTTGATGCTTGTACGTTATTCTAATCACCCGCTGGTGTTCTACAATAAATTATTATAGAAACTAAAGTAAATATATATTTCTAATGCTACGCAGGATTGTTGGAGATAAAATAGTGCGGAGACACTACGCTAATCTCCACTTTATGTCTAAATTCATCGCGTTTTGACTGGCGAATATGAGGAATAAATTTGCGTGAGTAAAATTATTCATATTGTATAAACGACAATTATTCATTGTTATTTGATTTAGTTTCACCTAGTACCTATTATAAAAAAAATACAAAAAGTAATAAAAACAGGAGATAAACTGTTTTACTGCTTCAATATGCGTATCGTCAACTCAAAAGTAACTTGTTATTCGACATCCGTTTAATTTATATAGACTTTTATTCTTAAAGTTTAATGTTCACTGATTTGGTTCCAAATATACTCAGTTCTTATTCCAATGAATTAATGAAATGTTTATTGGGGAATAAAGCTTCGACCGGATTGTTCTATTTTGTTTCCTCATTTATTATTTTTTTATTTGGGCGAAATATATAATATAACATATACAATATAACATTCAGCTTAAGTATTCGTATTATTCTGATATATAAGCTATGTAACTGAAAAGTTTCACCTAAATCCGTTCAGAAGTTTTTGTGTGAAATTGGAACGAACTTTCATCCTCACAAGCCTTCCTTCACATTTATAATATTATTAGGATTACTCTCTCTATTTATTTTGATTAATTCAATAAAGTCAGTTGTAATATTTAAATCACGAGTTGTAAGACATGACTTCTCTCACTTATTGCTTTATTTGAATAAAAATATTGTATTACTTCGCCTATGTATGAACGCAATTGTGAGCTAAAATTTGTATAAAATATTTTTCTACAATATTTTTTTTCTATTTTTAGTATATTCCACTGACCTACTAGGTACTGGGTCTCTGTAAGCTGGTAGAAAATTTTCCAAGTATTAAATATATATTAAATTGTATATATGTATGTCTATATGGCATATGTATGTCTCCTTTGTGAATGTTTCAAGCGCAACCAAAATAGAAAACTATTGTGTGAATTGACGGTCGTCAAAAACTCATTTATCATTTTATCTTGACGCACGGCCGAAATATAAAATAGTTAAACAATATATATTTCCATATTTCCTTTATTTTTAAAACAATATGAAAAAGTATTTTAATAATGCCATAAAATATGTCTTTTAGGTGTGTGTGCACTGTGCTTTTATTTAGGAATAGAACGTTAATTTTATTTTTGTTTTAAATGTGAACTATGTTGATTAAAATATTTACGAGCTATAATAATATAAATATGTATATATTTTATTAAAATATTTCATTTAGCTCCATGCTACCGCTATATCGCAGTTTAATCGGAAGGAACCAAGCGGTTAGACACACCGGTCTACACTTCCCGACAATTTTTCGAAAAGTTTGTAGAAATTTTCGTGTTAAATTTCAGCATTCAACGCTGGTCTTTTATCATTTTTGCCATAGCCAGGAAATGAAAATGATTCATTTTCTCGAATAGGAATCGAACACCCACAAGGCTTTCGCATGACATATATTATCTATACTTACCATATCATATACCTTACGTTTCGGATGCCCGATAGCTGAAGTAGAATTAAACCTAATAAGGCGGTACCGCCTTTCTCCTTGTAAAAAGAGCACATAATCAAAAAATATATTAAGACAAATTATACTTAATCTTTAAAAAGCTTATTCTACACCACTGATTAAAATAAATCTGTGAGTGTTCATTGAAAATATCATAGAGTTTTAGTGCTCTATATTTAGTCTATATTTAGTTGCCCAGGTGACGTATACGACAAGTTGACACGCCGCTTCCGACCTAACTCGGTCACAGTCCATTTAAGGTGGGCAGGAACTGGGGGAAAAAAGTAAACGACAGGCAACTCGTTCGCTGTAAAAGCGCAGACAATTTGCATTGTAATGGATATTCTTAGAGACTATTATGCTTAAACTGAAAATTGCTGGAAGTCATTTAAATTGATATTCATTAAACTCTGTTCTTGTAGAAAAAGGAGGATAACATAATGTTTAATCGCTCTGTTTTTATCTATCTATTTTAGTTTATTATAACAAATAAAAGATCCAAATTTATATAATTCGCTGGTACAGTTGGGAGTTGAACTTAATACTGTTTTAATTGTTGAACCTAAAATTACATTAAAAAATATATTTTTTATTAAACGATTTTATTTAGCTCACCCCGTTTGTTTATTTATTTATTTGTTTGTTTACGTCAAATTTAGTAATTGAAATTTAACCCTCTTCCCGTTAACCGATTGATCTTGTCTTTGATTCTGGTGATAATACAATTATCCATATTCAATATTATTGTGAATCCAAGATGGCCGCCGCTACAAGATGGCGGACAACTTAGTTTTTTTCAATCTCATCAATATGGGTATCAAATTAAAGGGCTTGTCAAGTAGAATTCAGTGCACTGTACAAAATCTAAATCAAAGATGACCATTGCTACAAAATGGCGGATAATGTAGTTTTCAATCCCATCAGTATGGGTATCAAAATAAAGGATAATACAGTATACTATACAAAATTACAATATGAATCTCCCACCCAAGTCTGTATCCTTGTATCCTGTCGAGGACAGTGTGGCGTTACGGTGACTAAAAATGATACGTACATAAACATATGCACGACGCCTGCAACTTACATGCATACGTTTAAAATTTGTATATTTCAAAAATGACATCTTTTGTCATGGGTGTTTACATAATTGTATATTACATTTTTTAGGAATTTATGTGATACATTATAGATATTTCCAGAAAGCGAGTAGGTTACGAGTTACTTAATTTTGAAAATATAACAATGCATACATATTGGTACCCATGGCTGTATCCATGAAATTATTTTTTAGCTATTAGTACATTTATCTGCAATATAAAACCGTTTAACTTAATTTTTTTTTTTACTTTTTTATTATAATTAATGATAGTAAAAAAAATATTTATGAAAAAAAAATAGGATTGTTATCTTGTAATACAATATAGATTTATTCTTTTTTCCCCTGATAGGCTGTTACAAATGAGGTCACTTTAGCTTAGTAAGACCTACATAAATACATCGCTATTTTAGCAAACTCTGCAGGCCATTAAATAGTAGAACTGATTGTCAGAATGGCCCAATTGTTGTCCACTTTAGATTAAGCCTGACGTGAGTGAACCAATAACAAAGTTAATTTATGGAATAGTATCCTACAAACGTTAAAAAAATAGTCTTGTAGACAATGTGTATTATAGCATATAAATCTCAAGTTTAAGAAAACTGCATAAATGAAAAATTTTACAAATTACTATATCGATTTGAAATTCACAATTATCTGGCTTATAATATTAGCAGAATATAAAGAATTTATTAAAATAGACTATAATCTTATCTTATCTAGATTATATAATTTCAGTATATAGAAGTAACAATATTACTCACCAAAAGCCTTAGAAATGCAGAGAATGTCTTATCTAAAATGTTTATGTCAGTTAAGACTTGTACATGTCGGCTTGTTTCCAAAGTAAACGTTTGAAAGTCAACTCGGAAACATCTCTTTGTTGTGTTTATGTTCTAAATCGCTATAGCCTTGAAGTCATTGATCGAGTCGATCAATAAAGAAACTAATCTGAAGATAAGTTCGCAACTTATAATTAATTTTATGTTAAGTATAATATTAAAATTATATCATGTAAATATGGTCATAGACCATCGTGGTACGATGGTACAGCATCTGATTGTTAACAATTTATGATAGAATATATTATATAAAATAAATAGTGGTAGAAATGTAAAATGAAAATTCCATTAAGTTTTACACTGTTAGGATTTTTAAATAATTTTAATTGTCATAATATATTTGGCATATAATAGTAGTAGGTTCAATACAAAAGTAAAGTAACGTAAACTTTTATTGTTACGTAATACCTACAATGCAGGTACAGGAAATTTTAGGTTAAGGAATTTAAAAAAAATAATTTATAAAATATATTTTTAATAAACAGAATAACACAAGTGACATTGAAACGATCCACATTCAATATATAATTTCGAACACAAAATACTTTATCTCATCTCTCACAAAGGTTTGCTAAAACTGACCTTGCTATCTCAATTTGATGTCCAGATAGCGTGTCCCAGCGGGACGTGGAATTTTATCTCACATTTTATTTTATATTTAATACCCTATAATAAGGTATAATATTGTAAAGCATTTAAGGGAACTTTGGAAATTGACTCGTCATATAAGGCTTTGCGAGTTCAAAATCACGTTACGATCGTGATTCTGTGGAAACATGTGCAAAGTAAAATATGCAAGATACTAAATAAGGTATTCTATAGACAGTGGTGCATACGATTTAAATATCACATTTATCAGACATTTTGAGACAATGGATGTTAAGTTACATAGACGCCCTCGAGAATGAGATTTTTTTAATGAACAGTCTATTATTTAGTACTAATGTATAATAATTATATTTCCATAGTTATCTAATTTTCGATAAATATTAGTTTCTATCTTCTATATAATTCCGTACCTCAAATGTTGAAAACAGAACCCTTATAGGAGCATTTTGTTATCCATCTGTCTCGAGGATTTTGCCGCGTAATCATAATCTGTACTTCCCGTGAACTTACATTTACGAAATTTGGCAAGATGTGAGATCTTACCAATCAATGTTTAAAGATATTTCATAAAAAAAAATTACAAACTTATATTTGTACTCCATTTCATACAAAATAAAAAGTGAAATAAATTCGCGATACCTATTATATTGGAATATATTACATGTATTAGTGATAATCTTCAGTGCAATTTTCAACCTACTATACATGCATATTACTACAAGTAAATCCATGCAATTTCCTCTCGCTCCAACAAAATGTACTGCAAACAAATGCTTTTGTTAATTCCAAAAAGTACTGAACTCAACTTAACTGCAAATTGTACTATTGGAAAATAAACTCGACGCGAGAATGTGAGTTTCACAGTTGTACACACTTTACATATTGCGCTAAATTAAAACTAGTTTTTAATAAATTTTCAAATTGAACATTTTTCGTACATCGTTAAGCTAATAAAAGTTTTTATGTTATTTTTCCATCGAAACTTATGCCATGCTATGGCCATATATTTTGAGATCATTCGAGATGAAGAGGTGCAAGCGTGCGACTATAAACGCGACAGATTGTGGGTTTGAATCGCTTTGGTAACGAGTCGTTAAGTTCCCAGTGAGTTGAGTTGAGTTCAGCGGAAAGTGGGGGATGGAAACATCATAATGGGAACAGAGTGTTACTATACTAGGTTCCCTCTGCCTACCCTGCTATACCTATGTAAGGAATACAACGTGATGCTGAACAAAATCTTAAAAATACTTTAAAAAATACTGGGGCTAAATTGTTATCATTAATCCGATAAAATTACGACATTGAGTTCCGCCATTCAAAACGCAATGTCTTAAATAATGTGATAGAGGGATCCAAGTGTCTTAACAATAGGTGCCCTCTATATACCCTCCTACTAGCTCCCGCAAATAAGAGGCTAAAATTAAATAGAAACTATACTCATCTGATCTTATAATAAAGTAATAGTAATTATTTACTGAAATAATACGAAACACCTAAAGGTCAATATAAGTTATAATATTGTGGATATTCTTTGACCTAATCAGACTTCCATAAATCCTTTGGAAATACCACATTATCCCTCAGCCTCGGGTAAGTTTCAATAAGAAAAGTTTCAGTCCTCGGAAAAATGTTTGAGGATAAAGAAAATTTACTTCATACAAAATGAAAATACGGTCAATCATTTTATGATAAACATTATTTAGTGATGATAGCTTATTTCTAACATTATAATTTTATCTTCATTCTTACACAAGCACCTCGAACATAATGTTAAAGCGACTAGTTATTCGTTTCTTTTTTTTATCACGTGATAGATTTCGTATTCTATATTTATTTTTGATTTTTAGGGTTCCATACCTCAGAAGAAAATAACAGAACCCTTTCTTCTTTCTGTCAGTACCATTTATCTCGATGTAGTGGAGGTATCGATATGAAACTATTACAAATATCCAGGCTGTACAAATCGGTGCGCGCAATATTAAAAAAAAATCAGATCAGCTTCACACTGTGAACTTAGTGTTGAGACACTCCGTTCCCCATTTTCCGCCAAATACTGGAGGCATTGCATGTTGGGTAGCGGAATTTAATAGCTCTCTTAATAATACACCAGAGCGAAGAAATGGAAATATGAATTTAAATAAATATTTAATTTCCTCGAGTAGTGATCGAGCCCCCAACCAGTTCCGTTTACAGCCACATTTTGTGCCTCTACGCCACGACTAGTATTTTATTTGACTCACAATATATTTTCTTTAAATAAAAAAGAAATCTCCATTCATGGTGTGCTTTATTCAATTTTATTTAAAATTTATTTCAGCATCACCTGTACATGACAGAGTAGGCAAAGAGAAACTAGCTTCCGCTATTTACTTTCCGCCCGAGATCAGGACGTTGCGTTTTAAATGGAGTTATCGATCATAGCGGGGAATTAAAATAAATTCATTCCGCCGAGTAGTAATCGAACTGACAACCATCGCGTCAAAACCTCAAAACGTAGCACCACGAATATCTCACTATTTAGATCGACTTATTGCACTATTATAAAAACTCACCAATTATTCGCTTAATTGAATAAATAGTAAATATTTATTTTAAGTTACTAAGTTAGTAAACAAGAAAAGAGCAGATGTTGACATCCGTTGAGAAATCCAACAAACGACGCGACGGACTCGTTCCTACCTATTGTTATATATTCTTCGCATAATAAATATTTAGCTTTTTGTTAAAATCCTATTAACTTGTGTCACTTCAGCACACTTATCTCAAGCAATAGGTTTATTTTTGATTTGGAAAATTAGTTGCAATGCCAATCGTAATAGAGTCGAAATTAGTTGTAACAAAAATATTGTATTTTAATAATTGTCCAACACAACCGAGGTATCTCGTCGATAAATTAAATTCATTTCCGTCATGTGATTTCTAAAGACATCTCAATTTGTACTGTACGAGCGAAGAATAGCGTTGCGTTCTTTGTTGAATGTAATTTAGTTTAAATGACACTTGCGCGTATATAAGGCAAATAGATATAAATTAAATATCGTTTGTATTGATTTTTTTAAAATTTTACTCAACAATAATTATTACATTTTTTCATGGTAAGCAGAGAGAGCCGTTCCCCACTATACTTCCAATGTGCTTGACATTACGTGTTGAATGGCGGAGCTTAACGTCGTATTTAGTTTTTTTACTAGAGTAAGGGAAGATGTTCATTCATACAAGTAATAATTGAACCCTTTAACGCTTTAGTAGCAGAACCACCCTAAAGCATTTCCTTTACACAAATATAGGTGTATGTTAATTCACTGAGATCACCAAATATAAAAAAAAATCTAAATATATAGCAAAATGTAAACAAGGATGATTCTTTTATAAATGTACCTTCAATTTGTGCGATTCATTCCCACAATTCCAATAACACAGCCACCGATACCCGCAAATAGGCCTCGCATGTTTCCAGGAGAATGAAGATAAAATAAAATAACAGGATGTGTTTGGGCTCGCTTCCTTGAGTGTTGTATTACCATTCAATCAACGTCTTTGTAGGGCTGATGTTTACTTAGAAGTGTTTTTAAGACAATGTATACATGAAATACCTATATAACATGAAAGTACTGAGATTGTTAAAAAAATAAATTGCTGTGTAATATCGATTAAAGCAAAATACTTTTTGCTGTTTAAACGGAGCACTACCTTTTCGTTTTGAAATTGTTTTTAACGTAATAACGCCGACTACAAACCAAATTTAAATATTTAATATTAATTTGAACTTGATACCTCCAATCTAACTTGATTATTCCAAATGACGTACGGAACCCTAAAAAAATTCAACATTTTCAATAATTCAAAGCAATTCTCAAAAGCCGATTACAATGCATGTGAAATAATATTTTGACTTCAAACGCCATCAGTAACAGCACATAAAATTTAAGACCATTTTAATGTAACCCGAAATCTATAGATTATGCAGCCGTGAATACCGTAAATGTCACGTAAAGTAATTCACGATGTCTCGTGCTGCGCTTCCACCGCATCGACAAATAATACGAATAGTGATGTACTGCGCTATCATTCACTTAGTCTAATAAAAATATTTATAGTATAAATAAATATATTCTTAAACTTTAATAAGCAATGGATATATTTTATAGTCATTTTATATATTTTTATTTAACGATGATACTATGAACCTTATTTACATTAATTGATTATTATAGCAATAAAACATCAATTGTAAAATATAAACGCAATTTGTATAATAAAGCTGTAGATTACGAAGTTCGAAATTCTATTAATGTATAATTCTAAACTGGTTATAGGAAAGTGCTAATAGTAATAATAAAAAATATATTAAATTAGACACGAATATGAAAATTTGATTATCACATCGTAGCTGAAGCGAATGTCCCATTACCGAGTAAATGTTTTCATCTACCTGCAGTAAAAGCGTGGGACTTGTATTGAGCAATAGCAATTGGAAATGTGGTTAATTTTTAATATATATATATATTTCTGGTTTACTTTTTAATAATCATGCATATAGCAAAGTAGGTAGAGTGAACGTTGTGTCAAGACATTCCGTTTCTCCTTCATTCATTCATTCTTCATTCTCCGTTTTCCATACGAATTCGAGACACTGCATGTTGAGTGGCAGGACTGTTCCACACTGTCATGCATTAAGCAAATAATAATTAATTCCCTAAGACGGGATTGAATTTATAACCTTCACGGTAACAATCAGATGCTGTACCACAACGCTAAGTTTTTTGTAACCAATATATTTGAATACTTGTGGGCGCGCGCAGCTTCGCTTGCTTATTTGGACCCTTAGGGGTGAATTCTAATAAACCATGAAACATATGTTCAATGAAATATTTTTAAGAGTCTAAGTTTCAATTTTTTTAAAAATCGGTGGCCATTTAAAGATTTTCTATACAAACTTTCAACCCCTTATTTGCACCCTTAGGGGGAGAATTCTAGAAAACGATGAAACACATGTTCCATTAAATACTTTGAAAAATCTAAATTTCAAATTTTATAAAAATTGGTGCTGATTTAAAATTTTTTCCATACAAATTTTCAACCCCTATTTCACCACTTTAGGGTTAAAATTTTTCAAAATCCCTTCTTAGTGGATGTCCAGATTACGAAAGTAAAAATCTGCTCGAATTTCACGTTTCTACGCACAGCGGTTACGGCTGTGCGTGCGTCTTACCTCAGTCAGTGAGGACAAGTCCTTTTATATATATAGATTATCTTTGAAATTTCTTCACATGTCAACGAAAAAATAATCGAGTCGACAAGAGTCGTTATAATAACAGAGTCATATTAACCGCATTGAATTTTTAATATTTTAAATCGAATACAAGCAAGAAATAGTCTTAAAATATTATGAAAAATTACAACTTTATTACGCCTATAGAGGTACTCTACCTATAGACGAAACCGTTTTTCATTTACAAGGGTTCCGCTTGATAGATTGCTAAAACGTTCCTGTTGACGTTAATAGATTTCTTGTACAGGGTGTGTATTTTGGGAAGTTATTAAATACGTGAAATGCAGTTTTTTCTAATGACTCGCTTAATAAAGGCAAATGATTCAGGCTACATGATAATTGTAATTCCGACCTACTTAATCTTACATTAACAGAATATGTATATTCTACAAGTAATCTATACTATAATATATTAAAGCGGAAGAGTTTGTTTGTTTGTTTGTTTAAACGCAAAGATCTCTGGATTTTCTGGTCCGATTTACATTGTTTTTATTTTGTATGAAAGATGCATTCTTCAGAAGTGCTATAGGCTATATAACATTACATTACACATATAAACTAATATATTTTAAAGTACTTTCTAATTTGACATACAATTTATTCTGCCATGTTAATAACAACCGTCGTTGCTAAGCAACCGTTACCGCGACATTTTGATATTCATCCTTATGAAAATAAATATAATGGTCACTTTTAGCATTTTATCTAAATTGAAATTATAGTTTACTGTATAACATTCTACTATATAATTATGGAGATGTCACTGATTCGAAATGACCTAGCCTACGGGCGGCATAGTATGACCGACGTGAATGGTCGGACGTTGACGGTTTTATAAATTTTTATACATTTTCGAACTATTGTTAATTTTTATGTAATTATTTTGCTGTTTATAATTCATTTAAGCTACACTTTAGTTCTCTTCTTCTTTTCTTGGTGTGGTGTAAAGTTTGGTCCTGCGCGACATTGCCCACTACTTTTTATTTAATGTTATCTATACTATAGAAAAGACATTTATATTCGAACACAGTTATATTAAAAATTTATGATCGAACATTATTTCATAATCAAGGACATTTAATGAAGATAATCTTCGGCTTTTAAAGCACATAATTTGGATGTATACTTTTTGAAAATGTAAAATCAAATAATTCAACGCTCTGTTTACGGCCGCAACTCTTTCGCTTTATTATATTAGTATAGATTAGATTTTATTCCTATTTAATGATGTCCATAATTAATGATTTGTACTCTACTCTTCGTCGTCGTTGTGTTCTTATGTTTCGTTTAGTAAAATAAAACTAATAATTAATTTGTTGGTGGTTGCTTTCTGATGTGGTCAAAATATAATTAAATACTTATTTTTATAAGTTAGATTTCGATTTTACAGTGTTTTTGCAGTGCTATTTATTTTTTTATTTGTGTAAATATAGTATACAATAAATGAGATTGATCTGTTAAGATATTATATTATTTTTGATTATATATTATTATATTAAAATAGATAGTAACTTATAATTATATTTATTGTATCTTTTACCATTTCAATTATTAAACAAGTTAATTAGTATATATCGTATATATCATAAATTCAATATAGTAAAAGTGCCGTTTCGCTCATAATAAAATAATAAATAATACTTTTTTTAAATAATAAACAGTAACAGTTTCTATAATAATTTAAAAGATTTTGTGCAATACGTTTGTAGTTTTGTTTGATCGATAATAATTTCACTAATACTTATTTAAAAATAATAATAATATCATCTTTTTATACTTTTAACAGTATAAAGTCTTCAAATAAAGTCTTTTTTAAAGTTAAGTTTTTTTAAAATAAAACCTTTGTTTATATTTTTCATATTTGACAGTTGTCTTAATTTGTCGTATTTTTATTCATTCGTTTAATACGTGTAGATTTTTTGGACTTTTGCTAAAAAGTTATATATAACCTTTACAATATTATAATAAATAAATAGGTTGTATAGTTCGCGATGCCTAGAAGGAAATCTCACCTTTCTCGGCATTCTGCCACAGCAAAACGTCTAAAGCTCATTCGAAGCAATGAAAGTGAAGATGAACGTTCCCAACGTTTAGCTGATCAGAATGCATGGACTTCTAATAACCGAGCTCAAGAGACGAGCGTTGAATACTCCCAACGTTTGGCTGATCAAAATGCACGGACTTCTAATAACCGTGGACAAGAGACTAGCGTTGAACGCTCCCGACGTTTGGCTGAACAAGATACGAGGATGTCTAATATTCGTGCCCGAGAGTCAAGCGTTAACCGATCTGAACGTCTCAATAGCCAAAACGCAAGGCGTGCTCAAGAAACATGCGCTGAACGTTCGCAGCGTTTGATAAATCAAAACGCACGAGCAGCAGCTACGAGATTACATAGGCAAACTAATCTGTTAAATGTAGCCCTCGCCTCCGACTCTAATCTTAATTATTCTACACTAGACGATGTTAAAATTGGTAAAATGAATCATTTTAGCAACAATTGTCAAGCACAGAAATGGAAAACTGAAGCGCCTGGCTTATGTTGCAGCAACGGTTAAGTAGATATTCCTAAAATTCCGGAACCGACACCAATTTTGAAAGAATTATTATTAGGTAGTCATACACGTTCAAAACATTTTTTAAGTCATACAAGGCATTACAATACTCTATTCCAAATAACTTCATTTGGTGCGACAGAAATTCGTGAGGGAAATTTTATGCCAACCTTTAAAATACAAGGACAGGTTTACCACTTGATAGGAAACTTACTTCCTGCCGAAGGTGAGAAATCTGAGTTTTCGCAAATATATTTCGTTTCACTAGCTTCAGCTATCTTTGCGTTCTAATATTAATCCAAATTTGCGAACGGATCTCATTAATCCATTGCAAAAAGAGCTACACGATTACAATAGTTATGTTCAAAGTTTTAAGTATAATTTTATATAAAAAATTTGAAAACAGACCATTACAGGACTTGAAATTAATTATTCATGCTAATTTAAAACCTCCTAATGAACACAGAGGTCGCTACAACGCACCAACTGTAGACAAAGTCGCTGTTCTCGTAGTCGACGACATAAAGGTCCACGAGACATCGTGTTAAGTACCAGAGATGGTCATCTTCAGAGAGTTTCTGAGTTACACAGAGCATATGACCCGCTGCAATATCCTCTGATGTTTCCTCGAGGAAATAACGGTTACTGTGTCAATATTGAACAACAAAATGTTGCTGCAAGATCCAAAACAGTATCATGTATGCAATTTTATGCTTTTAGGCTAATGGTGAGAGCAAATGATATAAACAGCTTACATTATTTTAGAGGGCTGTTGAACCAATATTGTGTAGATATGGCGGCAAAAATGATTAAAGAGAGGCTTGATTTTATTAGAAAGAATTAAAAGAAATTAAGAGCTGAAGAATATATACGAGTACATTTACGAGACGCAGTACTAAATGATCAAAGTATCAATGCTTCCCACATTGGTCAGTTTATTATATTGCCGTCTTCATTCTCAGGATCTCCGAGATACATGAATGAAAAAAGTCAAGATGCTATGTCAGAAAATTTGGAGGACCAGATTTTTTCATCACTTTCACTTGCAATCCAGAGTGGGCAGAAATAAAAAATGACTTATTTCCCGATCAAAACCCGCAAGATAGACATGATATAGTTTCTAGGGTATGTCATTTGAAACTCAAAATTATGATTAACCTTTTAACAAAAAAAATTTTTTTGGATCAAGTAAGGTATTTGTTTACAGCGCTGAATGGCAGAAAAGAGGACTACCTCACGCACATATTCTGTTATGGCTAACAAATAAAATACAATCAGATTCTATACACGACATTATAAGGGCTGGAATACCCGACAAGGAGCAGGACCCTGAACTTTACAACATTGTGGTAAAAAACATGGTCCATGGCCCTTGCAGCTCCCATAATCCGACGTCACCATGCATGATAGAAAATATTTGTTCCAAAAAATTTCCGAGGATAGGACACAAACTGGTGATGATGGTTACCCTAATTATAGACGAAGAGCTTCAGATTGCGGAGGAAATACGTGTGCTTTCAAAGTAAAAGGAACTGAAATGGAAATATTATCTATTTGGATAGATGGGTTGTGCCTTATAATCCAGTTTTATTGCGAATTTTTAATTCACACATTAACGTTTTCAGTTAAAGCCATAAAATATATATGCAAGTATATTCTCATAAGGGTTGTGATCAAGCTACGTTCACAGTGCAAAGCAAGAACGAGGTCAAAATATATATTAATGGTCGCTACCTTAGCTCCTCCGAAGCTGTTTGGAGAACCTTTCACTTTCCTATCCACGAGCGCTACCCGGCAATAATTCATTTGGCTGTCCATTTGCAGAACGGCCAAAGAATATATTTCAATGAAGAAAACTTTTAAGATCGCGTCATTAACCCTCCTGTATCGACTCTTAATGCCTGTTTCGAACTCTGTACAAATGATGATGATTTCGCTAAAACATTGCTGTACAATGAAGTACCTCTATATTATATTTGGTAAAGTAATAAATTTTCTAGATGAAAACGCGGGCAAGATGTAGATGGGTTCCCTGGTATAAAAAAATATTCAGCTTTAGGCCGTGTTTATAATGTTCATCCAGCACAAACGGAATGTTATTACTTAAGAATGCTATTGATGAACGTACGTGGACCAACTTCTTTCTGAAATCGTAGAACTGTAAACGGTATTACTATGGCCACGTACCAAAGCGCTTGCAAAGAACTAGGATTAGAAGGAGATGAACATTGGGAAAAAACTCTTTCAGATGCTGCTGTTTCTGAATCAGCCGCTAAATTAAGAGAGTTCGTAATGAAAATCAAGACCACATTTTGCGTTGCACTAAAGAAATACACAATGAAGGCCTGATATTGATTGAAAATAAAATTTATGAAATGTCCGAAAAATCTCTTAACGTCTTCCTTCTCCGATTCGTAATAATTCAAATAATGTAGAACCTCAGGAAAAAAATTTACGGAAATCATATGACATCAATGATTTACATAATTTTATTTCTTATAATATTTCCAAGTTAGTACCTGATCAGGTTACTCATAATTCTTACTTATAATTCTGGTGTAGAGAGTGTTTTGGCTGATAAAGGCAAAATTTTTTTTTCAGGTGGCACGGGAAAAACCTTTGTGACAAGTTTAATACTAGCCAAAGGTAGGGCACAGGGTAAAATCGCCATAGCCATTACGTCATCAGGTATTGCAGCCAACATTATTGAGGGATGGAAGAACTGCTCACTCTATGCTTAAGTTGCCCCTTAATGTTTCACTTGATAGAGATAATGTGTGCTCCATTCGAAGAAATGGTCCTTTGGGCAAAGTGCTGCAAGATGCGAGCCTTATAGTATGGGATGAGTGCACTATGACTCACAGAGCTCACGTTGAGGCTTTAGATAGGACGCTTAAGGATCTACGAAATTCAAATAAAGCTATGGGTGGAGTCACTATGATGTTTTCCGGTGACTTTAGACAAACATTGCCTGTAATAGTTAGGGAAGTCATGTTTGAAGTCACCCCCATTATGGAAATCTATAGAATTTCTAAAGCTTTCTACTAACATGAAGAGTTGTCACGGTGGAGGCACCTCAGATTTTGAAAACAAACTTTTATTAATCGGGGAAGGGAAAGTACCTGAATCAGACGACAAAAAAATTTCCTTAGATAAAGACCTTGGTAGAATTGTGACCAATATTGAAGACCTAATATTAAAAGTGTCCCCAAATGTAGCCAATATACACCAAAATGCAATATACGCCATCAATGAAAAAATGATAGCTAAATTACCAAGTGACAGCATCAATTATGTTTCCATTGATGCTGTTGTGGAACCAGAAGATGCGATTCATTACCCTCAAGAATTTTTCAATTCTTTGAATCCGTGCGGGCTACCTCCCCATTTATTGAAATTAAAAATCGGCACGCCAATAATTTTGTTGCGAAATCTACACCCACCAAGTTTATGCAACTGCACTAGATTGCAAGTGAAATTTCTGCGAAGTAATGTCATAGGAGCCGTAATTTTGACTGGACCAGCCATTGGGAAAACAGTGCTGATTCCACGAATTCCCATGATTCCAACAGATTTGCCTTTTAGTTTTAAAAGGAAACAATTTCCAGTTAGAACATCATTTGCCGTCACAATCAATAAAGCGCAGGGACAAACTTTCAAGCATATTGGGATTGATTTAAGGGAATGCTGTTTTGCTCACGGGCAATTATATGTTGCTTTATCTAGATCCGGGTGCGGTGAAAACAAATATATTTTGATGCCTAAATAAAATAAAACAAAAAAAACTGTGTATACAGAAATATTGTAATATAATGGCTTTAACTCATTTTAATTTTTTTTCTTTTATTTTGACCCGACATCTCATTTTATTCTTTTTCTTTTATTAAAACAACAAAGGTTCTGGTATTTGAACGAAACGAAGAGAGGTCGGAACGCAATGTCAGTGTGATTGGTAAGATATTAGAACAAGTGAATGAGGTGGTATACTTGAGAAGTATGTTCAGTAGAGATGGAAGATACAGGGTTAACGGAGCCTTAGCTGCATTGATGAGACGGCGAAACGTCAGCACAGCTGCGCGTTTGGCCGTACACAATGCAGTGTTGGTACCGATGTTGTTATACGGCAGCGAAACGTGGGTATTACAGAAAAAGAATGAAAGAAAGATGAATGCCGTGGAGATGCGATCTCTTCATAGGATATGCGGAGTCAGTTCAGCTGATCGAATCCGCAATGAAGAGATACACGGAATGGCAGGTACTAGTGAGGAAACGACGGTGAAAATGAAGAAGAACATGTTCAGCTGGTTTGGGCACGTTTAACCAATGAGTAAAGAAAGAATGGCAAAAAAGATTTATAATGGAAAAGTGAGCGGTAAGAGAGGTAAGGGAAGACCTCAGGTTTACCTCAAAGAACACAGTATCAAATATACTGGAGGAAGGTCACGTAAAAAGCATGAGGACTCCCCGAAGGGCATGACAGTGGACGAGGCGAAAGAGGTATGTAGAGACCATAGCGTTTGGCGCTCCGTTCTCTCTGACCACCCCGCTACGGATAAAGCGTGAAGTTTAGTTAAGTTTCGACCCGAACGAAGTCGGGATGGACCGCTAGTAGTGAATAAAAACTAAATTTTGTATGACTAAGACTAATATTTATTATCTAGACAGTGATGGAAAATAATAATTAATAATAAATAATTGATTGAATGATTAAAAGAAAATATATTTAATAAAATTGTATAATAGTTATAAAAATAAAAATATAATGGTATGGTTTCACAATTCTTCAGTTACTAATTAAAACTGTACTTTATTGACTTCGAAAACGGGCAATGATTGATTCTCTTACCCAAAATATTGCTCTTAAGGCCTAAATAGATCTTTAACGTATTGATGTACAAAATCGGTCGTTTCTTCTTCTAAGTTACGAGGTGAAGAATGGCATTACTGAAAGATGTGTAAATAAAAATTAATAGGCAACTATATAAGAAATCCGTATATTATAAATTCAAGTTAAGTTACTAATAATAACTTACTACAATTTACTTTGTATTGATTTACACGTAACAAAAACTGTATAAAAAGCGCTGTTAAAAGTTTTAAATAGTAACACTAAAATTACGGAGCTTAAATTACAAATGTAATGAAATATTACTTGTATTGCATTGAAAACAAAGTGCAATTTTGAGTGTAATTAAAAAAAAATGCCATCTAATTGCATTTAGTACGGTTTAGATCTAAGCGCTATCGCCAAATCGCGCCGCCCACAACTGTCAAACGAGAGGAATAAATATGTTATTACAAATGGTCACACTAGTCTCTATCAGATAAGAGTTAATCCCCATTACAATTAAAGGCATCTCGCACTAAATCTCTAAGTCGGCATGATTATTTAGTTTTAGAGGGCACTTACGTTCTATTTTGTGGAGCATGTTTTACCAAGATATTTAGTATATAATTTATTTTCTCAATATTCCTTAAGTTGGTTATTTCAGTTTTAATATGATGAAGTTGGTTTTACATCAATTCAAATTCAAATTCAAAATATTCTTTATTCAAATAGGCAATTCTTATAAGCACTTTTGAATCGTCGAATCAACATATGAACTAAAAGCTACCACCGGTTCGGAAGGCAGTTCTGCTGAGAAGAGCCGGCAAGAAACTCAACAACAACTCAACAGTTGCTCTTTTCAAAATCAATGGTACAATCTATAAACATTAGCTGGCAGCTATCCTGCATTACATTCAATAGACATTAATTCCATACATGCTTATCCTCTAAATATTCTTGAACAGTGTAATACGCTTTACTTGTTAGAATTTTTTTTACAGATATTTTAAATTTTGGTAGTGGCAAACTAAGAATACACTGCGGAATTTTATTATATACACGTATACTCAGACCCATAAAGGATTTACTAACTTTTTGGAGGCGAAAACTTGGTGTAACAAGCTTATCTTTATTTCTCGTTCCTATCGTATGACTGTCACTATTTTTGCTATGACAATGTATATTTTGTCGGACAAAGAGAATGTTATAATATACAAATTGGGAAGCAACTGTAATAATACCTGCATCTTTGAAAACATCTCGCAGAGAATCTCGAGCTCTTAGATTATAAATATATCTCACGGCTCTTTTTTGGAGAATAAATATTGAATTGATATCTGCAGCACTGCCCCATAGCAGCATTCCATAAGATAAAATACTATGAAAATAGCTATAGTAGACTAGTCGGGCAGTGTCAACGTCCGTCATTTGTCTTACTTTTTTAATTAATTAATTTGATTTGATTTAATTCGATTAATTTGATTTGAATTAATTTGATTATTTTTTATATTGTTACAAAAAAAGACTGTATTCAGAAATAAATAACCAAAGTTTACCATTATTTATGAGGTCGCAACGATAACTGAAAAAAATATTATATTGGACATCAGAAAAGAAGAATAAGCTTTATCATCCTCATTATGTTTCTTTTACAGGCTTTATATTTTTAAACAAAAGTGTTTTAATAGCAAGAAGATATATCACAGAAAGTTATTTCGCCCTTTCATTGCGTCTGCCATAAAATAAATAAGACTGGCTGGGCTTTCATTTCTTGCCATACTCATGCAAATAAACTGCACATTTTTTCATTCACCCCACAAACAATACAAAAGCACGCACAATTACGAAGAAAATTTACGTGAGCTTGCTTCTCCCACTGTCTTCCGGAGTCGGCGGAACCGCTTCATTAAACTTCGTATTAACAACACCACATTATTTTTGAGGTATTAAAAGTGTTATTCCTCAAATAGGAAAGAATTTTTTTATTTCTTTCTTAAGTGTGGAGTAATAAATAGCATACTCTCTTGCCAAATCATAAGTTTAAGTAATTATCTTTGGGTAGTGATAATTTGTAAATATCCCTCTAAAATAGGTCTTAGTATCTCTCTCTCTCTCTTTACGTCTCTCTTAGTAGGCTAAGTAGGCTAATAAGAGATGCTAACAATATAAATAAGTTAAAACAAGTGTATAAGAATTTAAAGCACTTGGACAGTTTCCAAAAGGCGCGAGTTTAAATCCCATTTCAATTTTTAATACATTTTTCTAAAAAAGTTATACCACATTACTTTTAAGAAAATTTAACCAACTTAACCGAACGGGGTAGTCAGAGAGAACGGAGCGCCAAACGCTACGGTCTCTGCGTGCCTCTTTCGCTTCGTCCACTGTCATCAACCTCTTCATACATGCCTTTCGGGAGGTCCTCATGCTTTTTACGTCACATTCTTTTAGTATCTTTGATATTCTGTTTACAAAGGTGAACCGAGGAGGAAACGAAACATTATTTAAAAAAAATATTCAGGAAGGTTCCAGTCCATTCAAATTTATACGTTTCATACTATTGTCTTTTTTTAGCGCTTGATTATTATATATTAAAATACCACCACATAAGATGGAGAAAAGGAGGAATGGAACTTACACTAGTTACCTATATAGCGTGGTATTATCTAATTTTATTATAGTTGTAGCTACATTGCTTCTTTCAGCAATTTAACACATATTCAACATTAATTAGCTATCGTTTTCCGCGTACTATATTGCCAAAACGCCAATTCGTTACTAACGTGAATTGTAAAAAAAACCAATGGAAAAATGAACTCTTAATACAAAAGCTTTAGAGACTTTTTTACAATAAATACATTCTTTTACCCCATTAATAATCCCAAATTTTTGTAGTTAAAAGTTTTGTTTCAAGTTTAATTGTTACGATTTGAAATATAACACGTAATAGAAAAGTGAATGGTCAACCGAATGTTTTTGTTAGTAAAGATTAAATGTAATTCTCTAAATCCTTTTATTATTTTTATTCTATTTTAAAAATACGATCGGACTACGTTAAAAAATGTTTGAAAAGTTTAGAAAATGTTCGCTAGTAGGTATAGGCGGAACTAAAGTGAACTGAAATGGTAACTGACTGTAATGGTGTTTGTGTGTTCTTTAAAAAGAAGCGATTATAGTTTAAGTAATTTTTAACATCTAATTTAGAAGACGAATGAAAACGGCTTCCTTGACACTAAATTGTCCGCTACGTACATAAATATATTTAAAAATAAAGACCGTCATGGTGCAGTCGCATGAGCATGTTACTGTAAGCGCGACGGTTTTTGGTTCAATAACTACCTGGTACAAGGTCTGGTAACAAGTCAAAGCGCGGCTTTGAGTTCCGTTTATCAACATTCAATGCCTCGAAACAAAATCAGCGGAAAGTTGACAATGGAGAATCGTAACACTAGGTTCCCTCTGTCTAGCCTTCTATATGCGGGATACATTGTGAAGCTAAAATAAAAAATAAAATAAAATACTAATCTAGCACGCAATCTTATATAAGGGCGCAAATTGATAAGCAATGTGTCTCGAGATTATCTTTGACGCGAATGACAAGAGATGTGTGAAGATTAAAAATATATTATCTTATATTTTTAATGACAGTCGTGGGCAATGTACTTGGAAATTCCATATTGAAATTGTTCAGTAGAAACAAAATCTTACAAATAAAACAATAGTTGAGGCCTTCATGGCGTAGCGGTGCAGCTTGTCTGTAATTCAACGATTGTGGATTCGGTCCCCACTAAGCAGAACTAATTATTTTAATTTCTTTTCTCTGTCAACAACACAAAACAGTGCTGAGTTCAGTCACCTAACACATAATATTTCCAAAATTGGATGAAAAGTGAAGAAGGGTGTGTATTAACACTAGATTTCCTCTACCTAACCTTGTGCATGCGAGATACAGCGTGAAACTATTTATTTTTACTAAAAACAAACAAAAAAAACGTTCACTCAAAAATGAAAATTAAAAAAACATACAAACTGTTTGTTTTTCAACAGAAAAAAAAAATTGACGAATTGATTTCATTTATTGTTTTATGCATTTTTATACGACATGGCCCCTATTTGAACAGCGTTCGTTAACGAATGGCAGTGTTGATTTACGATTTACCTGTGCGTGGGCGGCGTTGCGAATCAATCGTGTGGGTGTATCAAGAATAGGTACTGCGATAATTTCACATGTAATCTTAAAGTGCGGACGTTTGTACTCGTTTATATGTATTATCTTAACATTTAAGACCTATTTTGCAAATTACGATAATAATATATTTAGTATATCGTTACGTTAGAATGTGAATCATAATTCACAATTACGATAGTTTTTGTTTTGTTTCGAATATACTCGTAAGTATTAAAATTTTGTAAGCAGTTGGCCATCTATACGGTGAACAGAAGATCTGGTCAAGATCTCGAGAAGTTTTCAGCTTTCTTATTTAACAGGTCCTAAGGTTATAGTTTTTATATCGGATAACTAGGTACTTCAATAGGTACCTACTGTATGTTGTTTTAGCACTTCTCTATGTTGGTTTACCGTCAAGTGTAAATCGCTCACTTATGATGGTGCACTTTAATTTTAGTATTATAATATAAAGAACTTTTTTATCGGCGCTTAAACTATTTTAACGCATCGGCGGAAACAAGCGAAATGGGAAGAATTAACCGAGTGAATTGGGAGAGTAGGGTACATCATGAAACTATTACTAAAATAAATATTACATGTATCAATCAATACAGTATTTGTTTAATCAGTAATTATTTTAAATTCTAATAGTCTTATATTTTTAAACAATTTTTTTTTCATATTTCATTAGTAAATTCTATATGTGAATTTGAATTCACTAACATCGCCTAAAGTCACGCCAAAAGAAAATAAAATAATAGAATATGTGATGAAATATAAAAAAAATATTATGCACCCTCACATACCCGTACACCACACCCAAATACCGGTATGTCAGATGAAAGATACGACTACCTACATATGTCATCAATAACAATTCTACGTGAAATGTGATAATATTTAGTATACACGCAACTTTCAACTTAGCGCGACAATTACTTAGATATGCAAATCATTTTAATCTAAATTTCACTAAAATTTATAACACTAGCTGTGTTTACTGCGTTTTGTCGTGATATTAGACAGTAAGGTCGCGTCTACACTAAATAAATGCTAATGGAGGAAGTTTAAGTATTTTTTGATTCATTTCGTTTTTTATTTGGAAAAGTTAGTGTCAAGATAAGCAGACTCGGTCCATTTGAATTCTATTAGGAAGTTTTATAAGAAATTAAGTTTACATTAGATTTCTAATTTTTCTTATTTCCGTAGGAATTTCTGTTCTCTTCTTCTTAGTATGACCATACATTCCCCAAGTACTATATGCCATAGTTTCAGCTGTGCTTTATCTGTCAGTCAATCGGTACCGAAAAAAATGTATAGATATACATAGATTTCAAACTGTTATGCGTAAAAAAAAATTACTTTACTCAAATGGTTTTCCTTCCACATTGACCTTTTAAATAGATTATACATACATACATAAATAAAATACAAATTTCCCTATCATAAGTGAAATCTCATAGGCATATATTGTGATACAAACAAGATAGAAACTCCTTACAGGTCGTTGTAAATATAGATTATGACTCAGCCGAGTGGCACAAAGGAGCATTACTATTAACTTAATCTCGAGTAACTCACATAACAGAATATCGATACTTTAAGCCTTGAAATATCGTTTCCATTCAAATGTTTATCGTACAAAATTATCTTGAAGAAAAACATATACCTAGTTAAGTTTAATATATGTTAGTGATTTAATATGGATAACGTAATATTATTTAGGTATTGTAAAATAAATATTTACATAAAAAGAAAATTATACATTTTTGTACTTAAATCGCAAACTATAAACATGTTTTAGTGTTTCAGAAGTACTTATATGTACTTATGTGTACATATATCATATATTTAATAAATAAACGTGAAATTATAATTTTCAATCATTTCATCGATTCTATTCAAAGTTCTTAAGTCTTTGTAAATAATAGTAAGATAAGTAGGTAGAGAGCATATGTACTAAATTAAAAGTTTCTTATAATTTTTATGAATTATAAATGAAGATTACAATATATACTTATATAAATATCTCGATGCAATTGAAATTGTGATAATTATAAACAAGAACATGACGATGTCATTGATTATGAAAAAACTATTTTGAAAGTGCAGTTCAAAGCTTCATCTTTTCACTTGAAATAATGTTACAAACGTTAAAATGGTTTTATTAAATCACATGAGTAGTCGTCAGTTTAGTTTTATTGGAATATGGAGTATATAATAAGTTTTCTAGGTTTTTTCCAGCTTTATGCATATCGTTCGGTAGGTAGACTCTCCATTTTTTTCAGCTTACGTCTGCATACTGCAGGGTAGACAAGGGAAACCTAGTGATAAGACACTCCGTTCCGCATTTTCCGCCGCACGACGCATTACGTGTCATTACGTGTGTATATTGATTGATCTCTTTCGGTACGATATATGACTATAAAAACCATCAAAGGTGTTAAAAACACAAAAAAAAATCAAAATCCCACAATTTTTTGTTGTTAGCCGTTTTTATACTGTGAAATGATGTTTCTTGCTTTAATCAAGTTAGTTTTTTTATTGAAAGTACAATTTATACTTCTGATAGACGTTTTAGCGATAACTTAAAGTATAAGATAGAGATAACATGAGATATTCAAATTAAATACCTTAAGATTACTAACATCACTGATATTGAACCGCCGAGACTTGCCATTGAAGGACAATTCAAGGAATAATGTGGATAAGACTTTCTTTTTATTATACGTATAACTTTAGTAGTAGGTAATAATTTAATTTTCAATAAATCACATGCCATATAAAAGAACATAGTAGGGTAGGCAAAGAGAACCTAATGTTAAGATACTCTTAACATTAGTTTCTCTAAGCCGTTCCCCACTTTCTGCCGAACTTTTCAAGGCATGGCGTTTTGAGTGGCGGAACCAACGCCGGTTTTTTTTGTATTGGGGCCCGAGTGAAGAAATGAATATATTAATAAAATCATTCCCCTGAGTGAAAATCAAACCCAATCATCGCAATACAGGCACATGCATGTCCCCCTGCCTCACAATGGTCTCTACAAGAATTTAGATATAGCTAATAAAAAAAATCTTCAAATCCATATATTGATATCTCAACACAAGCTATCACTGAGATGCATTTACGATCTCGTTGTCCCCGAGTGGTACTATCTTTATCCAATTTGTTACCCTTATCAAATATTAAATGCGTTTTGGACCGTCATTCGTCAGTTCACTTTTATTTTTTATTAATTACAATCTCAACTCTTACAAGGCAAGGACAGGTGATATCTTTTATTAGTGCCATACGTTTTTGTTTTATCTATTTTCTATCGAATGCTTAGAAGACGGCGATTTTTATGATTCAAAATGACTTTACAGTTTTATACAAACTTTTTTCAAATAATAGTAAAGTGTCTAGGCTCTACCTATCATGCTACGTGCAGAAACAATTTAAAAGTATTCTTGGTATTTACTACAAAATTCAATCAGCGTGTATCAGATAACATCTAATATAAAACAAGCACCTATAATAAAATATTTTTACATCTAACTCGAGTGTTAAACCTTTGACCTTATCGTGATACTCTCGAAAATTTCTAAAACTATTTACTCATATTCAAAATCTAATTTTCTTTTAAGAAATCTTCAATATACGAGTATGTAGGCACAATGTACGCTAAAGAATGGATTATTAAAATCTTTTCATTTGATATTGCTATCTCGAAAATAATATTGTGAATAAGCTTTTGGCTACTTAAAAATATTTTTAAAAAGAGAGCTTTTCATCTCATTCCTTTGTTAGTATTCAAAGTTTTAAGCAAAAATATATATGTGTTTATTTTAGTTTAATATAGTAGAAACATCATTTTCGTACGGTGTAAAATATAATTTTATGTTATCTAATATTTATAATTAAAAAGTATGTATTTTTTATCAACTTCATGCTTTGTCTCAATAATAGAAGGGTCTATTCGGACAGAAAGTGGAGAACGGAGTCTCTAGGCAATTGGTTATCTCGTCCTATTATGTAAAGTCAAACGTTTAAGTATTTGAATACAGTTAGAAAATCATATTATTTTTTCAATATTATAATAGTATCATGAGAACGTCGTCAATTGTACCACATACAGATACATAATAAGTAGTGCACATTCAGAGGATCTCAGGATCTCGAAAATAGCATAGTTGGCAAGAGGAGTTACCGTGACATAGTTGGCAGTTCGCTGTTTGGCAAGCTATCTGCGTAGAAAAAGACAGTTGCGGAAGTCATTGTTCTCGACATAAACATCTTATAACGGTGATATTAAAATAATATTATTAATTTAAACTTTCAAGTACTTATACAGAAATAAGTAATAGAAAAGATTTTAAGGGTCTTTAACTATTTACAATTATTTAATAATTATATTAAACTCAAATAAGGATAAACATTATTAAAATAGTAAAATTAATTCTAAATTATATTAGAACTACACGAAACAATTTACCCAAAATAAACCTGAAAGCCGCTTGAAACATGTTTTAGCAAACAAAGTTCACAAATCGACGATTAAAAGGTATAATTTGTGGACTTGTCTCTGACCCTAGTCATAAAAGCGGAGGAATATGTAATACATAATTTACTTTAGATATAAATTTATGTGTTCCTACAAAAACTTAGTCCGATCCTATGTAAAATATATGTATATATGATATATATGTATATAGTATGAAGTTTGTCATTGGCTTAAATACAGCTCATTTATTACGAAAGTTTTCAATTGAAGGGAAACTGTAAATAAAGCTCGGCTTCAATATGATGGGACTGCGAATAGATGCTCTTTGATACAACGTTATTGTTTTTAGCAGTTTAGTTTAGTTTTACATGTTAAAATTTCCTCATTTTAATCCTTTTAGGGATGAGTTAAACAACTTTATAATGAATTCTATATATAATTTACGAAAAATACTTTTAGTTTTTATTTAAATAAAAAAATATTGATGGTATATTTTTTTGTAGTTTTTAAACTTAACGCTATATCTTGTTTATAGCAGGATAGGCAGGGGAAACTTGGGAACCTAGTGCCACTCAACACACTACAGCAAAAAAATGAAAATATAGTAATCGAACCCACAGCGCGTTGATGCCCTTAAATATTTACAACTTATAGTGTTGATATAGGGACATTGGTTATTATGAACAGATACTGTCCTTAACTTAAAAAAAATAAAAATATCCCTCAAATCATTACAAATTTCATTGCATTGAAATAAAAATCACAAATATATTTAATATCACACTAACTTCATGATGTAATAGATAATGCAATAGAATATAAATTCTAAGCAGTCATAACACGACGGGGCTCCGAAAGTTTATTCATCAATATTGACTGGAGATGAAAATTATGGTTAATATTTGTTGGTAATTGGAAGGTTCCACAAGCCATTGGCAGTATGGACTTAAACGTAGACTGTATGACTATGACATACGACTGTATAATGTTTTATAAAAAAAATATAATTGAACATTGTTTAAGTGTATAAAGTGTTTCGTGGGATAGATAAAATGTAGGATTCAATTTATCTTTACAGGTCTCAGCGTGCAACACCTCCAGAATTCGGCGGAAAATGGAGAATGGAAGTTTCTTAACACTAGATGTTCCATATAATATCAAATGAACAGGTGAGGATATCTCTGTACTTTACAGTTTTCAATTGTCTGTCTATGTTCTTCGTATTACAATTATAATATGAGTATTTCCATATTCCGGTTAACGAGTTGTTCGTAATTATATTTATAGTGTTATTTATTTTTTATATTGCACTTACTATTCTAGAGTAACTTTAAAAGACCTAAACACATGATCTTTTTGCCCTCCTTGCTCTACTATCAATTAATTTTAATTGGAAACGTCCATTTATATCAATTATCTCTATCATTTAACTTAGGTAAATACCAATTTTATGGGCACATGTAATAGCAGAAAGGGTTTGAAATAATTGTGGTTAATAGTTAAAGCAGCAACATCTCTTAATAAATTGACTTTTAAATAAGAATTTATTGCTTTCTTTGATACTATATCATGAGAGTACATGCCCCAATTTATTGCATTTAAATTGATTTACCATTTGATAGACATATTCTCACCATTAGTTACAATTCTAGGTTGGAAATAATATATGCACATATAGACAGTCGTTAGCAAAGTCGACCTAATTAAAGCGTATTCTACATATTTGGGTAATTGTATGGGGAGTGGAGGTATACAACGCCATGCTATGTTTTTTACCAGACCGAAAACAGTAAAAACTCATTCCCTTAGCAAGAATCGAACCAACACCCGTCGTATTTACTGTTAGATGCTGTGCTGATGTGACACCTTTATAAATCTATTCAATTCATAATAGATTAAAAACGTGACTACACAATAATTGTCATATCGATTGTATATATGATTCGTATCTTATCATTGATTGCCTTTTACAGATACATCTGTAGTAAATAATCGTAACAATGTGAACGAATGTATTTCAATAAGCATTTTACCCGTTTCATTAACATAATATCTTTTTACAAAAGGCATATCTATTATATTTGAAAATACAATATAATATAATCACCATTATAATATTAATCGCAATCTAAAATAAAAAATCGAATCTTAAAGTAAACAATTTATACAATATTTGATATTTTAAAAAGGTAATATTTTTATATATTAGATAAACTCCAAAATTACTTATTTACTGGAATTATTTTTTGCATTCCAAAACCATATTAAATGTATACCTTAGTACATTTTAAGATTCTTCATTATTAAACACTAAAAAAGTAAGTGTTTTTTTTATTTTCAATAAATGTTCCCAGTAACTGTTATTGCTGGAAAGTACCAACTTCCTTGGAATCCAGTGGCGTAGAGAATTTGAGCAGCGAATTCAAGCTAAGGCTGTAGAGACGCCAATAATCGTTATCATTCAGATAAGTATAGTAATAGGGTTGGCGCAACTTGCAATCTTAAAGTATATCTTTTTATGAATAAAGCACGAGGTAATTTTTATGCAGATTTAATATTTTAAGCAAGTGCAGCTTTTTATAACCTCATGCCGGAAGTAGAAATTTAAAATACGCTGTACGACTATAATATTACGAGTTTATAAAAAAATGTTTCTAGCTAACAGATTTCTAGCTTACTATAAGATATAAAGCATTTATTGGTCTTTATTTTTTTAGCGTAACACTCTATCCCACACATAGCAGAGTTGGCAGATGGAATCTAGTGTAAAGGCACTAAGACTAATTTTCAAGACATGGCGTGTGGAGTCATGGAACAGAATGGGAATCAAATCCACTACCGTCGTCTTTACGACCAGACGCTGTGCCGCTGTGTGCGATACCCTCACGACGGACTATTAAAATATAAATTTTATTTAAGTTTTAATACTTCAATTCAAATTGATAGGAACACTTCTTATTTTTAACTATTTTTGTCACCCCTACGAAGTAAACGTCTTCCAAATTGCCTCTAGCTACGCGCTAGCTAATTGCAATGTACATACATACAGATATTTTGTTGTTAAGTAAATAAATAAGATGACTTTAATTTACATTAACTTTAATGAAGATTAGATGAAAGACGGATACAGAATGAAGATTAGATGAAATAAGGAAATAGCGATGTCATTACAAAATAACAGATAACCTTACTTTGGTTTTGATTAACTTTAAGCACATTCGTTACATAGTTTGACAAATTTTAACAAAAACAGAAATAATTAATATCTATTATAGCATAAGTCACATAATTATAAAAACAAACAGTACAACAATATAATAATAAATTATAAACAAATATGCAAAATCTATTCAAATATAATTTTTCTATCATATAAAAATAAATTCTTAACAACTACGTATGGAAGGTGTCTCTAAATCCACTTTAGAAGCTAGTGTAAGTGCTACGTATTCTAAAACTAAGACTACACTATAGTTTAGAATATAAATATTAATTTGAAAATTGTATATCTTATTATAATCGAGACACGTCGAGGCGCAGGGGCAGGGGCGCAGCGTTGAATTCTGCCGGTCAACATGCAATGTCTCATAAAAAACTTATTCGAAGCCATCGTAGCGCAGTGAGAGAGTAGTGACAATAAAGGTGGTGAATTATTTTCATTTTCAAGCTCTGTTAGACAAAGCAAGGCGTTAAGTTCTGCTACACAGTACGTGTATTGGACATAAAGCGGAAAACGAATAAAGAAAGAAAAAGAAAAAAATCATTCAACACGCTTTATTTTACTAATCTTTCAAATGTTCGTTTTCTATGAATTTATTTAAATATTCAACTATTTTCAAATTTTAACAAGCTCATTATTATGTTTTACCCTGTATATGAAGACAGGGTTATAAAATATATTAAAAACATGTGACAACTGTGTCCACCAGCCTTTAAAATAAAGCTGGTATTTTCGCAAATCTTGCAAGTTGAAAGTTTGTATGGCAGAGTCTCAGCGTCGCTGCTTATTCACTTTAAGTTGCAGGTAGTCTATCAATTCAAATCTGGTAAGACACTATAAATGTGTTATACTATTCTTTAAGCCATTATAGAATATGTCGTTGACATTTTATTTTATTTTTCTTTACTGTTCCTTTTATCATCATTGACAACCTACAGTTCTACGTGTTATCCTATAGTATCCAATATATGTTCAAATGTATTGTGCAAGATTATTGCAATTTTATCGTATTTAATTTTTCATTTTAGCCTGAGGCTGTAGTTTTTATTTTGTGTAATAATAATAAGCTTTGCAGATAACAAGAAAGAAACATTGCACAAGGATGGTTATAATACTAGAAATGAAGTTTGTAACGCAAATGAGTACATTCGTCTTTTGCAAATGACTTGCATATTATCATAACTAAAATTATTATTAACATTCAAATGTTAATAATAACAAAATCAAGACCAGTATCTTCTCTAGGGGAGTAACTAAGAATGACAATTTAAAACGAAAGACTAAATTTAATGAAAATCACAAGTTTGTGTCAGAAGTTGAGCTTTACGCCAAAACTTTGGTCCCCTTAGTAATACAGGTAGTCTACAATTTGCTGATGAGCCAGTTGCAAGTTATACTGCATCTATAACTCAAATTGTTATCTTTTGTTCCTCTTTTTATTCTTTTTCTTTAAGTATATTTAATTATTAGATATGAGACGCGGCAGTTGTGGGTTCAATTTCCGTTCGTAGGAATGAATTATTGAATATTTTATCCTTGCTTTGGTAACAGACAGCGCGGCGTTGAGTTCCACCAGTCAACAGGCCATAACTCAAAAGTTCGGTTGAACGTGAGGAACAAAGTGTCTTACCACTAGGTTCCCTCTGCTTACACACCTATGGGTGCTACATCATGAACAACTAAACAATCAATAGATCAAAAACTTATGTAGAAATAAGTGTAACATTTACTCAAAGAGAAAAGCCTGGCAGCAATACATAGAATGAGACTGCTTAAAAGAAGAGGGAATCCCGTTGCCAATAGAAGAATTTTAGGACATCTGCCTTTTTTATTTATATGAGTTATGTACCGACTGAGACAAATATTTTGCATAACTAATAATGCTTTCAAAACTAATTTCATTAAAAGTGAATTTATTTACAACAGAAGATAACCTGGTATTTCAAGAATATAACAAGAATTTAAATATAAACCGTTATAAAATAATTTAGTACGTATTAATTAAATATACTCGTATTGTATGTATACGTTTTCACCGCTCGTTGAGACTAAATAATCCACTCAGCACTATGATTCGCACGCATGGCACAAATCCCAGCAAACTGAGCACGATCGTCAAACAAATATAAAAATTTGTGTTTCCATTTGTTTTATGAAAATAACTTTTCTTGTTAATGTTATTATACTTATAATTATTTTCTATTTTATTTTAAAATATGAATAATTAGAGGCCGTCGTGGCACAGGTATCCCCTGCTCAGCAGGATAGGTAGAGGGAACCTAGAACCAGTGTCAAGATACTCCGTCTCCCACTTTCCGCCGAATTTTTCGAGGCATTGCATGTTGAGTGGCGGAAGTCGATGCCACAATTTGCCTTGGTACCACAGCGAAAAAATTAAAATATTAATAAGTATTAATTCATTCCCTCGAGTGGGGTTTGAACCCACATCCGTCGCGTTACAATCATACATTTGTGCGATATCATATTTGCAGTATTTATGAAATAATGCAAATATATATTAATAACTAATAACAGGTTAACTATATCTAATATTAAACATAAATAATCAAAGTAACATAAAACTATCAAAACAACTACTTATAAGATTTGTTACATTAGATAAGAAAAACTAGGTTTCTCTATTACGGAGCAAATCGAACAAAAGTTTTGTAACACAAATAATTGATTCGGTGCCCCGTCGTCAGGGAAGTCTCAGTTCTATTTAAGTTTCCTAAAAGGAAATGAAAGGAAATCAGAACCCGCGCCTTCGAAGCCTTTATCGAAACTTATCGGAATATTCTCTAGAAGAACGATCGTAGAGCATTTTATTAAAACGACTTCAAGATAAAGTCAACATTTCTTTTGGTGTCTATGCGAGAGTCGAGATTTTTTATCGTATAATATTACTCTTCCAGGTATACCTTTATAGAGCTCGGTTCAAAGTAAAAGGATAAATGTATGTACTTGAAAATATATATCTGTTTGTGAAACTCTTAAACTTTTGTAATGGTCCATGGCATTTCTTTCTCTGCATTTATAAATTGGACTGTAATATGCTATGGTTATACTCAGCATTTTTTTTGATTTACACGTTTTCTAGTCATAATATCATTTTAAAAACACGTTTTCTAGTCATAATATCATTTTAAAAACAATATCTACGTTTAAAAGTAGAGTTTCAGCTAAATCAATAAAGCAATTATTTCTAAAAACTACAATTAAATCGGTGAATCCTTTTCTGGCATTAGCATAAACAAACACAAAAGCCAACAGAGAAAAAGAAAAATGATTGATTTTGGTTCTATTATTTAATTAAATGCCACCAGTACCATTTTATCTTCCATTTATAGGCACCGATCCTTTACAGTACAATAGATACATATATGTATTTTAAAAGCTTTTATTTAACTTGCAATGTATGTATATAAGCTTCATTCTTCATACTTAAATACGTAATACGTAAGACTTCATTCTAAATCCAATATAGCGGACCATCCTAGATGGCGGAATAGTTAGTTATATTTAATATACTTCTATAATTTGGGAATCAAATGAAATGGCTTGTCAAGAGTACCTCGAAAAAAAGAGTAACATCATTCTAAATCCAATATAGCGGACCATCCAAAGTAACAGAATAGTTATTTTTGATGCACTTGTACATTATGGGTATCAAATGAAAGGGCTTCTAGAGAGCAACGTAAAAAATTATGTTACGTTATTCTAAATTCAATATGGCGGACCATCCAAGATGGCCGAATACTTATTTTTAGCCTACTTCTACAATATCTATTAAAAGGGCTCGTTGAGAGTAACTCGAAAAATAATGTGACGTTTGTCTAAGTCCAATATGGCGGAACATCTAAGATGGCGGAATAGTCATTATTTATGCACATCTGCAATACGGGTATCAAATGAAAGGGCTTGCCGAGAATAAATACAAAAATAATGTGACATCTAGTGTGAGTAACCTAGCCAGTGGTAACTAAAAAATGAAAAATAAATTAAAAGCAAAAAAACTTTTTTAGAAAAAGCTTTTATTTAAACGCTCTAAAAAGAAGAAAATAAAATTTGCCTTTTAAATTTTAACTATCAACTCATAACCTCATTGTACACAATTTATATGATCATAAATCATAAAAGCTTGTCGCGTTAATCAAAATTTAGTTAAATAAAAACTTTAAAAATTTAAACTATATTTTAACTTTAAAGATTTTACATAATTAAATTAGTACTAGTTTAGTTACACAAGTAAATCGCGCGACAAGCTTTTATGATCATATAAATTGTGTACAATGAGTTAAAATTTAAAAGACAAATTTTATTTTCTCCTTTTTAGACCGGTTAAATAAAAGCTTTTTCTAAAAAAGATTTTTTGCTTTTAATTTATTTATTAAAATATAAATAACAACAAACCTAATCTTTTCAGAAACATTACTGCAAGATTAAAGAGAATATTTATATTATGAAAAAAGGCTTTTAATTAGATAAAGATCACGGTAGACTGAATATCCGATACCAAGCAACTTCTTAAGCTTTAAACCTGGATGAACTTCAAAAGAATCGTTCATATATCGCTGGTTGATCTCACGGAAACGGCCTCTTTGATACAATCTCCAGCGTCGAATGTATATATAGAAAGATTTAACAAAATTTAATTATTAGGTGTATGAGCTCAATTAAAATAACGGCGTTAGAATAATAAAAAATCAATTTAGCTCTAAGCCAATTTATTTGGAAATTGCCTCAAATAAGATTCTTAATTACGGAGCATAAAACCGTTTTCGACTTGGAGCAAAACTTCAAAGGCATGCGTTCGTAACAAATGCAAACTGACAAAATATTAACTTGTTATGAATTATGAGCTCCTTCACTTCCACCGGGAAATTAAAGTGTCTTGCCCAACTTTAAAATAGCAAGTATCGCTTACCGCACAATCTATTATACGTAGGTACTTATAATAAATAATTCATAAAGTTATCTTTTTGAAATTGAATTGTATTCTTCTAGATCAATTGAATAGAACCCGATTTCGTATATTCCTGGCCAAATTGAAAATTCGGCGCAGTCAGCAGAAATCGAACACTTTTCTACAGTAGGTAGCAGAAAATTCAATACATATTTTGCAATATTATTGGAAAACTTTTCGTTTTTTTAATGAGTATTCTTCACAAAGTATTCAATATATTTAAAAAAAAAGTAGAGAATTCTTATCTTCGAGTATAGAACTGGTTCTTCTAAATGATAGAATAGACATGGCATTGAGTTCTACTATCAAGCGTAATTCTTAAAGTTTCTAGATTTTGTAATTTGATATATCTCGCGTGAAAAAAATATATTATTAATCTATACTAATATAATAAAGCGGAAGAGTTTGTTTGTTTGTTTGAACGCTAAGATCTCTGGATCTACTGGTCCGATTTACTTTGTTTTTGTTTTGTATGAAAGCTGCATTCTTCAGAAGTGCTATAGGCTATATAACATTACATTACACATATGTACTAATAAATTAAAATACTTTCTAATTTGACATGCAATTTATTCTGCCATGTTAATAACAACCGTCGTTGCTAAGGAACGGTTTGCAAAGTTTGTTTGTTGTTTTAAGAAAACGTCACCCAAAATGAACTTATATTTTGATATTCATCCTTATAAAAATACATATAAAAGTCACTTTTAGCATTTTATCTAGATTGAAATTATAGCTTACTGTATAACATTGTGATAAATAATTAAGGAGATGTCACTGATTCGACACCTTGAATGACCTAATCTTCGGGCGGCATAGTATGACCGACGCGAACGGGCAGATGAAGTTTTATAAATTTACATACATTTTCGAACTATTGTTAATTTTTATATAATTATTTGCTGTTCATAACTTTTTTAACTACACTTTGGTTCTCTTCTTCTTTTATTTGATATTGCTCGCAAAAAATTAACCTATTTAATATAGAAAAATGTTAAGTTATTTCATAGAGTCGATATCTACGAGTATGTACGCGCGCATGGAAAACTTTAGGTACTTTTTCTAATATTAAGAATATCCTTTACGAACTTTTACTTCTTTTGTTGATTCATTCAATAACTCAGATATTTTTTTTAATAATATGTATTACTTATTATTTTTATTTCTTTTATAATAATATGTCTCTACTTTTTGATTATTTAGGCCTATATTTTCTTACCAATTATTTTCAGTTTGCAATAGTAATTCTATTGAAAACTGAAAATAATTTCATAAATATATTCTACAAATATTCTTATAGTTCAAGCAAACGTAGCCGCGTCCGGATCCACTTGTCCAAAATAAAAAAATAAGATGTACGTCAACAACTCTACAAAATTCATAATAAAAAGTGATTAATGCTATTACAATCAGACAACGAGACCGCAGTCAGCGTAAAGTATTTATACAATCCACACGAGTTCGCTTCATCAAGTCGACAAATAGGGGAAGTCTAGGAACTGAGCCGGCATATCTGTACTGGGACTCTTGGGAAATAATTGCTCGCTTCATTGCAGCCTTATGAAATTTTTCATTCTCGTATTGTGTGGATTTCGTATTTTAATCTTGCTCTACGAGTGCGGGCACACGTAATAAAATTGTACTCGATTTGCAATATGTTGGCTGTAGGCGGTGGTTTTCCGTTAATTTGTTTCTTTGAAATTTTTATTGAATATTCAATTTTGATGCTCAGGTGCTTTATTAGTTTCATGGGGGCAAATAATATTTTTTTATTATTTTGAACCAAACGTTTGTGTATATCCAAATATTTTGAATTCCAATTTCCTCTATTACTCTATTCTATTTAAGTTACGTAGAATTACTTCTATTATACTTTTTTCAAATTTCTTTTATCAATCTTTACTATAGAAACAATTTCTGTCTACTTTCATATTAGCTACTATATATTTATACATGTAAGTATAAATACGTGTAAGAAAAAGTATTAAAAGGCCTTTCAATATAATCAACACGCACGTCGCTTTTCATTACCAAGTGACCACTTTTTACTGAACAAACATTTGGGGTTTCAATTTATATTTAAATTTCTTTCAGTTCCTGATTGGAAAAGTTCCGCCTATCAGTTATCGTAGAATAAGGTTACTTTTCCACAATACGAGAACCAAATTTAAATGCAATGGCAATATTTTGTGAATCAACGATGTGGTTCTACTGTAATTTATTTGTTACTCATTTCCCAGAACCAATAAGTTGATATTTATTTTATACACATGTAAAACAGACTACTTAAATAATACATTCATTTAAATTTATTACTATTATTACCATATTGACACTGTCATGGTATAGTGGGAATGTTTTACTCGATTAAACGCCTGTGTCAATGTCCCTAAAGTTGATGAAATTGGAGAACTATATGTCCTGACAAATATACCACCAATAAGGAAATACTCCACCTCCTAAATGTGGACATAAAAAATATTTTACCATTTGTACTTATTACGTACATCATATAATAAAGAACAATTTACAATGACTATACATATTATATTCTAGAAGGAATATACGAGTAACATTAAAATAAATGTCATTATAAAGTCACAGAAGTCAAGTCATATTAACGTATATGCTTGTACTCGTAGGTAAGTGTATTCTTTAAGAATCCTTCAAGACGTCGGGAACGTTCGTCTCTCATGTAGGTACATAATTGTACACTTTAAAAGAACAAAATTGAATTTTATTTATTTTATATATTTTATAACTGGAAGATATTTTGTTTTATTATTTTCAAGAAAGTTTTTCTCATATTTTGTACTGTTTCAATTTATTAACACTCCGTTTCCCGCACATAGAAACCTCGTTCCCCATTTAGTCACTTCCGTTCCCTCCCTTTCCGCCGAATGTTTTAGGCGGCAAGTGGCGGAACTCAACGCCGCGGTTTTTTTTGCCTTTTAGGAATTTATATTTTATATTCAGCACCACTTCCTAGGCCGCACTACATAGCAAATTCTCTTCGAAATCGAGATGTTCCGTGCTCTGTGACATTTTTTTGCAAGAAATTTGCAATAATTCATTCCCCCGATTGGAAATCGAACCCTAAGCCATCATGTTTACAATCAGGCGCTATTCCACAATGGCCTCAGCTAATATAAAATAGATATACAGCTGGCAGACGTATTATTTACTTTATCCTGTATTGATATATTTTGTATTTCCTTTGTGTAACACTTATCAAACATAGTAAACATATAACCTCCTTGCAAAAGTATCGTAATTTAACTTTTCTTTATATTTTCTTATATAATTTCCCTAGACACAGCTATGAGTATGCGGAATATGAAAATACACTTATATTATTATAATAAAATATAAATAACAATATAAGTATGACATAAAATTTTGCTAAATTTATATTTAAACATCGTGATCTGTATTTGAAACAGCTATTATAATATTATGAAAAAGTCGACTTTGACTTCAGTGTCATTCTTTGTCATATATATTTTTTAATTTAATATGAACTTTATTATTCGTTTTATATTTTTACTCTATTCTTATACCACATTTTTCAACGTTCAGTAGCTTTTGTTAAAGAATTCTTATTTAAATAGTAAACCAAAATTGTGAGTCAACTTTCTTCATTGTATAATAGCAGAATATGTAGGGATAATTCAGTGTAAAGACTGATTTCCTCACTTTCCGCCCATTATTCGAGACATTGCATATTAAATAGTTGACAGCATCGCCGCGCTTTGCCTTACTACCAGAGCGAAGAAACTGAAATAAGTCGTTCCCCCAATTGGAAATCGAACTTGCAACCGTCGCATTTACAGTCAGACACTGCGCCACTGCGCTACGACTCTTATAAATTTTCATACATCTTAACAATGTATTTTTGTAATAAAATAAAAAAAAAAACAATAATTTATAAAAAATAACTGGTAGCGACATAAATAGAATCTACTCATATAAGCAAGTTATGAACGATACAGAATATGGAAGTTAGTAGAACATGTTGGAAGATTTCGTGAAACTTCTATACAGCATGCGGCTCATTAGACAGAGGAAGTTTCAGCAAAAACGGTGTGTATGAGTTAAATACGGCTTGAATACTACGAAATGAATTTAAATTAGCACTACTTTGAACTGTAGGTATCTAGGTCGTGTGAATGTTTTGGTTTATATTTACTATTAAAATCTAAGGATAGTCGTGACGCTCTTGCCTATAAATGTGTGTCTGTAAACGCGACTGGTTTTGGGTTTGAGCCGCACTCGGGGAAATTAAATATTTATTTCAATGTATATTTTCATTTCTTCGCTTTGGTGACGAGGCAAAGCCAGTTGAGTTCCGCCACTTAACACGCAATGCCCTCAGAATTCAGCGTAAAGTGGGGAACAGAGTGTCTTAACACTAGGTTCACTCTGTATATATATATATATATACGACGACGCGCTGCTATGTATTAGTTTTAATTATAATTTCGCAATTATTACGTTTTGATTTTAATTGATTTATGTAATGGATAATCCATTATTAGAAGAATATTTAAAATGGAGCGGGTAACCCTGAATAGGGTAGTAGGTGTAACCACGAGAATTAGCAGACGTGATTGGTTGACAGCTATGGCGTACCAACCATAGCTATGGTAGATGTTCGCCAACTAACCTATTGGCTTCTAATCTATTGTAATTTTGTTAATCTTGTAAGATTTATTGTAAAAACTTTTATGTAAACAAGTAGGAGTAGGAGTAGAATATAAGTGACACTTTTATTTCCACATCTCTGTTGCTACAACACCCACAAATGAATAGTGATAGCCAAGACCGCTTTGAGGCCCCTTCTGATGCTTCTACATATATAATATATGTATGACATTCTGCAATTAGAACATAAAATTCTAGAAAACTGGTAAAAGATCTAAAAATATATTTTATGAATGTTGAGATTGTACTAAATAGTTACCTACATATCTATTTATAGTTAAGTTACTATATATCAATTGAATCTGACCCCTATTTGTATTTGAACCAATAACCATTACGTAAAAACTTCATTTCAAAACTATAGCTATTATTATCCTTTAATGTATTATATTTTTTTCAGTTCAATTTCATTAATCCGCTAACACGGCGCTTTTATTCGCCTACATTTTCACGCTCCGATGGATATAAAAAGAAAACAACGTTTTAAAAGGGTTTGAACAACCCTTATAGTTTTTTGTTGAACACTGCTTTATTCTCCTGTGCATGATTTAACAAATACAAATTTAACACTACGGTGAATGTATTAAAAATTGAGATATCACGGAAAGAATATTAATAAAAATTCGTACCTTAATTTATGCTTTAATAGATTTATAACTTCGATCTTTATCTCGCGTCTGAGAGGTAGGCAGATAAAAACCTAGTGTTAAGTCACTCTTATTATTGCGTTCTTCTCAAATGGAAAACTATTTGCTTATCGGTGAAACTCTGCACCCTTGTTTGACTTCCGGGGCGGTTAAATTAAAATTATGAACTATCTCAATTGAAGCTCGAACCCACAAACGTCATATCTGCAGTCAGTCACTACTATTATGCCAACTCACCACGGTGGCCTTAACATTCCAAATCAAAAATAAATACATTTTATTCTTTTGTAACTCATACAGCATACATAGTTTAATAAATAAATAATGTCTTACTTGTAATACCGAGTATGAATATAACAAATTTCATAATTTACTTAACCAAGTTTTGATATAGTTATATAACATAACAAAATGACTGTGACATAGATTCGTTTAAAAATTCTGGAATTTTTTAATAAAATACTCGCTGGACTCACCAAAGTTCCGAACAATCGACAATTGAAATAAGTCTACTGAAAAAACGTTTTGACATTTTAAATAAATAAAACCTGTTTATTTTACAACTGGAAACCGTTTGAAATACAACGAACAAGCAAATGGAATTTCATTTGAACGTCGTTTTGATATTATTGCAAAAACACAATTTGTATTGATACTTTTTGTATTCAAGCTGTGACTGTCGATAGCTCGTCTCTAGCTAGTCTCATCTAAGATGTTATTATTCTATACATTTCTAAAATATACAAAATATATTATCTTCTCAGAACTGTCGTTACAAAAAATTAAATATTAAATCAAATTCCAAATAGATATTGAAAAGAAAATTAAAAATTAATGTCAGCCATTCTCAGTAATCATATTACAAGAACACGAAAATTTTGTGAGCCCAATTTTAATTTCACATAATGTGATTTGCGACCTAAGAAAGATATAAGCTGAGGGCTCGGTAAAATAAAACTGTCACGTCGACAATAGGTGCGATTTTCGCAAATGAGCTGATCAATATTCAAGAGGCAGACGTCTTAGCGTGACAACAGAACAAATTCGAGAAGACGAAATATCGACAGCGGACAGCTCTTAATGTAATTATCATAATGGCGACCAATAAAAGAGAGGTTCGAATTCGTGACGCAGCTTTAAAAATACTATCAAAGGTGCCTAAGGCGGAAAACGTCGCATCTTATTTAGCACCCTTATAGAGGAGGGTTCTATCAGGGCTCGTCTAATCAGGTTATACAATGAAAGAGCTGAAGATAAAAAAGGGCGAAACAGATTTGCATGAAACGTCAAAGTTGATTAGCTATCTAGTCGATTTATATGCTTATCTAATGCGGCAGACAAAGACGTAGCGTAAGTGTATCGCACTATTTTCATACAATATATTTTCTAATACAGAGAGAATAAGTTTCTAAATCATATGCCATATTTTTGTATGGCTATACAGAAATGTTTATATTTTTACAAATAAACATTACCTCTCATAAATTTTACAACACTTATAGTATATATATATACATACATATATATATATATTAATGAAATATAAAAAATAAAGTTACCCTAGATTAACCAAACTAATCAGTGGACAGTCAAAAAATCAATGTAAACGTAACCAAACTAAACACACACGAAACTAATAACAAATTTACACAACAAATTGAATAGCCAAATAAACACGACGAGGCGGTCAATCAGTGGCATTTGCGTGCAAACTGATCAAAAATATACAATTCAATCCTATCTATATGTTTATTTTATATCTAACTATGAATAGTAACTGGATTTTCTAGTTTTTATAAAAAAAAACATATAATAATAATCATTAGCGAAATTACATCATTGCCATACGAATGGACTGACACACCCTACAATATTATATAATATGGGCAATTCTTTTCACATCTATGCGATTTGATCAGGCGTGGAGTCTTTTATACTACGAGTCACGTGTCAACCGACGTCCAGGAAACCAAAAGCACTGCTCGCCGTATGTGTTTAAGCGAAACTAATGCACTCAGAACCACGGGACAGGGTAGAGCAAGGGAGGAATAGGGTGCCAGATGAAACAATGCATCCGAATGAAACGAATTGGGAGATACAGTATATTATTTGCGGAAAAATCAATGGTGAAACGCTTCCGATAGGAACCGTCCGAATGGCGACAGGAAAGATTATTATTATTGTACTCACAAATGAAAATGTATAATACATTTTCGTTTTCGTTTAATCTCTTTTCATTTGAAGCTTTTATATGAGCCATTATTTTGTTGTCCTATTTATTGCTAATTTCAAATTTAAAAACAAATAAGTAAAGTTCTCTTACACATCTGTTTAATGTTATAGTATTAAAATAAATAATAAATATTAAACCATTATACATTATGTTTATTGATTAACTAATATATACGAGTATAATACAACCATTTTATATTGTATTATAACTAATAATAAGATAACAGTGAATACATAACAAAATAACAGGTTTAAATATAAGTAAATTCAAATTTCTAATCAAGTCAATGCTGACACAATTTTTCAAAGGAAGGCCCCTCTTTTAACGCCCTTTTTACACTGTTGACATGTCGCGGGCCAAATTGGCACCCTTATTGGGAGTAATTCTGCTTTATTTGACACTTTTGACAGAAGAATACCTACGTGATTTTCTGTACTTAAAAGTGCAATCATTGAAATAGATTTTTTGTTTGTTTTTATCTTATTTCTGTCAGATTTAACCCGCAAAAATGGAGGTACAATAACATTTATGAGAGTAATTTAAATCACAATTACGTTTCATCTCTATTGTTAGTACTCTCCCTAACAACTATTAGATAATAACTGCAGATAAACTTCCCGCATGTTGATGCAACCATTCATGTTCAAAATATATGAAAAAACGGCACACAGATGTAAAATTTTGATAATTTTTCCATTGTATACGTATTGCTGACTTAAATACATATAAAACCCGATTTATTCTTCGTTCTGTGCCAATATTTTTCAGTTTATAGTGTAGTTTGCAACCGCAAGTTGGACCGTGTTGTAAAACTTTTGATATTATTCGAAATTAAGTACTCTCAATAGAATAGATCGGAATGTAATAAAATTTCAAATAGTTTCATTTTGTTTCGTATTATCCAATACTCTTCTATAATAAAATTGGAAGAGCTAAATTATATTGCAAAAGTTTACTTCGCTTCATTTGAAAAAAAAGAAATGAAAAAAGTCGGCGTTGAGTTGAAATGGAGTATAATCTATTTTACTAGACTCTAATATTCTACAAGATAATTATGTGTTTAAATTTCCCACAGGCATGTGCATGTGTAATATATATGCTTCTCACAAAAAGTGATCTATGTCCTACTAATATTATAAATGCGAAAGTTTGTGAGGATAAATGTTTGTTTGACTTTGACGCCAAAACTACTAAACGGATTTAAAAGACACTTTCCAGTAATAATGCTTAAACATCAGAATAACACATAAGCTACAATATACGAAAATATTTTGGTCGTAATGTAACAATAAGTTGAAGCCGCGTTTAGCGTAGTATTGAGTGATTTGTCACTTAGCACACTCTATATATTCTATATATTTCTAAAGAAAGAGGGGAAAAGCTTCATAAAAACTGAAATAATTTGAACCCTTTGTAACGTTTACCGCCCTCGCCCATCACAGGACCATTACTAGATAAATATGCACAATTTATTATATTTACCAATCTACATACATTTTAAGATGCGACATGTCTCTGGAGTTAAGAGCGCTGGGGTTCTAAGAGGGTGCAAGGGCGTAACGGATGTACTATATTGCTTAATATTTTGAATACGACAAATATCACGGTAAATAGTACTTTTTTCTGTATATGTTTTAAGTCTATCGATTATATTAAAAATATTAATAATCACAATTAAAAACTTTACATTTTAGATTTAAAAAAGATCTAACATTTTTTATTAACAGAAAAGATTTTTATTACTAATCTAAGAATATGGGATCCGGTGCTTATTTTTCAACTAAATTGATAAAAAATTCAGTACCGTTAAAATAGCTTATTCTTCAAGTGTTTTCATGATTATTTATTATTTTTATTATTAAACATACTTATTATGTATTGTTAAATCAATAGTAGGTAAAAAAAATACTATAAAGAATGCCACATCCATTTTGTACATTGCAGAACCTATTTCATATTGAATATTTTTAACGTCACAAAAAGTAGCAAGTACTGTAGCGACAAGAGCTCTTAATTAGCTTATATTATTTATTAATAACGTATTCATTTACAATTTACATTGCAAAGTAATATTTATAAGAGATTCCACTCTGAAAGCATGTATTAAGTTTAAATATAATATGTATAAAAAGATCTTTTCTAAGTATAATAGTAACAACACTAAGAAAATGCAGAAGATTAGAGAGTTTAGCTCTTAGAGAGATAAGAGGAAAATATTATTTTTAATTTACAGTGGCCAGTAGTGGTGCATGGGCACAACCGTGTGACTGTATACGCGACAGGCTATAGGTTCAACTCCCACTCGAGGAAATGAAATATTTAATATTTTCAATGCTTCAAAATGGGGAGCGGAGTTTCTAAACACTGACACCCCCTGCCAATCTGCTGTGAAGCTGTTTTTTTCATTAAACGTAGAGATGTAGTAAAATATACTTATTCTTAATAGTCACTAAATTCAAACAGTTCAGCAATAAATTCAAAGAGCAATAGCTATAAAAATAATGATCGGACCTAAGTTATAAATCTCTGGCGTCCGTACGTAATTTTAAATCGACATAAAAAAATATATAGGTATACAACCCCCGCATATGCGTTAGTTTTAAATGGATTTTTACTATTAGAAGAGACGTACGACAAATGGAGAGATTAAAAGAACTGTTGAACTGCCTGCGGGTACGCGTACGCCGCTGGCAAAACAAATTGAGTGCCTACTTAGTAGACACGGGGACAAACAAAAATAAATTGTTGTACTTGAATTTAAAATAACTACGTTGAGTTTAATCCGTTTTAGAATTACGTATGAGTATTTTATTTTCTTTTGTTTAGTGTGAAGTTCTCTCTTAAATATGCAGAAATAGCCTAGTGCTAATACACTCTGTTCTCCAGCTACTCTGTAAATGTCACCGTCACCTACGCCGGATAAAGCGGGAAGCTAAAAAAAATACATATAACGCTATGAATTGGGGAACCTTAAAACTAAGTTCCCTCTGCTTATAGAGTAAGCTATACGGGTTGCAGAAAACGAATACTTTTGCTTAAAATACTGAACTTTTGACGTTCGCAATTACAAAATTAAATTTAACATCGCGACATACGGCGTCACTGCTAGTATTGAATGGATTGTAATCTTCAACCACCGCATCTAACCAGCTCGAAACGAGATGAATAACGATAAGATAAACTTTGCCGCTACGATATGTAGTTTGCGCGCTACATTTACCCCTATGGCCATTTATTTATATTGTTCCTTTGTTATTTATTTTTACAATCAACGTTTAGCTATTATAAAGGGCTGTTTGATGCTACGTAGAATTGGTTAGTTTAATTAGAACTATGATTATTATTTCCAATTTCTTAAAGAGTTTCTTTTTAAATATAAAGTAAAGATAACAAATGAAATAAACAATATATTAATTCCCCAACATATTTATTTCACAAATCAGCTAAGTATGCTGTTTATTCAGTAAATATATAGACGTAGAAATATATTGTCAGTAATCCTTGACGTCATGCAAAATTTATTAAGGGTCAGTCTCACGCCCTTACCCGTGAGTAACAGTTTCTAAAACGAGATGTTTAAATTCTGAACGCAAAAGTGTTGCCATATATCACCAGGGCACAATTTTTTGCTCCCCTAAAAAGTTAAGTTTACCCTGTCCCATAATGCAGCGTGTGTTTCTTATATTTTCACTATAGGAAAGAAATAAAGATGATTGTTTTTATAACCACTCCGCCAGAGCAACCCCTAAGCTTAAAGTTCAATATATTTGAAATATGCTTACCACGTTTGTTTGTTTGAGACCAGTCGTAGAGCAGCGGCACAAGTGTGTGACTGTAATACATGTGACGCGACTGGTCGTGGGTTCAATCCCCACTCGAGAAAATGAAATGTTTATTTAAATTTATAATTTCATCGAGGCAAATGGCGCTTGAGTTTCGCTACTCAATACGCAATACCTCCAGAATTCGGCGGAAAGGGGGAACGTAGTGTCTTAACACTAAGCTCTCTCTCTATCTACCCTACTGTGTGAGGGATAAAGCGTGAAGCTGTTTTTACGTATGCTAAAATAAATATAGACAAAAATTCAAGTGAATGCGATAGGCACTGTTATTTTATTTATACGTCGGTGTGAAAAAATACAGATACACGAAATTTATTTTTGTTATCCCCCTCTTTGCATGTTTAATTTATAATCTTCACTCAGTTGGTTCAAACGGAACCCTAGCTTTTATGGTGTACGGCCGAAAATGTGAGGTCCAAAATTATTTGTAAAGCAAATCCGAGGCTGGTCAAAGACTGATGTAACTTGATGCTAGATACTCTGTCAGTTACATAAATCCGGTCCTATCTTTAATAACTGCGACCACAATTCGTCGCACATCCCCTCACCCCAACTAACAGCGCATCACAAATCAACAATAAAAAAGGGAATATTTACTCCTCCTTATTTGTTGTCTACTCGCATTAAAATAAAACGGCTATCTAAGCCTAGAACGCTTCCGAGCCTTATCTAAGATAACGTTTGTATAAATTTCTCATTTTTCTTTCAGATGTGACAGGCTTGTATGGGGGTGCACGAATACGCATCTCGTTTTACTTGTAGTGGTTGTCATGATTGGAACTATATTTGTCTTTTATTTTAAGGTTTAAGTTTTTTAGTATCTGATTTAGGGTTTATTTCTATTAGTATGTAAGTATTTTCTTTACACACAAGCCTCAATTCGAAGGTTAGGCAAGAAATTTAAATATTTAGTTAAAATGTTATTATGCGTTACAGCAGTTGAAATGAACTGAACTGTTTTTATTATGTAAAGCACATATATTTTTAAATAAAAAATTAGAAGTATCTGTTAAGAACAAAAGTGGTATAATATCGCGCGTGTAAGTGTTTTCAGTTTCTTCAAATGCCGTGAAACCAATGTAATTGAAGAGAGAGATATCTTTAAATAATTTTTTATCTTAATATTATTAATAGTAATAATGTAACTATATCTGGAACAAGATATAATGTCTATCTAATAGAGTCAATCTACTATGCGAGGTTACCTACTAAGTAAGATCTCCACTAAAATCGTCACAGCAATATTTTCAAATTTAATCAATTTATTCAATAGCACAGTACTTGATGAAAGCGATGTGCTGTCGCACTCAGAGAGACACGTGCGCCGCCTCAGGCGTATGTGAGACACACAAATTCTCTAGAGAATTTCAATTATGAACTAAATTAATTCGCGTTCCGCTTACGTTGCTAGGAGCTAAGGAGATGCTTGTAAACAAACACGCCTGTTAATTGTAGTTTCGTCATAAATTAAAGTGAAATAAATATTTTAGTCGTGATATGCATATAAATTGTATTTTAAGATACATGTATGCAGTCATCGTAGTGCGCTGGCACTGTTTGTCTGTAAACGAGAATATTGTGGGTTCGATTCTCACTGGAGGTATTGAATCATTTTCAGTTAATTTTGTGAGGGTAAAAAATTGTGGATCATGTAGTGAAGTTTTAACTATTTTACGCAATTTAAAAAATTGCGAATCATTGGGTAAGGCGGTACAAGCTTATCTGAAATCTAAAAGCTGTCTACCTCCTTCACTAAATCTTCCCTCACCTCCCTCACCAAAACGAAATGGATAAGAAAATAAATAATTTAAAATGCAACAATAACATGGTAACGTATTTTTTAGTTAAAAAATTCAGGTGTCGAAAAACTACTGCACTTCCAATGCGCGTGTTTTGCCTCGGGTGCGGTACACGCTTGCTTAATCGAATTTATATTTGAAAATGCCTACCTTTGAAAAGAATTTCAGGTGAACTATATTATAAAGGACAAAAAGACTTATTTATAACACATCGTAAAATTATATGAAATAATCATGATTATTAAAAAATCCCCCAACTTACAAACTATACTATACTACCTCGTTTTTCAAAATGCTTGCAGCTCCAAAGCTGTTAATGTTATTTTAATAAATCATACCTAAGAATCACCAAGAACAAGGCTTTCCATTAAAAAGAGCCGCAATCAACCGCATCATTCATTCAGGAGCTACGGTGCCACAGACGAACAGGTCAAACTTATAACACCCCTCCTTTCGCGTCGGAGGTTAACAAGGTGAGTCGTTAAACACAAAGTGTTGCTTGCGTTTTTAAGATATTTTCTTCACATCAAATAGAATTAAACAAAAATATTTACTTAATAAAATGTTAGCACTATACTATATCTTAGCAGATAAGATCACAGCCTTAGTCCTAACTACGAGTAGAATTCCTTACCCAACCTACTCTCATGTAAGTGGAATTTGTTTTACGTAGAAATCGCTCATAATTTAGAGTCCTTTGTAATATCTGAAATCGAGATTAAGATAAGCACAATAGTTAACACGCTTTTTTCTCTACTATTATTACAAAGTTGAAGAGTTTGTTGGGTTGACCGCGCTAATCTCAGCAACCACTGGTTCGAATTGAATTATTATTTTTGTATTTTATCGTTATTTATGAATGCTATTTTATATTACCTGGGTTTGTCGATTAAATTTAACCCGCTATATCAGTCAGAGATATCTTGGGGCACAAAACTATTTTGTTTTTCAGTTTCACGTGGTATCCCGTATATAGCATTGTAGACAGGGGGGGGAGGTCTTAGTGGTAAGAAACTCCATCCCACACTTTCCGCCGATATTTTGAGGCATCGCATGGTGAGTGGCAGAACTCAACATCTCGCTTTTGCCTTGGTATCGAAGCGAAGAAATAAAAATATTAATAAATAATTATTTTTTCTTTCGAGTAGGAATCGAACCCACAGCCATCCCAATAGAGTCACATGCTTCCACTACGCCGTAACGGGCTGGAATTTATAATAAAAGTACACATATTTCATTTCAAACGTATATAACATTAATCATAGCCCATTTCACAGTAAATATTCGATGTTATCTAAGCATGATATCCGGAAGCTAACTTGGTATCATTTGTTGGAGAATGAGAGGAAACACTTATAATATTAGGTAGCGCCGACATATTTCAAGTAATATAGTAACTCGGTCTCGCAGCATCACATTTGTGTAGTATACCGAGCTCAGGCGATTAATTGGTCTATTCCTGTAAGTAATTGCCCTCAGCATAGTCTATTACCTCGCGGTATAATGCCTAACTGTGCTTAAAATTGCCTTAATTCAGGTAATCGTTTAACTTGAAATAGGCCAATGTTTGTGTAAATAATATTTAATTTATTTGAAAGTACTAACTAGTATGTACCAGAAATGGCCATTTATGGCGCAGGGGTATAAAGTGTGGCTGTAAACAAGACAGGTTGTAGATTCTATTCGCACTCAAGGAAATGGAATATTTAATATTTTCGTTTCTTGGCTCTGGTGTCCAGGCACAACGCGGCGTTTATTTTCGCCATTTAACACACAATATCTACAGATTTTGCGGTAATTGGGAGACGGAAGTGTCTCAATGGGAACGAAGTGGCTAGATTTCCAGGTTCTCTTTTCCTTACCCTGCTGCTATGTGTGGGATACAGCATGAAATTAAAAATATAAGTAATAGTACTGGTTTATTACTAAATTACTAAAATACAACCTACAACGAAAACTACGCAGCGTAGAACGCCTNGACAGATATTAGTCAGGACATCCTCTGGTCAGTATGTAGTATTTTTGTATAATATTAAACAATAAAAATACTATAAATTACAATAATTTGTTACGCTACCATGTAGCACTCGCAGAGCATAGGGCAAGTTTAATTAAGTTTTCGATGAATGTAAAGCATTTGCTTTTAATTTTAGACAGCAGTTGTCAACATTTTATACTGTTACCATGTTTTTTTTTATAGAATATAAGGTTTATAGGCCAATGTGGATAATTTTTAAAAACAGTGGTTAATACAGATATACATTTTTACGAGGATTACTATTATATATGGATTTATAAGTTAAGAAGTTATAAAACTATATATTATTTACATAATTTTTATCATTTGTTTCGTGTATTATGTTAATTAACAGTGGTCGCGGAGTAGGGGCACAAGATTCTCACTCCAGGAAACATTACTTAATAATTTTCATTTCTTTCGATAACGAGGCGTGAAAGCGCGGCGTTGAGTTTCGGTATTCAACACGCAATTCCTCCAGAATTCGGCAAAAAGTAGAGAACAGAAGTATACTAACACTAGGTTCCCAAATGTATTAATACTAAAAAAATACTAATAAATACTTGGCGTTCCTCTATTATTACTTTCATAGTAATCCAATAACTGTTCACTTATCGACTTCGGACTCTTGTAAAATATTGGAAACGTCAAAAATTAAATTATTCTGAAACGAATAAATTATACACGATTTTCTTTATTGTTTCATTTTATATAACAAAATGCTACCTACCACTCGACCAGAGACAATTCCTTAATCGCAACAAGTCAGGGCCGTTTACGCAACGGCCTCATAATTACATTAACTACACAATCTACTCTTATACAAAGCAAATATACAGTGTGATCTTACACAGACACTTTGTATATGTGTATAGTTATAAGAAAAAATGTTCTTTAAACTGTATAGATAATTAATCCTTTTCATAGCTATACTTAAACTACAGTTACTTTCCTGGTCTAATTTAAAAAATGGAGAATATGAGAAATGTGAATGTTTTACTTTTCAGCTTTCTCTATAGCAAATTTATTCTTAAACATAAATAAAATTATACATTACAATAAAATAAATATAGCTCCTCGTTTAAGCCAGAGAGAAGGATGCGCATACGCTAAGGTAAAACTATAATGCCGGCAATGTTAAATAATAGAACATATCAAATCACTTTATAATTTATATAACACGACAGATAAATATGGTAAAATAAAAAAGCAGAACTATCCCTATAATAAATTTAGCATTAAGATTTTTAAACACGCTGTATAGTCCACGGAGAGGGCTACCCCACCGGACCGGTCTAGACAAATTGTCGCACCCCATGTTCGCATTATTGCCGATATTTAATTGTTTGCGTAATTTATTTCCCTGATGGGGAGTACGTTGTACATAACTGTTCAAATTATAAGGCTACATTTATTTCCTAAGCGAATTCATTCTTATGAATCTTCGTTTGTACAAAATAAATTTAATACAAAGACTTACTTACTAAAGGAAGATATCACAATCTTATTTATCATTGTTCTATAAACATTTATCTTAGATGGAAATAGAATCTACAATCTTTGATTTAGTAAAGTTTAAGTAGAACATTAAAAATAGACATTGATGAGCTTAAATGAGAGAAATACTGTATTGTCTCGTAAATAGTACTGGTAATACTAAAATAAAGAAGTGGGAAGAAGTAAAAGTAGTATAGGATATCTACTAACCTAAAATAATGTATAAAGAAATCAAAAAACAGCTTCACTATTTTTACCGCATAGTAAGTGTTGAGACACCCAATTTTGTTATCATTACGTGTTGATTGTCGGAACTTAATACCACTGTTTCTCCACCAGCATAGGAATCGAACTCACGAGCACTACCTTTACAGTCAGACGCTATCCTTCTGCCCCACAAATGCCCTAAAGTTACAAACAAAAATACAGATAGTGAGTACCCCAATGAGAACACAATATATACAAATAGTTGCAAGTATAACTAAAGGCACTGGCGTGACTAAACGTCGCCTGCAATTTCGACTGCCATCACATGCACCGTACCCAATCTGACACTTGCATATTTCTCTATTAGTCACTGTCGGTTTCGTTTTACGTTTTGAAATAAATTAACATGAATAATGACATTTTTTTGATTGTTTCAGTTTTTTTTATTTATTACTACTGGTCACGCAAAAACATTTGAATTATAAATAATTATAATTAGTTATAGGAAAATTGTGTCAAATATATACATATATAAGTTACCGTTATATTTTATACAATTTTAATGCTTGGTAATCCTTTTAGTATGCGATTACTGTTCTCTTCTCCTATTCCAAGACTTGCAGCCAGTTCTTGATCAGAAAATTTATCAGAAATCTTGATGAGAAATACAAAAATAATCTAGTCAGTAAGGTAACTGGTAATGTCGAATTATTAAATAGAAATAGGAAAAGATTAAAGTTCATTAAAATGTATAGTTCATTTTCAAAAGCAGCGTATTACGTTGAAACTGTGTATTTTCCGTAAGTTCATCGACATGGCTAAATGTGAATGTACGAACAAGTCACGTTGCAGTCAATCGCTTATACAAGTGTAGGTCGTTAATTTCTCTATACGGAATTCCATTATATTTATAATTTATAATTAACTGTCTAACAAGCATTTTAAAGTATTATAAAAGAAAAATATGAGCACTTTTTTACACCTGTTAAACATCCATATTTGAACATATATTAATATTCATTTCGATACAAATATTTCAAATATAAACGCTACGTATTCGGTATAATGTTTACCAAAATAAATTTGATAAATATTTTATCAAATAAATTGGGATTTAATCCATTCATCTCTTAGTTAATGAATAAAACTATTTCGAGCAATCATATTTAATTCCACTAAGTGTGCTTATAATCTGAAACTGTCCATCAGGATATCGATAATGGGGGTGGGGTTACCTAATTTATCTATTTCATCCGTTCAGACCAATAAGACAAACGGGCTTTATCAGTGACGGCTTATCTTAATAAGTATCCGCAGATAACGGAAAGTGAGTATTATAGGTATATTCAATTAGAGTAATAACTATTATTACAGATTGCCGGTTTCCGTTAACGTTGACGTTCCGTTAGCGGTCACTTCTGACGCAGTCTGCGTGAAATTAGTTCGAATTTAATATAGATATGAAAGTGTTTTTGTAATATTTAAATTTTAACTTTTACCTTATCTTAAAGTTTTATTACAAGTTAATTTCTAAATTATACCCGTATATGACAGTAAATAATAATTGTAATATCACAAGAATCACTCATTATTTCCACACTGCTGACCCTCAGCATTCGCAGTGTGACCAGTGAGAAATACCCTCCATTTTACATGTGACTAAAAGAAATTAATGTCCACTAGACTGTAGCAATTTTCCAGAGAACCACTCGACAAACGATTTGCTATAAAAGCGCAGGAAGCTATGTAAGTACATATAGCGAATATACAGAAAAGTTGGACTTTCAATTGATTATTTCATTATCGCCTGTATTACTCAGCAATAAGAGTGAAGGAAAACTTCAAGTGTGTGGAATTCTCGATAGCAATATCACCGACACCCTATAGCAATTTTAATTTTGGCTTTAACCAAATTGTTCTTTCACGCAAAACGGAATGTAAGCTCGACATCACAATGACAAAAGGATAACTGCAGTTTTCGTCGTCGCGTAAACGTGAAGCGATCCATGAAAGTAGACGTTTATTTAGTGTCTTATTTCTTTTTATGCGGACGGCGAGGAGATGTTTTATGAAATTGTTTTTCCAGAACATTAAACGGACCTAATTATGGGTCCTGCCTCCAGAGGACAATTACCGTTGGACCTTTACTTTGACTATGACAGAGTGCGTTACCAAAAGTACTATCAAAGCTTTAAGTGCAGTGAATTTAGGTAATATGAAATTTAGCTGCCAAAATACACATTCCTATAAGCATTTAGAGCCCCTAATTGTGGTAGAATTAGTAGTGCCTCATCCGACCACAATTGAAGTTTAATTACATTTAAATTTGAGCAATTTAGAAAATGGATACTATGATTTGCTTTGTAAATGTGTCTAAATAAGAGATTTATTTTGATAGATGTGCCTATATTATGGTTTTACTTGATATATCATTAATTACATTCTGTGGGGCTTACGGTCATAGTATATAGTTACTCAAAATAATCTATACTATCTACACTACTATACTATTGTTATTTTTTAAGCTTCTCATTGTTTTCCGCCCATAGCAGGGTTGGCAGAGGAACCTGGACCCGTAATGTTAAGATACGTCGTTCTCCTTAAAACACTTTTGCTTCCGACTTTCCATCGAGTTTTCGAAGCATGCTGGTTACCAAAAACAAATTAATATTAGATATTTTGGACTGCATTAATCTGGACTATAAAAATATTTGCTACTGACATAATATAAAAAAAAAGTTTATTAAACAAATTATGTAACTGTCATTGGGTTTAATATGGAAGTTTTCTTATTATAAACATAAAAGGATAACGTGTAGTCATAATGAAATATTTATATTTATTACTTAATTTTTTATTCATTAGAACAAGTCGGAAATCAAAAACAGCACCTTACAATAGCGTCATGACCAAATATCGGATAGATTTTATACATTTGATTACAATTTATATAGATATAAAAAAGGATACACTCAAAATGTATTAAAATAAAAATACCGTCACTTCAATGCGAAAAAACAATTTTTCTCCCTTGAATGGGTTGAAATTAGGGTAGAATTGTGACAAATGAATCATGCTTGCCGACAATGCATTATGTACAAAAGCTCTTTACAATTGTCGTCATTTAGTGTGTTAGAACGAATTAAACTTATTGCTAGTCATGTATATAAATCGTTAGGCTGCCAAAATGACTAATTATAAAGTGTTTGATTACTTTTCTGTGTTACAAATTGGCTACTCTAGAATATTAATATTAAATTAAAATTAAATATAAACAGCTTCACGCTGTATCCCGTACACAGCAGGATAGACAGACGGAGCCTAATGTTAAGATACATTCCATAATGTCCTTTATATAAAACCTATATAGAATATTTTTTTTGTTTTTTTAAATCTATTGTCGTTGTAAATTATTAATAATGTGTATTAGAACATGAACATGCATAAAATAATCGACGAAACAGACAAGTTCAAAAAGTTCAGTTCACTATTTAATAATTGACTAGTATTACTATTATTTTTCTATTTTTCTCCACTCTGGTCATCATCGTCATCATAATATGCACCAACATCACTCTGTCATCCATCATTGAATAGGCCTCTCAATGACATACCACTCTAATTAAAATACCATATAAGATTTTATTGTTTAACATAAATATTTTATCGTTTTTGGTTTGAACTTTGACCCAAGAAGCAATGAAACTACACTGCTAGAACTGTATACATTTTTTCAAGTCGTATCCTGCACTTGGCAGAGGGAACCTAGTGTTAAAATTACGTCTCCGTTCTCCGTTCTGTTCCATTTACGTTTAAGTGAGAATATGAAAATATTAAATAATCTATTTCCCTCTATGGAACTGGAATACACAATAATCGCGTTAAGCTGGCCTCGACTATATAATACATAAAGATTATCGTTATAATAAATACATTATATATATTTGTCAAAATCTTACTTATCTGCTTGTCGGTACGTAGCTGCTTCTGAAGTAATGATCGTTGGGAGTCACGTATGGTCCCTTTGGAGGGAAATGAAATAATTTGTCTTACTGAAGGGTGCATGTCATATTTGGCTGGGGTGAACAAACTTGTATTTATTCACGCAAATTTGAAAGTTGACGTCAGTTATATGAAAAATATGGCCTGTTAGCTACAATAGGTATTTTAATTTAAAATTCTTATAATATAACTTAAAATATGTTAACCGGTAGATAAAAGGTAATTAAATTTGATATTTTAATCGATAACATCAAATATTTGCGTAAGCAATACCTCTAGCCATTCCTTTGGGAAAATGGACAAAAAAGTAGTACATCACTATCATTTTACAAAACCATAAATTTCAATCTTTCACAGGTATGTGGAAAATACTATATCACGTAATTCGAAATATTTTTTTTACATTACGCCAAAGTAAACTCATTTCGAAGCGTAGAAAGGCTCCAAAAATCCCTGGAAAATATTCAAGGTAAATTGAATAATATCTTTGTGAATAAAATATAAGGGTAAAACAGATAAAAAGAACAAGGCCGTAGTGAGCTTAATATTTAACCTGGCTCCCAAAGCTTTACCTAATTTTGATATAGTTTTAGAAACATTTGTCCTGTGTATAACAGGATAGGTGGTAGGAACCTAGTGTTATGACACTCTGTTCCCCATTTTCCATCCAAGTTTCAAAACATCGCGTTTTGATTGGCAGTAATAGTATTACCAATTTATACAAAATAATTGCATAAATTATAGCCAATGTGTTATTTTGATATAAAAGCTATACTAGTATTACCGTAACATTTTATCTAAATCAGTTCAGTAATTATTGCGTGAAAGTGGAAGCTCCACACAAGCTTGCACATTTATAATATTAAGATAATAGAAGTAGAGAGTAAACTGAGTCGCTGATCTCCACTCTCTGTCCTCATACGTGAAACAGATACGAAAACATAATTAATATTAATATAGAAGTATTTTCTTAGTTGAGTGGATCTCGTAAATTAACTGAAATTGAAGCTAACATACAATTTCCGCATAGAAAATGCGTACAAACGGAACGTAGTAAGGCCATGAGTAATGACACAATCTTACTGCTACATAAAATAAGACACACGTGAAAATTGCCAATTATTCATGATAAAGTCGTCGTAGAAATTATTATTTATTTTCAGTTACGCTTGCTTAGCCAATTTGGTGTTATTGTAATTTTTATTACTTAATCTGTATGTGCTACGTTATTTTTGCTACGTGAAATACTTTTATTATTTTATGGTAATAATGGATAGTTGATGCAAAAATATGTATTTTTAATCTTTGTTTGTATTGTTTATGTTTTTAAAGTTGCTTCCAAGTTACTAATACAGCCAGTTAAATATTATCACAGCAGGGCATTTCTCCTCTTTCTGTCGAATTTTCAAGAAATAGCGTTTTGAGTGGCGAAACTCTATACGCTCAACTCAAACGCCGCCATTCGTCTACTAGTGCAGAATGAAATAGAAATATATTAAAAGTAATCACTCTCCCGAATGATTCACATAATATCTTATTTCCTAATGAAAACCACAAAAACACGAGTATTTCACCACAAGTGACATAAAACACAAAATTAATTTCGTTTATTATATAACTTATCTTACAGGAAAAAATGAAAATAATATATATTTGTGTTTCTTTATCTCAGTAAATGGCGAAATTACAAAACATTAGCCGTAACCTCCTTTATCCTGTCTCAGACCTCCGCCCCAGAATATAATGTGATCGTAGAAAATCCCCGCAAGATTGAATTCGGTAAAACTTTTTCAATAGTGTGTAAAAAACTTATAATTCTGCACCGCGGCTATTGAATTCATTCGTTATTTATAGTTAGCGATAAAACAATATTAATCCCCCGGGAGTTAGGCCGGGATTTCATACTTCTAGCCGCAAAGAAACCCTTGATTATTATCTTGGTAGGAATAACGTGGATCGGATATAAATATTGGAATATTATGAGTGTATATAGGTACATGTATTATTCCATGTTATTATTTACTAGAAAAACAAGATCTTTAGTATATTTGCCTCTACTAATTAATACTGGTTGTTTATGTATTTATTTATTTTTTAGATTCATGCTGTATCCGCACAGGGCAGGCAGAGCGAAGCTGGGAACCTAGTGTTGAGACACTCCGTTTCTCTCTTTTCGCGGAACATATACATATTTTTTTACTTCCCAGAGCGGGAATCAAACACGTTGCGTTGACACTTGCACTTTTGTGCCCCCGCTCGACGACTGCCGACGGAAACAATGTAAAATGTTCGAATTATATTTTTTTATTTGAAGTTATTAAAACATAAATAATATAGTACATCTAAAGCTATTGCTAAATACATTTTATGAAGGGTCACAATTACGTATAATAATATTTTCAAGCAACATTTAACTTAATTATATTGAGGCCAACTGTAACGGTACAGTTTGGAAAAGATATGGGTATTTGATTTGACAGACGTAGCCGTTTTGCTTCGTACTTAATAATATTTAAGGAAAAGTAATTCATTTCATATTTTTCCGCCTTAACATATTTTGCACTTATTAAAATTTCGAGTATATACACAAAATGTAGTAGAGAAGGATTTTGCTCAAAACTCTCCGCTCCATTCTGAGAGATTGTGATTACCATACCAGACGTAAAGAGTACATTTGTGGCACAGGGACACAAGAGTGTGACCGTAAACATAAAGATGTGGGTTTGATTTCTACTAGGGGAAATGAAATATTTAATATTTTTATTTCTGTGCTCTAGAATCGAGGCAAAAAATGGCGTTAAATTCGGCAGAATTTGGGGAACAGAGTATCTTAACACCAGATTCCCTCTGCCTACTCTGCTGCTGCTGTTTGCTGAATACAGCATGAAGCTAAAACAATTGTTAATGCAGTTATAATCGTACTGTAAAATTAATTTATCTCTTCATACAACTATTGCACTCTTTCCAAAGCCACAAACAAAGAAGAAGTAAGTATTGTACTCTCTGAAAGTTATAACTCTGCCAGTTCGGAAAGAAACTGTGAACTTCTGAAAAGTATTGATAAAAGAAATGAATTGGGATGTATGAAGTTTGAATAACAATGTATATGTAATTGTGTAGGGGAAGATGGGGTAAGACGGGGTGGCGAGGTGAGCAAATTTTGTAGTGACCCTGCATTATATGAAAACATATAATGCAGTGTCACTATAAAATTTGTTTTTACGCCATTTGTTAGTATATAGTGGCACTTGTTAGTGTCACAAAAAAATTCGTCGGAGAAAATATGTTCCTACTTGGTATGCATGTTTTTTTAAATTTAAAGTGATTTTATCTAATTATTGACATTTATAAAGTGCGTGACAGTTCATGATATACGATATACAAGATATGTCACATATTTTTTATAGATGTTTGTTTATTTTATTACTCTAAACTCATTAATTCGTTCTGGCTTGCTTTGATTAATACCTACAAAAAAAATTATACAACTTATAAGTCCAGTTTGGGAAAGATGGGATACCTACTGGCGAGCAAGACGGGGTTGGTCCGCTAATTTGTTATTCTTTTTGGATTTCGATTTAATTCAAAATTATCATTACCAGCTGTGTTTACCTACCTTTGTATTTTTATATAGATAATCTGTTATTTTCATCTGTAGGCCTCGAAATTATAAAAGAATAACTCTTAAAACCAACCCAGTCATGTTGATATTAGATGGCCACACCTAAAATTTGCAGTTAATCGATAAGCACGTATAAACATGCTGTGACAATAATATACTTCCACTTACCACAAATTACAGCCAGTAGATGTTGGTTTTATGCGGCCTTTGAGTATTTTTTTATGATCAGCCTCTAACAGCAAAGTTAAAATCAAATTCTTGGAAAGTAGTTTCTCAATTTCAAGTGGCTGAAGTCTTCAGGCAAGTTTTATTCGGGCACCAACAATGCCAAGTGCAATTAATACATTTAAACTATGTGGAATCTCGCCTTATAATGCACACATTTTTACCGTGATGACTTCATTGCTGCAGATGCCACTGAAATCGAATTGAATGCTGAAGAGGAAGCAACAGATAATAATTCTTTAGATAATGCAGCATTCTAACTGGTTAGCCCGAAAAAGTTAACGTCTTATCTACAAGCGGCCAAAGAAAAGTTTAAAGACACGCGCAAAGACTATTATTACTTCTTCTCCATATAAAACAGAATTAGTGGATAGACAAAACTGTAAACCGAAACCAAAGCTAACAAACAAAAAGAAACTAACAACACAAATAAGAGATCCAAAAAAAACTATGTAAGATGGCGGAAGATCTAACATATCAGTTGACGAAGATACAGCCTACTACTGCCACGGCTTGTATTCTGAGTCTACTGAAGGATGGATAACTTGCCAGAGATGCGGTAGGGCGCATTGTGGTTGTGCAGGGGTGGAAAACAAACGATGACGAAGCTGTCCATATTTGCCCTGTTTGTGAAGATGACGACGTTTAAGTATTCTATACCCCATCTTACCCAAGGGGGTACCCCGTCTTGCCCTATAGGTGGGGTAAGATGGAGATTCACCATTTTTTTTTAGTTGATTTTTCTATAAGAACAATTATATATTTTTTTGTTTTGACTGATTATAATTAAAGGAGAAAGTCTGGTTGTTTTTTTAAAAAAAGTTCCTAGATTGTACAATTGAAAACAGAGGGTTTTATTACCTTAAAATCTTACCCCACCTTCCCCTACTATATTATATAGTATGCACATACTATATGTAAATAAAAATTGTCTATATATCTATGATATTAAGATAAATGGGTGTTTTAGGTGCATATAGCTTTTGCATGGTACTACTTTTTAATTTTTTGTTTGTCTTTCTTGTTTTATGTTTGTCTGAGTTAATCTCCAGAGCAGCTAAACAAATTTTCACAGAAAGATAGTGGGGATTTTGAAGCAACATATAGGCTACTTTATCCAGAACTGCAGCGACATCGCGCATCTACAGCCTATCAATACAGATATGAAACTAAACATTTTCACTAATTCTCCTCAAACTAAACAATTAAACCATATAAAAGAAATATTCATATACATATTTCAAACAGACGAAAACGCGCGGAGGCAGCTAGTGTCTAACATAATAGAAAAGTAAATTTGATCACGTACGAGGAAAATATTTTTATTTCGTCATTTATACTTTTTTGTATTTCATAAAATATGAAAATTTGTCAATATATAAAAATAGGACATTAAAAACAGACATAACAAAATCTAAGAAACATTGTGAACTAATTAATAAATCCATACAAATATCATCCTATCTTCCAAACCCTGTAATCAGCTGTGGAAGTTTCTCTACATAAAGAGGAATTATATTTTCGATAACTTATCCGAGGGTAAAAGACAATAAATACAAAAAAGATATAAGAGCCGTCGCGATGAGCAATCCAATACTCTCATGGGAGCAATGCTCACAAATTGTTTGTCTTGTATGCACAATATTTATGCAAGAGTAAGTTAGCAATATAAAAATAAGAAGTCTTACACCCCGTAGCTATTAGGAATATAAATATTTAGTTTTATAGAATAAAAACTTAGCTTATCTATTGCTTATGTTATTATTAAAAAAAACTTAATATCCAAACGAAGAAATCCAAAGGCCAAATAAGATGTAATTGTGACCTAAGTGTAATCATGTTTAAATAAATTCTTTAATTTTAGCGATTTTAATATATTTGAAATCAGATTTTTAAGCCAAATTAATCGTGTGTATTTTGTATGAAACACTTATCTATTAAGATACTAAATCTCTAACTCTCTGTACATAGAAGATATGTAAGAAAAATGTCTTAATTAGAACCTAAAACCATGATTTTTATATAATTTTTTGTCTGTGTTCACGCTAATCTCAAAAACGGATTTAAATGCAGTTTGAACTATTGCATTTTGGCAACTTTCCTTAACATTTAGAGTTTGCTTCATTTCAATCGGTTCATTAATAAGAAAGTAATTCAGATGAAAAAATAAATCATTTTGTGCGGGCAAAGTCCCGAGCGGGTCGCTAGTGCTAAATATATGCAATTAAACCGGCTTAAAAGTTTAATTTAAAACACGATATTTATATATACATCAGACATTTAATTTTTTTACTCGACCGTAGTATGGAAAATGGGCGGAAAATGATAAACTTATAGTTAAATTCTCTCCACTTACTTCACTTTATAAATAAAATACGTAGAAATAAAAAAAAGATTATATAAGATCGTTAAAATTAAGTTCTGCTTCACCACATACCGGTCAAATATTGGCGTGACTACATAAAACGAACAAGTCAAGGGGAGGCCTGCGGCTTAGAAAAAACGCAATATCACATGAGTTTGAAGGGAGCTAAATGTACCCTATGGATTTACAGCATAAAATTGGTTCAAGCAGGGTTACCAACAAAAAAATAACAATATTTTCTTTAAGTAAGTGACTATGTTAAATAATTTCTTATTAGTTTAACGAGTGCAAAGCGTTAATAATTTCTTACTTACATTTACATAAAAAATAGCAAAAATTGTTCTAGAAAAATTTGATAACTAGGATATGAAGGTAAATTATAATTTTTTAATTATGAATAATTGAAAAATCATTACATACGTTTCAGTTTTGTGTTTTGCAATACAGTCTATATTATAAATAAATAGTTTTTATATATTTTTATTTAACTTCTTCATTTTTTATAATATTTTTTTCGATGGAATATTGACGACATTTTATTTGAAATTGTTGTAAAAAAATAAGTCTCCAATTAAAACACAGATTCCAGTATCAGCATAACGTGTCGTGCTATGCATCATAGATTATTTATATTTAACCTAATAAACATCATAGATAACACAAGCATAAAACTTTTAAAAATTATTAAAATAAAAATTGAAAACTTTAACTGATATAAAATCTGGCAACCCTGAACCTTCATTGGCCGGTAGAAATCCTTTGTCCTGACAGCGCTGGGCAAGTTTATCACCGCTGCGTCTCTTAGCAGTTATTGCGTATTTCAAGATGCGACATAAAGGCACCCCCGTAAAAATGGCCATTCATGAAATTAAATGTTGGAACGTGCGCTTGTTGAGCAATATTTAGATATATTGTATTTTATATTTTGTATTAATAAGATTAAAGGCGAAACAATTTTTTGTTATATGGTAACACTCTTTATTACTTCAAGGCACCCTAATTGACATATTTTAAATCATCGTCTTCTAACTGATTGATAGTTATAGTTTCAAATTAATTTAGTATTTGGTAATATTTATAGTATTGTCTGTCATCTAGATTCAGATACTCCGTTCCCATTAAGACACTTCCATTTCCCACTTTACACTAAATAGTGGAGTAATTGCGTTTAGTACTTACCTCACTGTGATAATTGTCCACAGTAAGTACAATGACATGAACATCATTTATTTCACCAAAATTATAGACTATAATTTAACACTTCCCAACCTTCATAACGTTTCCACAGTACGAGTACACATAATAACCAATATTCGAAGCACAATCTGCAGAAAGGTTTATCTCACATAGTATGCATTACGCCAGACGCTATCCCGTGGGCCCCGAATTGAGATTGTTCGCCAAGTTTTCTATTTGTTACATCGGCATCGTACGTAGCCTGTGTTCGTTTTTGTATAATAGATTAACACTACCTACCTTTGATTGTTTAGGATGAAATTAACAATTAATACATGAGAAAAGAATTATATATTAAGTGCTAATCTAAGCTAAATAAATGGTTACAGTATAATAAAAGTAAATCGAATATGAACTTACTTTGTTAAAATTTCATTTTGTAGCTCATTTCGAAATAATTAACTAATAATTTATATGAGAAATATTGCTAAAATATTAATATATAGAAATCGTAGGCAGCAAACATTTTCATTATAAACAGAATATCTTACAGCTACATTTGTTTACGCAATATTACAACAAGAAAGATAAAATTATACAATATATTAAATTCATGCTAAAAGTTTTACACGGGTTCTTAGACAGGGTAGCTAATTACTTCAACTATTTACGTTACTGTATCGAGCTCCTACAACTTCCACCTAATTTGCCTTTCAAATACTTTGAAACATACAGAGAAGTGTTCAAGAGCGCTTTGACTCTGAAAATACGCAAAGAGGCCAGTAATACGTGCAAACTATTTTGCCAAGAAGCCAAGTTACAGTTGGGAAATTCCGTCCGCGTAATCGCCGAAACATACTACCCGAGGGACCCGCAGTATTACTCTCCCTATCTCCAACATTCTTACACTTTAATGTATGCATTTTGTTACAAAGCCCAGCTCCCTCGAGTACGCTGTTACTTGAGAGCCCTCCAGCCATGTTCCAGCGACGCCTTCCAAAGTTTTTTCCAGCCGTATGTCACGACACGGTCTTTGATCTCCAAATGCGAATATAATGTCGGAACCAGTTAAGAATGCTCCTTTTTATCTTATATCCAACTAAACAAACCCCCTCTCGTGTATAAGTTTTCGCATCCTCCTATGCAGGAATGATATTTCCACAAATTCCTTAAGGGCTCTTTTGAGGAAACAAAATAACAATGTTTTGTCGTTTCCTATTCTGACTATTGAATACATTTGCTTGTGGAAATGAAATACAGATTGAGGCGTTACGTTTTCGTATGAGCTCACTTTGTTATTTGCTTTTACAACGATAAATAGAATGTGAAATATGAAGGTGTAACGGAGAATAATTCATAAAAGATTCCCTTCTTTGTCGGTAGCGGGACGACGGGCGATATATCACGGATATATTAAAGTCAAGTTAAGCTAACAAACGTGGCCTCATCAATCCGAATGGTGCTAAAAATATATAACCCCAATAAAGAGTAACATCGACGACAAAGTAAGTATCAACAAGCACCATGTGGCGTCCCGCCGAAATAGAATTTGACGCCAACGCTGCTGTCACACGTGGCTCGACCAAAACAGATCGTTTCCTTTAAAAAGTTAATTTGGCACTTTTTGTGATAGAAAACGTGACATTTTTTAGATGCGACCGGCATGTGCCCTAATACCCCTCGTAATGATACGTTAGTGAGACACTCCAGAAATGTGACTCTTGTTTCCGATACGAAGACTTTTAAAATGTAACACGATAAAGAACATCTGACTCACATACTTACTAAAAGAGCGTCAATAATAGTAATTAGTAAAACATTTAGAATTTACTTTGAATAAGGGTAACAAAGTTTCAGTTTTCTAATTGACAAATGGTGGATGCTTAGATAAAATATTAACAATACTATATTAGACGGTTTATATTATGGTTTGAGACTAAAGAGATAAAACTTCTATTGAAAAGAGTCGTTAGTGGATCTAAACGCCATTTTTCCATGAAATCGAACATATTTATTCAAAATTTAACTGAGTTAAATTCACATCCAACATTCGTGACTACCATAATGAAAACACGTCGGAATTAATCCTTCCCACCTCCGGAGACACTGCGTGTTGAGTGGTGAAGTTCAACACTGCACTTTACCTCGACACCTCGAGTGGGAATTGAACCCATAACCTGTTGGGTTTCAAGCCTCAATAAATTATCTTAAGTAAATTTTCCTTACAAAATTATAATATTTTCAACTGGTTCAAAACGTTAACCCTCGCGTTTTGGCCAAAATTAACTAAAATGTCTTAATAAGCACTAAACAAAAGAACATTCGCATAACTGAAAGTCGAGGAAAATATTTATAATACAATTTCCTACCCAAGTCCGTACAGAAAGTAGTTTTTAGGCCCGAGATTAATGATTATTGCTGTATGAATGCCGTTTAAGTTTTAATTATGACTTTTTATTTCGCCGATAATAACTATAAATCTTGAACAAAAATTTTGATTAGCCTAGTTGAATATCCTTTTGTGAAAATAAAAGCAGTGAAGGGAGCGGCAGTAACTCATAAGCTCCTAACAATGTGCTTTATAAAAATAATATTAATTTACGTTAATCTTTCTTGTTTGTTTGTTGTGTGGGTATATTATATATTTGTTTTAAGTTTTCGCTTTGTCCTGCAGTAGAGAAAAGAACATCGCGTCAGTCTTGAAGTGTCTACTTCACGTTCCAATTTCCATACCAATTGGTTATCGCCAATTTGTATGGAAATTGGAACGAAGCGGGGTTGAGCTCCGCTACTTAACAAGCAGTGCCTCCAAAATTCGGCGGAAAGTTGGAAGCAGAGTGTCTTAACACTAAGCTAAGAGTTTAATTCCGCCACATTACACGCAAAACGGCGAAAATGACCCTACCTAAAAAATGCGACAAAAACAATATTTTACAAGCTAACCCACCAACGCCAAGCTAGTTTAATAAAACAGTTTGTATGTTCTACTAAAAATAATTACGAAACAATGGATCGTAAAAGCTTAGAGATTCTTCGAAAAGGTCAAGAATTTGGTCCCAGACTTACTGAGATTTGATATTCCTTTGGGAATAAACGATTAATTAAAATTCATTGATATATTGTAAAGTTTATATACCAATATAATTAAATACAAGAGATCAAAGTAAACATCATCTTGATTTATTTAATTCACGTAAAGCAATTAAATTTAATAGAATTTTATTAAAGAAATGGTTTCTTTTTAATATAATGAAAACAAAATTTGTCTTCATTTTATTCAGAATACTTTCGTATATTACATTTTAAAGTTTAATGACATTTTCTGATAATTAACATCTCCTCTGAATTTCCTAATAAAAGTTTCGAACTCACAACTACCGCATTTTGTAGGTAGGTATAACACGAAACGACTTAATTTGAACTTGTAGCTCTGATCAAATTATAACAAAAACAACAAAAAACAATCAACGCAAATCATTCTTTACCTTTTGTCAAGTTTTAATAAATAGATGATTTACAACAATCCTCAGAAATAAGTGACGTCAACGCGACAAAATGTCGTCGCGCTGACACCAAGTCAATTCATCTTACACGGCTTGATTTATGAACCCTCGCCACTTTACTAATAAATGTAAACAAAATATTCATTTTTTTGCTTCAAAACGTTATTAACGATAAAGGTTGACGATAATTTTAATTGTTCCGAATGCCTTTCGTTGTAGTTTCTTTGATCTTTGCTATAGATTGGGTCTTTAAGGGTGGTTTTTTATGTCATGTTACGCGCTTAAATGTTTAGTTAAGTTATTCTGCACTCTCTAATAATGCAATAAGAATTAAAATAGCTTGTGGTAGAGCAATTATGATTAGTATACTTTTTTTTCATTCCTTAAAATTCAGTCGCGCCGTTAGTAAATAAGAATTCGAAATTTTTCGTAATGGTACAAATATTTTAATTAATGGCATTCCTTGTATGTGACAGTAATGTGTGAAACGCCACCGTCGTGGCGTATGGACGGGAATGAAGTACGAGTACTATACGGTTAATATGGATTCGATTCCCATTGGAGAGAATGGTCGATTAGCCTGGGATATAGCAATTTTATATTTAACCAATAGAACTTTTATTGAAAAAAATAATAATTTATTTATAACAAATAATATATTTCGTAATAAATACGATTACGTGAATGAATATGAGACATCTATAACACCATCGTTATGCTATTAGTATTACGATTGTGGGTTCGATTCCGACACGGGTAGAAGCATTATTGTCACTCTACCAGCGTGACAAGATCTAGCACGTTTTTAAGCCCCGCAACTTAACACGCAATGCAAATATCTCGAATTCGAGCGGAATACGGAGAAGTGTTTACCTACTTACATTATAATAAACCGAGTGGTTATCCTCCTTTATACGTTATTACAAATACCTTAACTATGCCACCAAGAATCCCATAGTTAAAAATGATACGTCGAATTGTTAATTGGATGAAAAATCCTTTTAAGGACGTAATAATTAATGATGTTCAAGTCATTCAAAACATTCGATTCACTACATGAGTATCGCGCAAATATTTCAACTTTTGTCTTTCAAGCGTGAATCACAAAATTGTAATCCTCTTATTCATCGTAAAGGAAAGACCTTATAAAATTGTTAGTTTGAAAATTAGTATAAATATAACTTTTTACTATTAATTTTGTAAAAATTTTAAAAATATTTTTATACTTACGTTAGTGAGTCAACGACAACGCCTTGAATAAAATTATAGCAAATATTCGGTAATGTTATAAAACTAATAGGTTACATATTATTAATCAGGCTTTCAATAAGATTTCTATAATATTATAATTACTAGCGATCACTTTTATAAACGATATATACCATAATTATAATCTAATAATAATAATAATACAATAAAAAAGTAAAGATACAAACAAATAAATGACACAGTACGGTACAATACACAGTAAGGTACAAAGCTGCGCTAAAAGCTATACTGCTGTCGACTATAAAAAATTAAATATTCATTTTTATGTTAAGAAGCACTCAAAGTTTTGAGTCAAGTTTACGAAAAGCTGGTGCATTACAAAACTTCCTAAGACTTCCAGACAGCTAAACCGATTGTTATATTCTATTATCACCTGGTCTCGCCCATATGCACTGAATATGTATTAAATATAAATTTTCTTTTATGGAATCGTGCATAAATATATTATTTATATTGTAGACTGTAGATAGTAAAACTGTAAAACTTGTTTATTTCAAAAAATCTTTATATACCTCTTTTGTGTGTTCTCCATATAACGAGAAATTGGCGAAGAGATTAGTGCATATGCTCAGCTGCCACGTTCAGAATGCTATAATAAAAGGACGAAACAGAACAGAAGACTTGGTAGGTAATTTGGGGTACTAAACTAAGCAAAGCGCTGAGGTCTTCACAGGAGTTGTTTGGCAGTACTCGGTACGCCGAAACAATATTTTCATGAACATGTCTATTGCGGGAGCACCTACTATCGGACGTGAAATATATAATTAAAATATAAACTAAAAAACTGTTTAAAAATGAAAAAGCTGAATTAGAATTACAAATTGTTATAATAGTAGGAACAACTTAAGTGTACCTACAGTATAAAGGAATTAAGCTTTTGAACACTAAACAAAGTCAACAAACTGAAAGAAGCTTTATTTACTTTTAAAGTATCACTAGCCAGTGAATTTTAAGCACTCAAAGATATTAAAACTAAGTAATAATTTGAATGTCTAAGGGAAAACTGGAAGACATTAACGGAATCTTCTTAGAAATTAGAACATAGTTAATAAAGTTCAGATTAAGCGTACTAGCTCGCTGAGTGAAATTTACATATCATAAATGTAATATTTAGCTCTTAACTTGCTAATTACAAGGCATTTTCTTGGTAGGGTTAGCAAAACATGGATTTGTTTTTTTTTTCTACATGTGGGTGTCTATATGTCTGACGACAGGAAACAAAAATAAATTTTATCTTAAAGTCATTCACATATGATAGAAATAAAATAAAAATATTATGTTACATTTATAAACACTCTAATAAATAATAATTTAGAATATCATATAGGCCAAAAAAAAAAAACATTTGTTTGCTCTCCCTACATTATCAAGGTAAGGAGCCCCCTTCCCGCGAGTCCGCGCCCTACTTTTAATTAGTTGCGAGTTGTTATTATTGTTACGGCAAATGTGCTCGTAAAAATTACCTCTCGCCTTATCACTTCGAGCAAAATTTTACACCAGTTTATTTCAGAAACGAGACGCGAACAAAGGCTTTTATGAAAATATCTTTGCAAATTTATTTCTCTGTTTCTTTTCAAACTGAATTGCTTTTAATTTCGGTTGTACTATAAAACGTTTGTACGCAAAAGTATCAGAATATAATATTCTTGTTGTTATTTAAGAGCATCGCTGGAACCACAGAATATAATTATTGTTATAAATAATTATTTTGAATTTAAAATGTTATTAAAGGGAATAAAATAAATATGACAAGAATTAATAAAATGATGCTTATTTTTTCCTTTCGCCTCCACAGTCTGACGACTGTAGATGAGCCTAATTTAGTGTTAGAGTACTCTATTTTAAGAGACCATGTATATCAATCAATCAATCGAATCAGCCTTTCCTGGTCCACTGATGGACATAGGCTTCTCCCAGGGTGCGCCAAAGCTCCCGATCCTCCGGTTTCCGCATCCTGTCGAAGCCAGCAACCTTCTTCAGGTTCTACGCTTGCCGGCCTCCACTCAAGGACTCGTCTGCTCCAACGGCCATCGGTCCTTCGACAGATGTGTCCAGCCCATTGCCATTTCAACGTACTAATGTCTAGAACAAGATAGATAGGTTTAAACAAGATCATGTCTAGCCACACTGGAAATAACATTTTTAAATGTTAACTTTTCTCCTTCACGTATTGAATACCTAAATATTGACGTAAATGCTCTACAATATCAATAATTAAATAAGATAACAAAAACACGCAAAAGTTCAAGGAGCTTTTAAATTTCAGTTAGTAACGGCCCTTACATCGTAACTCGTACGTTAAAACAAAGCTTTTTCTGACCAATTAAGCCGATTCCACCTCGAAATGTGGTTGCCTCTAATTGTATGGCATCAGAGACTGTCGATTAGCCTTTTGATGTAGTCGTTAGTCGACTTTGAATCATAAAGCCAGAAATCGCGGTGTTATTCCATATACGAGTAGAGATATTTATGTAAAGGTGTATCGATAGCTATTTCATGTTAATATTTAAATACATTTCGAAAAATATTCGATTATTAGATGTATTAATACCTACTATTTCTTTTCTTTTACCTGATCTTATAGGACCAATACTTTGCAAGGTTCTGAAGGCATTATAACTCTTTTCCGAGTTTTAAAAAGAATAAAGCGGAAACCTTACGTATGTCTGACTGTCCGTCTGTCAAGACCATATGTCTCAAGATTGTGTGGAAGTATTAAGCTAAAACTAATATCAAATATTCAGGTCTACAGTCTTTTGGAGAGCAGGAAATATGTAGGTTCTAAGTGAACGTATTCAAAATATGAAGTGTGTACGAGAGAGTGATACCCACAAGTATATATTTTTTCGGTTCTGTTACACTGACAGATATGTCTTATTACCATGTCTTTGCTTCCATGTCCAAGTCGTTCTAGACAGCTTTCCGATTTTTCCATTGTATAATATCTATAGATTTTATTCCCCCGAGTGAGAATCGAATCAATAACCTCTATAGAAACTACTGTGCCACGCCAGGTTTAATTTTTTTAAAAATATGTATAGCGGTGAAGAAGGTTTTTAGACACTAAGATCTCTTTGTCTATCTTATTATGCCGGAAAAAGCGTTAAACTAAAAAAAAAGTAGCTACGTTTTACTTTACATCATAATATCATAGCGTTAAAAGTAGCTTTTTGTAATATACGAGCTACTTTTATTATGTTTCTATTGAAACTTGTAGCTAACAATGTACGTAAATGCACTGTACCATAGACTAGGTAGGCACTAGGCACTTACTTTTTCTTTTTTACCTTAAGTGTCTTTCTAATGTACTTACTCAAAGGGTGGATGCGTGTTGTTCACTTGCATACTTACAAAACCTTTTTGTATTGAAGTTAGACATTACTTTTGCTCAAAAGAACACAAACAAAAGAATTACCTACCCTACGTTTTTGTATATTTGTGTGAAGCTTCCTTTTTAATTTAGCAGCACATTTTAATACTGTATTTAAGAGCTTTCTATATGCACTGGGTGTAGTGATAGATAGAGCTCAGTAACATAATTTTAAGTAATAATTTATATCTTATTACACTATGAGTAACAATTTGAACATATGAAATTGTAAATACAAAAAAATAATGAAATTTGAAGTTATTATTTAGTAATTAGATATTCTGTACCAAAACATAGTTAAAGGCAGTACAAAATTCCAATTTAATCCAAACAGTTAAGACAGTCTGAAAGTTTACAAAAGGTTTTTGAAACTGAAACATAATCAAAGTTTAGTTAAGTAGTGAGATTAATTTAAAACCTTTAGTTCTAAGTTTCTAATGTGCTCGTACCTCTAAAGTGAAACTAAAGACATACAGTAAGATGGGGACATTCGATGCGAGCAACGGGTCTCTTGCGGTCGCCCTAATGTTGTTTACATTGCTGTTAATTAAATAGGGACTGTTTAGGGAGGATAAACATTGCGGTTGCTGGATGAATATGTTTGGGTTAGATAAGGTGGAAAAATATGTGCTGAATTATATATGCTGACGTAATAATAGCAAGTATTTAGTATTTTCCCCCAATATACTTTTACTTATATTAAAGCTCCCTTTAAACTCTAAAAGTTTTATTAATTTATCTCAGAGTTATTGTAACTAAGTCTTTTTTTATTGACTTCCCACATGTAGATAGATGGCCAGAAAATAAAAGGAAAATAAAAGCCGTCGCGGCGCAGTGTGTGACTGTAAGCGCGGCGTTTGTGGGTTTGTATCCCCATTAGGAAAATTTATTATATAAAGTTTTAATTTCCTCTCTTTGGCAACAAGTGAGTTCCACCGCTCAAAAATTCCTGGGCAATCGTAGATTTTCCGGCAGGCAATCCTAACTACAACAAATTTTTTTTTGGATATATTTCAAATTCTCGATTTTCTTTACTTTTAATTATTTTTTTTCTACCATCTAGCGGATTTCCTTGGAATTATGATTGATTTAGTTGTGCTTCCACTAAGCAGTACTAGATGGCAGTGTTAATACATTTATGCTTTTAAGTTACTAGCTGTACCGACGTAGTACACAATTATTAAGCGGCTTTATACTCTGTTTGATCACACAGCTCTGCTGACTTCAATACACGTCCATTCTTATATGTATGTTGTGTTCCAGACAAACTTTTAAATTCCTTCAAAGAAATATTTCTTTTTCCCAGTCTTAAGAATAAGCTCGATCAAGCTAGAGCATCGAATGAGTCATATTTATGTATTTATATATAATGAGTCATATATAACTATAAATATTTTTATTTAATTTCATTATTACTTTTTTAATTTCATAATAATTAGTTATTTAAGTAAATTATATTAAAAGTGCTACCTAGTGTCAAGCAGAAGAAATCCTTATAAGATATTGCACTAATATTTACCATATAACAGATGGCGCTGTTTACAGCAGTAGTACTTGTTATAGTAGTTCTTACTTTTTGTACTCGATGGCATTAATTTTAAAATTGCTACATATTAAGTTAACTACATTAGATTCGTACCATCGCCTAACACGTATGCGGTAAATAGGGAACAGAATCACTATTTCCCAATAAAATGCGCGAAACTAGTAATAACCAAAAGTGTATTTTTATACCGAAACTAATTCAATTTCCAATTTCTTATATAATTATATATTAACACATATTCGTAATATTTTTTTTATTACACTTAATAACAATGGTATTGGATAAGTTTTTAGGATTGATATGACGTTACCTAGAAGACGCTGAGTTATTACTTTTCTAACCTTAAACTTTTTTTAATGGTTGTCACGATCCAAATTATGAAATTATATATTTCGCTAGTTATTTTTGTAAGCTAAAACGTTTATATTATTGTTAATATAGTAAAAATACATTGTTAATGGACATATTTTTAAATTACATAATATATATTTTATATGAATAAAGAGTTCGGTGGTAAGTAGGGAAAGGAAGCGTCTTAATCGGGACGGAATGTCGACGGGTGTCTAGGTACCCATGTTCTCTCTACCTATAATTCTATGTGCAGGACAAAGCGTGAAGCTTCTTTGTAATATTTGTATAAGTGTAAAAGATTTTTTTTTTAGCAAAATAATTCTGGCGTTACAAAAATAATGAAATAAATTTATTTACCCATATTAAGTTTCTTCGAAAACCTACAAAAATATTAATCTCATGGTCATTCCATAGATGTTATGTTAGATGACTAAACGATTGTTCGTAATGGCTATAATATAGCGTAGCCCACCCTTCGGTTGCCAGTTAACGCCTCGCGAAAACGTCAATGGTGATTCGTTATGCTGTACAGAGAGGGACTTAATTTAATTAAATTATAAAATCAAAATTAAAATATTGGGTACCCACGTTATTTTAACATGTAAACAGATCAAGCTGCGGGCTTGTAATATAAGAAATTTAATTTATTATAATTCTGTAATAATCATGGAATTTAGTATTTACATGAAAATCATGTCTACATATAATCATATGGTACAATCTTATGGCTGATGACGGATCCTGAAGCTTATGTGTTGAAATCCTGCAATTTCCATTAGTAAGCAAATTAATCAGTTTATAATAGTTAAGATCTATAGAATCACGAATCCATACCTATATTATAAATTCGAAAGTAACTCTGTCTGTCTGTCTGTCTTTTACGCAATCAGGGCCAATCCGCTAATTCATATTTATAATATTTTCGATATATATCCAATACTAAAATACTTATTAATTTGACATGCAATTTATTCCGCCATGTTAATAACAACTGTCGTTGATAAGCAACGATTTGCAAAGTTTGTTGTTAGAAAACTTCACCTAAAATGAGCTTGTTTAACGCATCCCTCTATTGAAAATTGAAAATAATTTCATAAATATTCGTAGGTATAGTTCAAGCGGGCGTAACCGCGTTCGGGTCCACTAGTCATTTTATAAAAACAGAGCAATTAAAAAATGTATTCGTAGAAAAATAAATCCCTATATTTTCTTATATACTATGATTTAAAACCTTATTTTTTATTGTCATATTATTGTATCTTACTTATCAGTATTATACTATATATTTTCATCGGGTCAATTTCATTTAGTAATAAAAACAGATTTACCATTCTATCACCAATAACCAAATACGCGTCTGTAGAGTCTGGCTGCAACCCTTTGTAATCTTATTGCATTAGTTAAAGGGTGGAATTCGATGTACAGCACGCATCAATACAAAGGCATGCCCAACTAAATAGGGGATCTCTTTGAATCCCTATCCTGTAACACAATTATACGTATAGAATAATTAAACAATTACTGATATTTATCTAGAAGTTCTTACTTTATTTATATACATTTTGTTTACATGAAAATTAAGTCAAGTTGCTATTTATATATTATTTAATGAGGTTAATGTGTTTACTTCCTACGCTAATATCTAGAATGAAAATTTATTTTTTTTCTAACCAGATTCTTGATTACAATTTTTAATTTAGAAGAGACTATACTAATTAATATTAACATTACCTTATTAACATGGTCACCATTGTGCAGGGACTCTTACATGCAACAGTAAACAGTTTTATTAAACTGAATTGAAATTTTAGTGTTTAACGTAAAGAACGTATTGTTCTTTAAGTAACAACTTTATGCAATTAACTTAGATTAATAAATAAATAATAGTACTAAATAATAGTATAACTTCAATCGGGTGAAGCTGCGAGCGGGTCAATAGCAGTTGTGACGTGAATAAAAAAAACAGATGTATATATTATTAAAATAGTAACAGAACTATCTTTATGTTTGCACAGTACATAGTACACAAGGTCCTAGTAAATTAAAAATCTCTTATAACGAGAGTTCGTATCAGATAGATAGTAATAATAGATTATGACAGAAATAAAAACATGGAACCAATCACGCAAGAGTCATTCGTAACACTAATATTGGCACACTTCAAAAAATCAAAATGGCCTGAAGCTCGCCACGTGATCGGATAGCAAATAAAAATATCTCATAGACAGAGTATATTATTTACTATAGAAAAGAAATGATCGCGGACGGATGTTCGTATAAAAATAATGGTTCCGTATGTATTTTTTAAGAAAAAATAAATCTCTCTTCAATTCTTTACTATTTTCCTTTTTTTGTCAAGGGCAGATAATGTTATAAGATGCATACATAAAATTAGTAACTTAAACTTAAAAAAATCTGCTTCACGCTGTATTCCGCAGAAAGCAGGGTATGCAGAGGGAACCTAGTATAAAGACACTCCGTTCCCCACTTTTTTTTTTCTTCGACTCCAGAGTGAAGAAATGAAAATCATTATTTTTTATATAAATACTTTATTTCTTCCAGTGGCGATCGAACCCACGACCAGCCGCATCTACACTCACGTTACCCTCATTAGGGTAAAATAGATCTTAACGACAAATTTTACTTTACTTATGTACTAGATACAAAAAACAAACCACCTTCACAGCACAATCTATATAGTATTATAGTTATTTTAAAACCAAAGATCCCTAATAATCTAAGTGAAATATTATTTCTTGACGCCGCAATAGTTTTCGCAGGCGTGATTTTACCGACAGATAAGTATAATATTTCACGGAGCGGACAGTGGAAATGAGTGAAAGCGACGATTGATGGGATTTAGGTCGTTATTTGAAAAAGACGACTCATTCCACCTTAACAGTTTCTTTTAAGATACCTTAAAAGAAACTGTGGGAAAAATTAAAATCGCGTTAATCAATATTTAATTAAATTGAAAATTTAAAAATTGAAACTTAGCAGATTTTACATAATTAAATGAGTACTAGTTTATTTACACAAGTAAATCGCGCGACAAGCTTTTATGATCATATAAATTGTGTACAATGAGGTTATGAGTTAATAGTTAAAATTTAAAAGACAAATTTTATTTTCTCCTTTTTAGAGCGTTTAAATAAAAGCTGTTTCTAAAAATGATTTTTTGCTTATAATTTATTTTAGGTATGCATAAAGATATGTTATATATACACTACATATATATTTATATGCTATTTGTAATTTGTCCCATATTATCAAATCCTGTGTATTAAAATCTAAATACTTAAATTGCAACGAATTAGTAAGAAGAAATGTTAATAATTTGACTACCGTATTCAGAGCATAAGACAGTCATGGACTTCGTGGATTAAGGTTGCATGCTACATTTTTGCGTTTGTTTAGTTATGTATAAATTAACATTTTAAATAAATGCGTTTATAAAATTTCAACATTTACATTTTAGTCATTTTTTAAGGATTTTTTTATTAATTTTTTCTTAACAAAATTTGTGATTGCGATTACTTTTTATTAACATGTAAGAATTTTAACTGAGTATTAAAAGAAACAATGTCTTATGTGTACCTACTAATAAAAAGTTTCATTACGTTTCTTGTTTTTGTGCCTTTCTGCCCAATAAATAAGTTGGAGCATTTTCGTGATATAAAAAGGAAAATTGTAGTCACAATATATTGTGAGTCTAAGTAGACCCCGTGTAAAGCAAATTAAAAAGGTTATAAATTGTTTGGTATAATTTCTTCAGGGTATATATATTATGTGACATCACTATAATACAAAATTAAAGTATTTAATTAACTTTTTTACTAACAACGATTTTTTTTAATATGGAGAGAACCTAGTGTTAAGACACTGTGTTTAAAAAATATACTTTCTTTAAATAAGTTTTAGAACAAAATCCCATTCACTATTTACACAATTTGTTTCCCTACTTAAGATGTTATAATTGTATTAAACTTTGAAATATAACATCAAAACAATATATTCTCCATATTTCTCGAACTAAGTATAAAATTTTAAAAGTTTCATGAAAATTATTAGATTTAGCAATATAACGCTGTTACATTTCTAACGCTTTCTAAGTAACAAAGGTTTGATCACGTTCTTCTTTATACCACTCTTGAGCTTGCTCATGGTTGAGATTACAATAGTTGAAGCTTTAATTGTTTCTTTTACGACACAACTGGCAAAGTTTCATAATGTGAAAGTACTGTAAAGAATTTCTAGTGGAAGTGTAAGAAACACGTAGTGTAGTTATGGTGTGTGTAATGAGAGGTAGGGGTTGATTTGTTTTAATGTATTAATGAAACGTGGTCGCTCTATCGTTTAATAGATGAAATAATAAATAATGATTTTGATTTTTGTATATTTCATAAATATTATTAGTGAAAAATATCTTAACATACTTTCAAGATTTTCTGCAATCAAGAACATACCACAATATCTTCTCCTGCACTTTTGAAAGGATCTAAGTTAATTATCAATCAACACTGCATAGCCGAAACTGCTGGACGTAGATAGTGGAGATTTCGTATGTAGACTGCTTGAAAAGCGTAAAAATGTGCTTACGCTTTCCACGCAATGATATAATTTTAATATAGCAGCAAAGCTTTTATGTTTTTTTATGCATCATAAATAATTTAAATAAGAGTGCATTAGATTTTTATTGACATTTTAAAGGGAATATTTTAATACAAAAATGTTTTATCAAAATTAGCCCATGGGGATCTTCCATATAGATTTATTGACAGGGACCTTCATATTTGCACACTATAAATATAAATACATACAAATGGCCCTTGGTTTTTTAATAAGAGGGTAAGCCGAATATTAGACTAATATCGAAGTGTAGAACGATGTTACTCCCTCGATGAATGTGTGTATGGAGTTTTTTTTTGTTTATCTGGACAGGTTTTTTTATATCGTATATATTTTTTTAATACGTTGTTTGCGTAATATAATATCTTAAAGTAAATGCTGAAGTAGAATTTTGGAAACTTCAATATCTATTAGTAAAAGTAAAGCAGCAAAACCAAATAAATTTTAAACGTTTCTTTTCAAAAAAAGCCAAAGCTCGCGTCATTTGCATCGGTTCATCGTGGTCTCGACTATATTTCGATTCGATATTTTTTTTAATTTACAAAGTGTTAATTAGTACAAATTAGTAGTCATTGTTATTGATAGTTTAATGTAAGCCAAAACCACATCCATATTTCAAACCACGTAAATTTTAATACCGGTTGTCATACCCATACTAATCCTAGCATTCTTTATCATACATAATCCCTAGAATGCATCCCTGCACCCCATAATGCAGTTAATATTAAAATATTGCGTTGAACCCATGCATTTTTTATAGCATAACATTGGCTTTTTCCTACCCTAAAGAATCACCCCCACAAAAATAATACAAGTATTTTTACTTACATTTTTTGTGTCTCCGGGAGTGAATACCTATTTAACTACTTCGTAATATGCGAAACGTGTAGCACATTATGAAAAAATATTAGATACGCAATACGTTTATGGTCAAAACATTACATTTGTCACACAGAAACACTGTATTTGATGAAAAATAATAGCAACAAAGTATTATTATTGTATTCAATAAAGGAAATAATGGAACAGGTTTATGATATATTAAAAGTACACTAGAAGGTTTTTTTTTCATTTAAATATGAAGTTTCAACGGTTGAGTATTTGCGGAATAATTTTTTGTGTATTCTAAATACACATAGTCAGAGGGAAGTTAGTGTAAAGTCACTCTGTTCCCCACACATCGTACATCCAATTCCGAGTTTGTCTTGTTCCAGAGCGAAGAAATTAAAATAATAATGAATTCATTAAAATTTCTAATAAATCTTAAAAAATATTGTTATCTATCTTATTTCTATTTAGTATATTGAAAACGATTAAATTAGTTGGTTCAATTAAAATTTTCATTCCTTTAAATGTGAAAAGTGAATGTGTAAAACAAAAGAATCTGTTCACTTATTTGCAGCAAACATTCTTTTCATATACACTTGTATAATTTTAACAAAATAATACCCATTTATGTAGATTATTTCTGAACTTTTTTCTGTAAATATTAAACTGAAGTTATGTGCTAATTCCCAATTAAAATAACCAAATGTTCTAATACAGTTACACACCAAATACAATAAAAATGGATAACAATGATGAAAATGTTTATCTCATTTTATTGCTCCTAGTGGGCTATCAATTTATCTGCGAGTAAAAAACACTGTTAGCACGGACATAACATTCTCACTGGGAACTGGGAAGATAATCAACTAATGGCTGAGTTAACTCGTAATAACAATCTATTGATTGTAGATACCAATTGTAAGCAACAACTTTTGCTTACGTTGTTTTTTTGTTGTATTTCTAACAAAAAATGGTGTATATAGGTAATATTATAATATTAATTATGTAATTTTATAAGTAATATATAAGATATTAAAAATAAATAAAAAAACACAAAATTTTCATTTTCTATTAAAATATTTAACATAATTTTTGAAGTAAATATTTAAAAATAACTAAATGTACATTTGTATGATTAGATATAAATTGTAAAACTAAAACTAACTGGTCCTTCAACCCCCATTTAACTATCAGATTTAAACAATACTTCCTAAAATTCAGGTATTATATAGATAAAAGAACGAAATCTCATGACATTATTCATACTGCGTACCCAGTATAGGCGTCTCACTAAAGATATTGTGGAAAGGGCACTAAGATTGCCGACTGCAATACATTTTCCCCAGTCCTTGTTTTGACGTGATAGAAAATCTCTAGACTTCTTAAACCAATATAGATATTCACTGTAAACAATTATTTTTACAGAATTTTGTACTTTAACCAAAAGTAATAAGGTGGTCCATTTTTATTTTAGGGATCTACGCTTTAAGCAATATGAAGCCATAATAAATGTTGCGTATCGATGCGTGTGAAGATATGTAATGAAAAATGTTTATATTGCGAAATGTGTGGACAAAAGCAAAATTTACTTGGAAGTAGTAATATTTTAATACTAAATATGTGTTTGATTTATTTAGAAATAGAATTCCGCGAAAACTTATAATAAAATATAATAATGGATAATAATTTGTGTACTGTATGTTGATATGTGTTATTTTTAATTATAGATATTGCTAACAAATCCGGTTGTTTTTATTATTCAAGCACAAAATTCAAAATTAATTATTTATTTTAATAACAAATATTACAATATTAGACGCAACGATTTTTCCACTTCTTATTCGTAATGGCAACACACAATCTAATTTATTTCCTCTGGAATCCATGCAATGCCTTCTATTTTATGCAGGATGCTTTCAAAGGAGGGAGGGTCCCCCAATTGTATTATATTTATTTGTATTTCTCAAGCAGTGTTGTGGTAAATTTTCTGCGGTGTTTTCATCCCATTACCTGCAAGACAGACACATAAATATATTAACGTGTAAGTCATATGTTATGCTTGCTTCTTTCAGGGCTCAGACTATTTCGAGACGTAAAAAATGTGCACAGTATCTATTTGCAAATGCAAGAAGTTATTTATGAATAATAAAATGGAATATATTAATGTAATGTGAGCCGTTATTTTAAATTTCTTCTTAAATCATTTAACGTTGGAATCTTCTATGATATCTACGTAATTTTATAAATTTAGAATTAAAATTTTAAAAAGTACAATAGTAATATACTATAATGTGTAACAATCTATCTCGTTAAATTTAAATTGGTCAAATTTAAAAGTCATAAATTGTAAATTTTCAAATGACCAATGACCCGAAGTCGTCAGTCTTTTGTGATTGGACACGGCGGGGACAAATCAAATTAACGCTTACAAAAGCTCGTGACGGATCAGTTCTTATAGTGAAGTACGTTATATTATTTCAAAATTATCGATATATTTTTTTAAAGTAAATTTACAAATATACTTACCTGTATCTCATCTTAATTCGGTTAAAGCAACAATTGTGGGTTCTATTCCCACTCGGGTGTAAAAATGTATTGCAGTCGGCAATCTTAGAGCCCTTTCCACAATATCTTTAGTGAGACCCCTATACTGGGTATGCGGTATGAATAATGTCATGAAATTTCGTCTTTTTATCTGGTGTATTGCCACAATTTTAGGAACTACTTGTTTAAGTCTGATAGTTATATGGGAGTTGAGGGACAGCACTGGTTAAATATAGTTTTATAATTTATATGAAATCATATAAAGGTACATTTATTTATCTTTGAATATTTACTTCGAAAACACTGTTATATATTTTAATAGAAAATGAAAATTTTGTGAACTTCAAAATATTTTTTAATTATTTTTAATTACTAGTATATAAAATAACATAATAATTATAATATTACCTAAATACACAATATTTTGTAAGAAATACAACAAAAAAACAACGTAAGCAAAAGTTTGTTTGTTTACCATTTGTCGTTACAATCAATAGATTGTTATTACGAGTTAACTCAGCCATTAGTTGATTATCTTCCCAGTTCCCAGTCAGAATTTGGGTTCTATTCCCACCCGGATGTAAAAAATATTTCATATTTTAATTTCCTTCCTCTGGTAATGAGGCAAATTGCGTTATTGAGCTGAGTGGGCAAAAAGTAAGCTAGAAGTAACGTCACTAGATTCCCCTTGCCTACGTTGTAACACGAAAGAGATCAATTACGATAAAAAAAAATAGGTTACAAATATGCGAGTAATACATAGCCATAGGATAACCTCGTCTACGACTATAAATCCGGTAAGTGAAGTTAAAAAACAATGTTTGACAAAACTTTAGTCTCATTTTTCTCTATCGTGCAAATAGCAGGGAACCTAGTCATAAGACACTCCCCTAGTCATCTCTACCACCTAGTCATGAGACTCTGCCGTTCCCCACTTTGAGCCGAATAACAAACGAAAACTTTACGTTAATTTCGACTGCGTCCACTCGCAAACGTCTCGATAATTGGTCGGAAATCGCTGTACAGACAGACACTAGGTTCTCAAAAAAAAACTAGGTACTAACAAAGATCACGTTCGTTTCAAAAATAATGACCAAATCATTTCAATGCGATGCTATAATTCGAAATCGGTTTTGATTTTCAAACACGTACTAAAAATCTAACCATTTTATAACACTTAAGTGTTTCTTCCGAATCAGTTACTTTGAAAAATAGACCAGTATTTTGAAATATATACGAATACGTATATGTGCAAGAAACAAATTGTTTGAAAGCTTTTAGATAGGTTCTCGTAATAAATAAGAAATAAATATCAATGGTAGCTAGTGAGTGCGTCCGACACCACTGTTGGGACAATGCCAAACTATAGGTATGCCTGAAATGGTTCACGTCGTCATAATTGTTATTTTTAACAATTTATCTCAATCTCGAATAAGTTGTTTATATTTTTGGTAAACTTTTGTAAATATGGTTTTGGGAATAAGGTTTTTTTAGTAAAAGATGTTTTCACTTATTTATTTAGAAAATTAAAAAAGAATAGAAAGGAGAAATGTATCTATTAAAGTTTTTATTGGAGTAGAGTTTTCCTAGTATCACATTTTTTAAATTAAAAAAATTGAAGTTAATTCTAATATAATTTTAATTGTTCATGTCATTTACTGTAAAGAGGTAAAAATTTTCGATTTCCAATTAAAATTAATACTATATTAATATAATTAACAGTATAAAACAAAATAAATTAAAATCTTTAAACTCGAACTCAGTTTTGAATTGGCAGCGTGAATTGCACGCAACATAAATATTGAAAAACCGTAGCCCGGCGTGTTAACAAAGATTTACTGCAGACATAACGGGTTTAATAGTTATTTGAACATATATTAGCTGTCAATAAAGATAGACCCGCATATTTAAATACGAGTGTCGGACAATATACATTGTACATGGATATGGGATCGGTTTCCAATTAAATTCGATTGTGTATGTAGTTTTGTTTCATTGATATTATGTATTTTATACTGCTATAAACTGCAATTCATTGAATATGCAAATTTTATTTGCTTGTGACAACCTAAAATTGAATATTGTTAATAATCATAAAAGTTGTTGCTAGACGCTTTTAAAGTTTACAGCAGAAATTAAATATGTTAATTATTTTTATAAAAATTAAAAACTTTATATGAATATTTAAAAACTCAAAACCTTTTAAGCTGGTATAAACTTAATTGAAATATTTTATAAGGAGTACTTTACTTCTATATTTATAATATAAAACTTGGCGCTGATTTTAAGCTGGAATAATAAATTTTACACCATTGACTTAAAGAGAGCAATAAGTAGTCTGCATCCGTCGCGCGATGAGCTCATGTTCAGATTCAAAATCCTACAAATAAACCAGTGACAAAGAAAATATAAGAGATTCATAAGAAAATCTTTGATTTTCGCAATTATTATGCTTTATTGAAACTCTTTAACCAGATTAATGGCGTATATTTGGAATTATAATACATTTTTGGAAAGTCGACATTTTGAACACTTTGCAATAGTCCGTAGTCCGTTTTTGGAGTCGAACCATTAACTACCACATGTATAGTCCAAGTATTTGCTTACTGTAATCATATACCAACATTAACTTAACTGTATATTTTAAATTTAAATCTTTTGTCCATAATTAATGTTGTGTAAAGAGTGGCAGCACTCAATTTTGTACTTTGTTTTTCACGTTCTGCTGATTAACACATGCATAATTACTTTACAAATTTTAAACAAAGAAACCGTCGTGGTGTAGGAGCATAAACGACTATGTATGATTATAAACGTGACCGTTGAGGGTTCGATTCCCATTCGTGGGAATGGCAACTCGGCCGTGGGTGTATTATAATATTTATGTATTATAATATTTTCACTTCCAAAAGTAGAGAGTAAAGTGCGGAGAGACTACTCAACACTATGTCCCCTCTGACTACCTTGTGGCAGTCACAGGATTATGATTACTTCTATCGAATTTCTACATTTACAAGAGAAAAAAAAACACTTTCCTTTTTATTCTGTAAAAAGTTTTCCTTTATATATGCGAGTATAAGATTAAAAAAGTATTGGAAAACAACGAATTTAGTTACTAGTGCTAACAAAAAATGCGATACATCATTAACATATTTTACAAACCCTAGAGACTCAGCCAAGTCTAGTATGTTGGGAACAGTAAAATAACAGGCAAAACCAGACGTATAAATCAGTGTAGTTTTGAAAATCACCACTGTTATAGATTACTATCGAAGCGTAGGTATTTGGGTATGGTAATAAGAATTTGTATGGATATAGTTGCGAAAGTTAAAATTTACGATAGGTGAGTTCTTTGTAAATGGAAAGAATATTTGGTTGAGTTCACATTGTTATAAATTAAATTATGTACATTACTAGTTTTATATATTTTATATGTTCAGATATATTATTAGATTTTTTTCGTATAGCCCAGTGTCAAGACACTTTACTTTTCGCGAGGATTCGTACCGACCCGCGGACCTATATTGCGCTTTACCTTATCAGAACGGGGAACTGAAAATAGTTCTATCCCGAGAATAGGAATCAACCCATTACGTCTACAGTCCTACTAAGCCACTGCGCCCATATGGCCATAATATAACTACTGAAATAGCTTTAGTAAAAGCCTATTCCACTACTATCAACTTCACCTTTCCCCCTAAAAGAGTATGAGCGTTTTGCGTGGAAAACAAACAATTGGCGTCGAATTTACGATCTGTGTCGGGAGCCAAGCCGCTTATTGAGATGACTCCACTCAATTTGAATTCTGTTAACATACCCTTGTCTTAAAGGAATATTAAATTTTTATATGGCAAAGATTAAATTTAATATTTTTTCATATAGGTAATTTATTTTCACTAAAAATGAAAATACCAACGTTATTGTTTGTAATTTTTTAAAGAAAATACTCGGTAAGTAAGCATTTATAAACCTAGTGAAAGTGATTTTTATATTGGACTCGTATAGGTACTTCTAGCCGTCGATGCCTGTATGTGGTTTCGATTCCCAATTGGGGGGAAATTTTCCTTTTTCCACTAAGACAAGGAAAAATCTTATATTTAAAAGAAAAATAAAGTAAGACTTTAATACGTTTTACTTTATTAAATTTACTCAATTTTTTTAAGTACAATATTTATGTAGAACTCGTTGCCGTTTAACCGTAATAAGGACAGTCGAAAGTCAGTCTATCAAATAACATTTTTGACAGCGGTTTAAAAAAAGGCTAACGCTTTGTGTAATAATTTAAATAGCCTAAGAATAAGCAGGCTTATTTAAATACTTTATGTATTCATGACATTTAATTGATTAAAATGTTTATGTTTTATTTCTTATAATATTTTCAAAACATTTTTTTAACCAAAAAAATGCTTACTTATTTTTATGAATTTTATAATTATATATTTCACTATTTTATAAAAATGGAAGCCAAAATGTTTCTCTTTTCATATTTTTTAAACAGTAATGAAATTATTATAACAAAGACAATAATAACTAATTTGTAAGTCACATTCATGCATTAATACATCATAATGAACTTTGAAATAATATTAAGTATACTTAAATAAACTAGCACCATATTAAACACAATTAAAAACTTCCCGCCATTAAAAAAATAAATAACGCTTCAACCAAACGTCTCGTCAAAAATGTAAAGTTATCTAATAAAACGAACTTAGCGTTTTTTGATCATTAGTTGGTCCCCGATGGCGTAGCCCCCGACACAGCTACCACGTACTTCTGAACTGTTATCGCCGATATTTATCTTAATTACAAAGTTAAATACGCAATTTAGATTCAAAAGGTATCTCAAGACGAAGCGCTGATGCCACCGTCGGCGTTAAATATTACACAGTCAAATTCCTCTCAATCCATTCGAGCGGCGATGGCTAATCAAACAATAGCCACCATAAACACCATTGTATAATATTCTATTGTTATTGAACAAAAACTCATGTAGCACAAGATGAATGTGTGTACAAGAATTTGGCTCGTCAGCAATTTGCCGTCAAATATCATTCCGCCGAAAGAAATGAAGCTGGAAACAGTTGCAGCGTTGAGTAAATAAAAAATATGGAAGCGTCAGCGAGCACCATTTAGCTTGCCAGCGATATTGGATTTGAACTCTTTTAGGAGTAATTTTTGAGAAATGGAATGTATATGCAAACGGGAGGACCATTTGTCTTTGCAAACGAACCGATTTGTGCGTGGAACGGGTAACGGATGTTGCAGGCATGTGTACGACTCCGGCCTGGCTTATAGGTCGTTGTTGGAGAGCGGGAGTCTATAAGTGAATTAGATTAAAGAAATTAGTCAATGCCGACGTTTGATTATTTCTGGACGTTAGCTTATATTCTTTGGCAAAAGGAATATGGAATTACCAGTTCCGTTATTGAACTGTTTGAACCATTTGTCTATTTGTACATGACTTTAGTGATGATGAAGAAAATATGTTTTGTATTACTATTTTATATGGACAGAGGACTGTCTCTACAAGAATATAAATTAAAATGGTTAACAAAGCGGAAGTATTACTCATAGTACCTATAAAACAAAGCAATATTGTAAGAGGTGCTTGAATCGGTCGAAGTTTAGGAGTAACTAGATGAATAATTCAAGATGCGATTCGGCAGTCAGTCAAAGCTCGACCGGTCCCTGCATTTTGGACTGCAGACGATCTCACCAACATGCCGCAATATATGCCTTATGGTAAACGTATTACGACTATTGTGCATCTACTTCTTTGTAGGTATGTTAAATCTGAAAATATTGAAGAATCTCGTATGCCGAGCTCATGGACAATATTCTTTATCTTCGCTTTACATACACATTTTCGTGTTTTACGTTATTTGATAGGAAATATTAGATTTGAAATCGATGGGAAGTTTTCTATATGTGTTCTCGGAACAAACTGCATATCGTTGGTTCTGTAGATTATTTATTGCATATTTGTTTGTGCAATAAACTGGATGCAAAATAATATAATATTTTTTCCAAGTATTGCAAAATTATATATTTTTTTAGCTTCATGCTAGTGTTAAGACATTTCGCCCCTTCGCCTCCCCTATTTTGGCGAATTCTTGAGGCATTGGTGGAACTCAACGCCGCGCTTTACCTCGACACTAGAGCGAAGAAATGAAAATATTAAATAACTCTTAAGCTGACTGCATTTATATCAGTCATTATAAAAGTGCTTCTCACAGAAGTACAAGTTGATAATTTATATGCGGAATCCGTTTTCTAGATCGTATAGATACATTTCACTTATAAGTATTGGGCCTCTACTAATTTTGTTTATTTATTCATTAAAATGAAGAGATTGCTTTACAAAACTCAAGGGTCTTTTTACCTTTGTGAATTACAAATCACGAGTTTTACGGTTGATTTTCTTTCAATGTAAACACTTTTTATTATTGGTTTTAATTAAATTAAGTGAAGTCAATGGTTACATTGAAACTTTAAAGATATACGTGTATTTTTTTCTTATTATTTTGATTTAAGACTTAAACTCTTTCTTATCAAACCAAAAAATGAAACTTATAACAGTTTACACTACAAACTATGGGGGAAAAAGTTAAATTAACATATAGATTATGTACGTTTTATGTCATTTTTGATAATTTGCCGTAATTAAACGTACGTACATGTTTACAAACGACCATTCATAAAATATATCAAAGAAATATAGGGTATTAAAGTAAAATAAGGGTATTTTATCCCCGCCAGAGCTCCAACTGGCATCACGTTATAATAATCGAAGAAGTCAGCAAAGTAAGTATTATAGTAGTATTATATAAAAATAATCCGACATTTAAACTTAGTTTGCTCTCTTGAAAATATCTTGAGTGCATCGTTGAAAGTAAATGCTAGTATAATTTCTGCTTTTCCTGCGTTTGTATTGCATTTGGAGTCGTAGGGGGATGAAACTAGATGAACTTTATGTTAACAGTAAGCAATAAAAATAGCCTTTATGACGATACGTGGAATGGTTGCGTTTGTATGTCGCTGTTTACTCGTAAATTTAACATGCTTTATTTCAAATAGTTGCTGTGAATTGTTATGGGATTTTAATATATATTTGATCAAATGTATAATAAAATATTTTTATTATAGAATTTCTCATTCGTTTTAATAACAGTGACAAATAAAAAAACATAATTGACCATTGATGTTTTATTTATCATTTTTAACAAACTTCATTAAAATGATACAACCCAATAAAATATAAATAAATTCAGTGTATTAATTAAAATTGGAAATAGCCTCAGAAAATTACTTTTAAAAGTACCACGCCACCGACGATAACGTAAGCCAATTAAAATGATTGTTTTCGCGAGACAAAACAATGAAATGTTATAAATCATTATAAAATACAATAAATGTATCAAAATGTTATTTATTAATTGGAATGTTTTTTTTTGTACAAAAATAAATATAATTTAAGTCAGTAGGAATTAGAATTCTAAACTTTAAAACTGTCTTGTTAAAATTAAGCACTTATATTATGCATTCTATAAAAATTATATATAAAATATAGTAGTGATGAGCATCGATGACATATTAAAACAATATTTATTTTTCTTACCATAAACAAAGACAGACTTGATATCTTTAAAGGTCAGTAGAAAATATGATGGTAACAGATCTGCTCTGGCTTACCCTGGAAAGAAAAAGTTGGCGATCTTATATTTGTCATATATAATGTGTCATCATATTCAGGCTATTGTGTTACACGAGGACGTCAGCACTGACAGAAATGATAATATTATAATTATTGGTAATTTTGAAACGGTATTTTTGTAGGAAAAATTACAGCGTTGGCCGTCACTTAGCGAGAGCTATTTCGAAATGAGACGGAAATTGGAGTAAGAACTATGAATAGGCTTAGTCCTACGCTATGGTGTTTTAAAAAAACTAATGGAAAACATTTATTGATAAAGGCAAGGCGGAACTCAACAACGTGTCTTGTCATACTAAAGTGGGAAAATTTAAATTCATCACCCCAATTGAGCATAGAACTCACGCCCCATTATTTACAACTGTCAACTGTCACTGTTGATCATCAATGTCGAAATAATATTTGAATTTATTCATATTATTTTATCTTTAAACAAGCATTAACTCTATAATTGATTATTTATAACAAACAACAATTCCATTCATTTGTTTACGCATAATATTAGTCAAATAGTGAATGTAAAATTTATTTACTTTATCTATATGTTTTATATGATGTATGCGTCCAATATAACTGCGACGCAACAGCCGGACACCGCTATTATGCTCATACATACATAATACTAAAATATCATATAAAATACTAGAAGAAAACTTTTAATTATAATAGTTTATAACCTTCTCAGCCTCTTGAATGTAAAATTCGGCTTGATTAATAATTACCAAGTCACATGTCGAACGTTCATATGCTACTAAAATTTAATACTTATTTGTTAAATAATTAGCTGTCTTTTTTATAAATGATGTGAAGAATTGTATAAATTTCGTATAAGTTATGTTTGTAATATACTTATTTTATTATTTATATTTCTCTTCGGAATCAATAATGCGTGTGGTGTTTGTCTGATTTTGGGTGATATACAGTTGGAGATTCTCATGCGTTAACAGGTTATAACGAAAAACCAAGGTATACACTACCTGTTCATGCATAAAAAGTGTATGACCATAATTTAAAAATATTGTTGTACTTTTTATAGATAAATCCAATGCAAGTGACTTTAAATTTCAAGGAGAAATTTCTTTAATGGTATGAATATTTCGATGAATGGCACCATTCGATACACGTTATTAAAAACATGAAATCGAAAACGGAAAAAAAAATCACAATTTTAACATATATTACTATAACCCATCTTTCCTATAAAATAGTTCTATAGTTAGAACTATTTTATAGGAAAGCAACAAAAACTACTAAACACAGTTACTTCTATCAACACTTATATCCATGTAAAACCATGAAAGCGCACATTCGCCAAACCGCGGCGACATGCTGCCGCCGTTACGCGTGCGGCCATCGGTGTTCAAATTAAATACATAAAGAAACTACATACATACACATACATATATATATATGTACATATGTTCACGCGTTCCCATTTTGTAGATTATGCAGAGTATCATCTTGAAAGTGGGTGCTAGCAACCATGCTATTATATTTTGCCATATTACTATTTCGTATACAAAATTTAAAATTTTAAGTAGAAAATAGCAAAATATTATATATAGCAGAAATATTTAACGTAGTATTTAACTTGGCGTAGGATAACGTATGAGAGTAAACACAATTATTATATATTCGATAACTAAATGGGGATAATTAATTTTAAACTATTTTCATTTTACTTACATGGTTATGGTAGACATTAACAAAAAGTTATAAGTGTAAATTTTAGACAAGCCATATGGCTAATGCTAATAAAATGTATATGTACAATATACATTGTATGTCTAGGATTTTAATTCGTATATAAGCTACGAAGGAAATTATTTAATATATTTATATTCTTTACGATAACTTAATGTAAATAAATTTATATTTGTATTGTCATATAAAATAAGCAAAAACATACTCGTACCTCCTTTTTATTCTTTTGCTTTAACATTATATCAAATGATATTAAAAATATTTCATACAGAGAAGCTTATTTGCAGCAATATAAATGTAATAAGTCACAATGTATTCATATACCAACTGTAGAATTGCCTTGTTTTTAATAACTCCAAATGTAATTTTTAAAAAATATAATTACGCGAAGACGCTATTCGTTGTTATGAGCTGAAACAAAAACATTATTTTATTAAGGAACTTCTCCACAAGGTTCTAGCTCTGGTAAATGTTACTTTCTTACTGTGCAATAGGATACGTATTAAATTAAGAACTCTAGCAAAAAGATATGAGAAAAAATTCTGCAGTCAGCGGACAAGTCCTGTAGAAAATAACACCGCATATAATTGCCGACGACAGTATGAATATATAAATGTACTTGAAGCTTATAGCCGTTTACATTTTGTCGTGTGAATATAACCTTTGAGTTAATTACGTATAACATGCTATATGAATATTTGATAAATCGTTCCCGATACTGTAAACTGGCTACGGCAAATCGAGAATCAGTATCTAATTTCATATGAGATATTTTACTTAAATTTATTCAGATCGCTATTCATTGAGAGTAATTTCGTATGAATTTCAGTGTAATAAAATTAATTTCTTCCATTTATATTACTTAGAAACATTAAGTATATTTATGACGGCTCTGCGGTGTCGTTATATACTCTAATAACGTTTTGAAGATGTGTTTTGTTTTTGTTATAGCCAAATATATATATTTTTTCATTTACGTAACTCCTGCTTTATATTGACAATAAGCAGGAGCTTACGGAAATATTATTTACTCATACAATTTTTAATAAATATTTTTTTATTAAAAATCTGATAACTCTACAGACTACAAATATGGATAAGGTATCCTTTTATTCATACGAATAAACATGATGACATTTTTAAAATTTTTAATATTTATTCTATACTAAGGCTACTACTATGCCTATAGATTTTTTTTACATGTCTGAAAACATACATTTATGTTAATTATAATAAATCTTATAATCTTAAATGTAGTCTAATAGGGAGGAAAGGACTTGGTACTAGGATAAGGACAGTCTCGATCTGGTCTTTCACGGCCATTTTTAAGCTGTACTCCGCAATAATTCTAGTCGTTGCTCCTATAAATATATAATTAAATACTTTACATAGTACTTAAAAGTTATTTACTTGGTAAATACCAAAGTAAACTGAAATTCAAATTCAATATATTATATTACATTAAGTAAAGTTTCGAGAAATTGAAACTTGCAAATAGACTGATTGTTTTAAAGTCAACCTCTTTAAAGTGAAATACGATTTTATGTTAACTTCAAGTACTATGTATATTATAATATTTACTACATTTACCGTGTCCTGTGTTTCTATATTTATTTAAGAATTATATAGTACCTGTATCTGGATTATTTTATTATATTATAGGTATAGTATTCATTTTCTAAAGCAATGTGGATACAATTTCAAACATTTTAATTAAGCAACTCCATAAGACACTCGAAGGTTCACCATAAAATGTCATGGGGTTAGCTGACCCCATCTGAGGCTAAAATTACATAGACAAAGAAAATTTAAGTGTATTTTGGTACAATATCTCCAGTGCAAGGGTGGCAAATTGCTAGGGACAATTTATTTTAAACGTAGCAGTCGACCGGTTATGCTATTAAGCGACGATTATATTTGGAACTAGTGTATCGCACGCGGCTTCACTCTCGTGGACTATACGATTATGAGATATTTCTTTATTTACTGTTTTAACGAACAAACGCACGCAAATAGGTATTTTTTGAACTAATATTATAAATCTTTGATTTTCTTTGTTTTAATATAATTTATGTATAATACATACATAATCTGGCTATTGCGAAAATAACATTTAACCACCACGTAGTTTAAAAGCGTACATTTTGCAAAGATTTTTCGTTTTATCTTTGCTTTGTTATTTATACAATTTACACATTCTATTTGGACATTATGGAATATTTGGTTTGAAATAGAAATTTAAATTTCATACATGAACCTAAAATATCTCATTTAAATAAACATACCTACACAAATACCTAATATGGAATTCTTAAAAATTGTGTGAAAAGGTAAAAAAAAACAAGTTTTCCAAAGAAATCATACTTCTTCATCTATTTAGTTACTTATTGCATTTACTTTTTTTTAGCTAGACTTATGTACCACGTACTTACATATAAAAACACTCATTACCCGCTTGTCTGTTACAAGACTATGTTGTTAAGATGTGCATAACCCTCATTTCCGCAAACATTCGCATAATTATATCATAAATATATATATATATATATATTTAAAATTATAATACAAAAACAAAAGTCAGTACAAATTCTTAAAAAGCAACAACTAAGTAACTATTAACATATTCATGCCCTAAGCGCAAAGTAAGCTATCTTAGCCTGCAGTGCAAAACACGTAAACAATATTATACTATAGTAACAAGTGGTACATATAGAGTATACATAAATTTCACAACTCCTAATCAACATAGAAATTGTAATACGAATATCGGTTGGGCAATTACAATACATTTACATACAGATTTGGTTGGATTGAATTTCTACTGCTTCAGCCGGCTTGTTAATTTGCCTAAAAGGAATATAATTGGTTGACTCAAATTTAACACATACTGCTCTATGTGGGGGTTATGGGGGGCAACATTTTGTGTTTGTACTCATTTTACTTATAACAGTGAAGTACTTTTTACTTTTTGAGGCCTGTTATGACAGGGGCACAACCGTAACTGCAAAAGTGACAGGAGTGGATTCGATTCCGACTTAAGGAAATGTAATATTTAATGCCGTACGCCGACTGCTCTATGTCAGCCGTTCGCATTCGCCAAAAAAAGATACGCGTGGCCCTGCAAAATCTGACGTGAATAAGGGAAGCGGCCCAGACGGCATTCCTGCAATTGTGCTGCGTAAGTGTGCGCCTGAACTGTCTCCTGTTCGGACACGCCTGTATCAACTCTCACTAGAGACTGGAGTAGTGCCCAAATCGTGGAAGCTTGCAAACGTACCTATGCCCAAAAAAGGCAGTCGGGCAGACCTTGCCAACTACAGGCCGATATCGGTCACCTCTATACTCTGCAAGACTATGGAACGTGTGCTGAATAAAAGGCTTGTAGCATATCTGGAGGAAAATGATCTCCTAGGCGATAGCCAGTACGGATTTCGTAAAGAGGTCGTGAAGAGATCTCCTTGTGTATGCACGCACATATGGAGCGAGGCTATCGAGAGATATGGTGAGGCCCTTGCCGTGTCTCTCGATATCTCTATAGCTTTTGACAGGGTCTGGCATGCAAGCCTTATAAGTAAGCTTCCCGCATACGGACTACCGGCCGGCCTCTGCAAAAGGATATCAGACTTCTTGAGTGGGCGATCGATACAAGTGGGACCACTTGCCGATGATGGCCGATGGCGAAGTTCCTCAAGGATCCGTTCTGTCTGCAACCCTATTCCTGCTGCACATCAACGATATGTTAACACCCGGTATCGTTGGGTACGCTGATGACAGTACGGTTGTTGAAAAATATATGTCCAATGCAACGGCCAGCCGGACCGTTATCCAATCTTGTCAAGAATCTATGATCGATCGTCTGAGCCTGGCACTTCAGGGCGTCTCGGAATGGGGCCATGCCAATCTAGTCTAGCCGATCTAGTTATCGCTACCAAAACTCAGGCGTGTTTATTTTCCGCAAAACGGAGCCCCTTTGATCTTGCTCCGACTTTCCGAGATGTACTGTGGCGATAGCTGACCATCTTGAGCTTCTTGGCATGAACCTTACGTCAGATTTGAACTTTGGACGTTACATCGAGTCTTTGGCCACAACTGCAGTTAAAAAACTAGGTGTCCTCTCAAAGGCTAGGCAGTATTTCACTCCAGGACAGCTTCTTCAACTCTATAAAGCTCAAGTCCGATCGAGTATGGAGTACTGCTGCCACCTTTAGGACGGATCTGCTAAATATTAGCTAGCGACCTTAGACTCGATTGAAAATCGCGCCAAGAAGCTCATTGGCAATACAGCGACTGTTCAGGCAAAGCTGCAAAGCCTTCAACATCGTCGAAAAGTAGCCTGCCTGACGATATTCTACAGGATACATTTCGGAGAGTGTGCAGCAGCGCTGCATGACTTAGTACCCTCTTCTCCTTTCCATCTGCGGGACACCAGAGTAGGTAGGGATTTCACCCATATGTCGTCGATATACCACCTATTCGTACGCAGCGCTTCGCCTCCACTTTCCTAATGCGAACGGCTAAGGAGTGGAACTCCCTGCCTACTGAACTGTTTCCCGCCAAGTATAACCTGGCCTTCTTTAAAGAACGAGTGAATAGGCACTACCTAGGCAAGCATGCTCCACCTTCGTCCGCATCGTCACTAACCACCACCTTACTATCAACAATAAAAAATAATAATAATAATAATGAATAAAAAAAAAATAATAATAATAATTGAATTTCACTATATTTACACATTTTATATGAAAAATGTATAATCTTAAGCTTACACGATTAATCCGGTTAAAATAGTTCTTCTTCTCAATCTTGCCTCCTAAGTGCGGAAATTGAGGAGCGGAATGTCTTAGTAATAGGCTCCCCCTGCCTATCTGCTACTTGCGGAGTAGGTACAACGCGAGCCTGGGTAAGTTTATTTCTTTATATTAATTTCATGAATAGTATAGAAATATTTGAAAAACAAATATACATAATGATATTAAAAAATATTCTGAACTCGTATAATGCGTAAAAGAAGGTGTTCAAATAAATTTATTTTGTTTCTATAGATACGATTATTATTTCTTCTAGGATATTCTTATATTATAAGCCACTATAGCTTGCAAATAACGCTTAAGGAATAATTTTAATTAAGTAAAAAAAAACACACATTAAACGAATGTACTCTTGTATGTATACATTAATGTTTATTACCTCAAAAATATTCATACATTTGATATAATATACGGAAAATAGAGTAATAAATAGGAATATACGCATTATCTAAATAATAATAAGGAGTATTTTGCAGTAAATCAAACTGCACTCTCAAATGTTCAATTGACGCGTGCCACTAGTAGTGTTTTTGTTCGATGCAATTGGCTCCAACTACATTTATATATGATTGGCTTTGTAAAGAACTATTATTTTTATTTAGCTTCTAATATTAATATTAACTGCCTTTTCATGTTTAGATGAATTTGATATTAATAATATGATGTATTATGATTTTTCACCCGTATTTTTTTAAGCTTAACGAGTGTATTAGAAATATACATTAATTTTTTTTTTTTACTACTTATTTTAAAATTTTATTTGAAGTTCGATTTGACTCATCATATAATAATGTTTTTACAAAACAAATATTCTATTATACGTCTAATAATATAGAAGTAACGCAACTTCTTTAACGCAACGCAGTCTTTTTACTCTGCACAGTTAAAAAACAATAAAAAAAATATCTTTACACATTCACCATGTGGCTCCTTCTATCCATATATTATATTTTAAAGCTACTTTATTTGCACAAATTTAATATAGTCAAGGGTGCATAACTTACTTTCGGTAATTATTTTGCAATAGGGTTACACAGATGCTGAAGTCAAATTAGGTTCCGAAGAAAATATCGAGGGACAAAACTTTAAGTTGAATAATTAAATTGCTACGACGCGTCGTGCGAATAAAATATCGATAGCGATCTTGTTAAGACTTCCTTATAGGTTTAATTTAAGGAGTTCGTGTATTAATTACTGTCATACGATGTAAAATGTGTGATTTTGTTATTACTTAAGCGCTGTTATATTGACTGAAGCTATTGCTAATTTTTATTCTATCGAATTCCGATCAGCATCTTCAGTAATAAAAATAAATTATATAATTGTGTTAATTTTCTAATTAAAAGACTTATAAGCAATAAGTACTTCATTAATATTAAGTAGAAATCAAAATAATCTATTCTTCAAATCTTAGTTTTTAATCAAAGATCTAAAATACATAATGTTTTATATAAATTATATAATTGTTGCTATAAGTGCAGGTCACAGCGTACACTAGCAAAAACTTAAATAAATTATTTTCTATCACTCTTCAAAAAAACTTCTTCAAAAAACAGTAAAAACTACGCTTGGCCGAGCCTCAGTTATGTACAATTCAACAAACTACGAGTACAAATGAGATTCGTTAATAGGAAGCCAAAATCCAAATAGAAAATCTATTTAAGAGAATACTAGCTTCTACAGTAGAATTTGCAATATTGAACGTGACCTTTTTCACTCGTACGTCACATGTTCAACAAAGGAGGTGTCTTTGAAATCGTAATTAGAAAATTCCCAAATGTCGTCCACATTTTGTGCGCTACATCTCCGTGAGGTTGGACTCGTAAATTAGTTTTGTTTTCTGATCTATCTAGCTGTGTGTGTTGTCAATGTAAAGTTATCTTGGCATATATTATATCTATCCATACCTATATTATAAATTGGAAAGTAACTCTGTCTGTCTGTCTGTGTGTCTTTTACGCAATCAGGGCCAAACCGCTAATTCAATTGTGATAAAATACTCATATAGAGATACTTGGGGGTCTCGGGATGAACATAGGATACTTTTTTATTTCATATTAGTAATAAAATACTTATTAATTTGACATGCAATTTATTCCACCATGTCAATAACAACCGTCGCTATGCGACCGTTGCTAAGCAACGATTTGCAAAGTTTATTGTTAGAAAACGTCACCCAAAATGAGCTTGCTTAAAGAATCTCTATTGAAAACTGAAAATAATTTCATAAATATATTTAATAAATATTCGTATAGTTTAAGGGGGCGTAGCCGCGTTCGGGTCCACTAGTATTATTATAAAGTTAATCGTTAGAGTAAATATTGTATCTTTCAATATGCGATGCATATTGCTAGAATGAAATTCAAAAGAAACAAGTATTGGTATTAGGTATTAGGTACAAGTATTTTTACGTTTATATATTTTTTTTAATGTTTATATAGAAATTTTTGTAATTAATATAATCCTGAAGTATATTTGCATGCAAGAAATACTAAATTTTTATTTGTAAAAATCGCAGCTTGACATTATTGCAGTACGTTGGGTATTTAACCAAAGATTTTTTTATATTGTATTAAGTCAGTTTCAATTTATAGGTCTTATAGAAAAATGTGGTGTTAAATTCCACCATTCACAACATGAGCCCCAGAAAATAGGTTTAATTATAATCTGCAGGTCTAGAGCCTGATCATTGGATGCCTGCTCATCTACATTTTATGTCTGATGTTAAGAACTTCGATGACGAAAACTATAATAACTTTTAACTTAAACAATTAAACAAAAATGACACAATGTTAGATATTAAGTGTTGACTGCTACATTAAAGATAAATACGTTATAAACTTATTCGGGCCCATCAACTCGGATACTTGGCAAGTCAAACTATTTGCGAACCCGCAATTTACTATTAAGTTTAGTGTATTACCCTCAATTGTATGTCGTGATAGTTTAATATAAGGGGAGGCGTGTAATACTTACTTTTCACATATGTATGTGGTTTTAAACCTTTTTCCAAAAAATATATTAATAAACTAAGTTTTCTTGAGAAACGTTTAAAAAAAATTAACGGAGCGGGACTCGAATCTGTGCTTCCGCTCAAATTTTTGCTATATCATAACTTTTACACGTTATTCAATATTTTGTACTTTTATATAATTTAAATATATTGTATTTCTTTTGTATAATTCTGAATCTTTACATATAAAGCTATTTGTATATTTACTTAAATTTAGCTTCAGACTTATCTACTCATGTAAATCAAATATGAACTCTTTTGTTGGTGAAATGAACAAGCACGCATAATTTTTCATACTGTTCTTGGTGTTGCCACTATAACATCAAAATATTTTTTGTTCAATTAGGCCATTACATTAATTTATATTAAAACCAACTTTTATCATTGAAATTGAAATATGCTAAAACCATAAAATTTTTATCAGCTCACACAAATCCTATATATCTAACAGAGTTTTCAGTTAAGCGTGAAATAATAGAATTGCCTCCCCATGGTACTGTGGCGCATTCTGTAATTGTTTCAGATAAATTAACAAAGTAGTTTCAAAGAGTGCCGACCCTTGGGAGACAATTTAATTGTATGCTGTGGCCTTTGTTCCCGCTATGTATTGATAATGAGGCCGGAAAAACATTTGTTGAATATACCTATATATATATACAGGGTGGAAAAGGCAGCGCTTCTTTTACTGAAACTGCATATAGGGTAAATATTTCAAACCCAGAATTAAAAAAAATAATCAAGGTACCTCAACAGTTTGGACGTAGGATTTTTTTTTCATTTCACGATTTTTATCCATACCTGTATTTCGTCTGACGCACACATAAGTGTACGACGTTGCCGCTATGATAGGTTAGTGTGTGAGTGCATATGTTATACTTTACAAATGGCGTTTTATTTTAAAACGATCATTTTATAATTTATTTTGTTTGAAAAAATAACTTTTTCATTTTTAGGAATATTTTTTTCTGAATTATATTAGGCTTTTATAGAGTAGTTATAACTGTTTCATTTAGTGGTGCTGACAATTCCACCCTGAATATATATACATATGTAGGTACAGTAAAGAAGGTAGAATTATAATGGCACTTCCATTACTTATGTACATCAAACTGAATATATAATTTTTCTTTATAATATTAATGCTATTTATTTTATAAAATTAATATTATTGTTTAAATTCTGACGGTAATAATAAACTTTGAGAATTATTTTTATAAATGTAACTAGAAGTAACCCGTTCTTGATTGTCTCTAGTAGAAAACTACTGTCACTAAACGAACTGTCAGAGCCGAGCGCTAAGACACGGTTATTCTACAATACAAATGATTTCATTTCAGGTATTTACAAGATTCAAAAATAAATATTATAATTTAAAATCATTAAAATCCCAAAATAATGTTTACCCTACATTAGTTCCACTTCTACATTGAAAAATAGTCGATAAATTTGGAAGAATGTACGTCTGGTTAAACCAACCAAACATAGAAAAGGGAAATCTACATAACCAATCCCAATTTCTGCTGTTGACAGCAAAAATATCATATAAATTACTGCCAATATCTATAAGTGTAGCATCAATTAACCTAAGCGTCCCTATAAAAGCTGAGCTTTCTGGGAGCAAACTCTATTCATACAAGAAGCGTGAAGTGAACGTCACCCCTAAAATGCCTCGGGCATTGTCGCCCTTACTTTTTGTTCATTGCAAATTGCATTTCCGCAGAAAGCTGTCATGGAAAAAATACGAATCCATTGAGATTATATTTTGGTTAAATATAGATAATTTGATAAACGGACCAGACGATCGTTAAATGTCTTTTGTTTTATAATAACTTTTGTACGTATGCAAATCTTAATGAAATGTAAATAGGGAAACGCAAATGAGCACGTCACCCGTTGTTTAGCTTAGACGAGATTTTTGTACATTTGTGAGTTATAAGATAACTATGTCGACGTAGTGCAGTTGGTTCATCCTTTATATGATGTTTAATTTTTCAGTGAATGAAATGGAAATATTTTTAAAATATAATTCTTAATTTTTTCATCATGGAAGCAATAAAAGAATTAATTTTACAGTGAAATAGTATATAAAAGCAAAAACTAATTATTTTAAATAGATTATTTGAAGTAAAATCTTCAAATATTGAATATCACACGTAAATTCCTTTATTTATTACGTATGTTTTTGTAAACGATAGGTAATTTAATATTGGTATTTAGAAAAAGAAAGACATTCCATAAAATTATTAAGATCTTTGATGTCAAATTATTCTAAGAGGGGTCGGGAAATTTTTACAGCTTTTGAAAGCAACCCCGGGTGCCTGCAACCATAAAAAATGAGTTGAGTTTTGGTAGACGTATAAAACGACATGGGGGAAGATTTTCGTGTTGTTTTTACGCGTCTAAAATATATTTCTGTTTTTGGGACAATATAATGCGTATATACATGTATAATATATATACTTTTATACTAGGTATAATGGTTCCTCTTCGTTTGGTGAAGATGTAAATTAATTTTTAAAGGAATTTTCAACCGGTCCAATATGAATCATATAGAGCTATTTATATAGTAAAACCATACTATACTCCTTAAAACAATAGCAACGTATCTACATAATTATTGAACCGCGGTTTTGTTTAAAATGCCTTGGGCTATCCTCGATACAGAGCCAAAAGGCGGTTAGACGCATAATATTTACGATTAACACACTATTTACAGAAATTTATGCTCTATTTCTAAGAATTTAAAGTTTTATTTCGAATGTACATATCATATACGGCTTGTCGTAAGATGTAATTGGGGTGGATATGCTTTATTAGTTGGATTTGTTAGAAACTGAAGATAAAGGACCTTCGAGAATTAGTTAAGTTCATGCGTTAACATTTTACACGAAATTAATAATTCAAACTTCCATTATTATTATAATAGTTAGGTATATATTATGTAAATTAAACGATAGTGAGGCTACGTTATTTTGAATGTAATATACAAGCCTTTTAGATGTGCGTCCAAGCTCATGCCAGTTATATTTTTTATTGTTTTTATAGTTTTTTTTTCATTTTCAAATAATGTTTGTATTCAACAGGATAGATAAAGAAAATAGTTCGAAAAATCATTCAGTTTTAGATTCGAAGATATTAATAATTTTGTAATCAAGCTCAGAAAATATCAAAGAATATTGTAAATTTAAATAGTTCAATAGCAAAAAAATATATTAATTATTTTTTCAATACAGTGAAATATAGTTTGAAAACACTATTTTTAACCAATGTTAATCGAGGGCGGCGTCCATTGCATTTACGACAGACGTCCCATTGCGTCACGAGTCTCAAAATTATTGAATAATATCCTATAATAACCATGCACAGACATTACAAAAACCAATGAACTTTATATGGTACATAATAAACTCAAATATTTTTATTGATATATTTATTTAAAAATACATTGGTTGATTTTTTAAACGAGAAGAAAGGCTCCAGAGCAAATTCCAGCAGAAAACTATTGAAAAATACCGCGGTATCGACCTCTTTTGACCTGAAGTGGCTTTTTCTACACGAATGAGTGACCACTTTGATCGTAATACCGGCCGCACTCACCATCTGCGTAAGTCCACCTGTCTGGGCCAGTCAAGAGTCACCTCTAAATGCGTCCATCCATAAAATATTTTCTATGCATAACCGCAGAGCTTTCTATTGATCGTTTTCTGATGAAAGTTCAAGTACTATGGGCTAATAGCCTAAACGTGACTTGGATTAGCAGCCTACTTCGGTCGGGGCTTAAGAATTTTGTATAATAAACTCTTGTTATAACCTAAATCAATTTGATAATCTGGAAAAGTTGTCATATTATATGTTTTAAAGTATAAATAATTTGACAATATATATTATAGTTATATTTCTATTAGTATACATAGTTATATTTCTATTAGTCTTATCTATTAGTCTAGTAGTTAGTGGTTTTAATTGCTATATCATTGGCCTTGAATTCGGTTCCTACTTAGTAGAAAGGATTATAATAAATATTTTTGGTTCTGTCTAGACCTAGTTCGCTATCACGTGACCTTATCTTAAGCATATTTCTATTATCAAATAATAAGTCAAATAGGCGCAAGCTTTGTGGGCATAAATTGCACATAAAGGAAGAATATTGAATGTATTGTAAGCTATTTTCAATTTCTGAGTTATGTAATACAAACTATGACATTGGGCCATTTAATACGTAGAATGAACGAAGTGTCTTCATACCAGTTCGTCTCTACTTACTCTGACATATACAGGAGGAATACATGACGCTGTAAAATACATAAATAAATCACGCGAGTTAAATACTAATAAAAATACAGGATTTTTTAAAACAGATACTTTAACCAATGCTAATCGAGGGTAGCTTTTAAAGCTTTTAACGCTATAAATGAAATAGAAAAAAATTATGTAGTACAGTATGTTAATGCAGAATAATCCGTCCCTCGCGTGTATAAATGAAGTATATGAACAACTTTTTTAAATTAACAAGGTAGAGCACTTAGCTTTAAGTGATATATTTTTTTTATATCACAATTTGATTTCAAATTTGAATCAATTTACGGAAGATTTTACGTGACGGAATTCAATTATTTAAATTTTGTTTCAATTATATTTTATTAGTAAAATGGTTTACTCATGGCTTTGTACGCGTTGACATCGCTATTTTTTTTGTCTTGATGAAAAAGTGTAGTGTTTTTCTTAATGAAAAAGACAAAGTAAACGAGCGTACGGGTCCTAACAGTAAAGGATCACCGCCTATCACATTACGATTACGATAATGTTATATGTATTTTTACGGCGCGCTTTGCCTCGTTACCAGAGTTAGGAATTAAAAATATTAAATATTTCATTCACTCGAGTGGGAATCGAACCTATAACCGTCGCGGTTACAGTCGCACGCTTATGCCTTTGTACTGCGACCGTCGCATTTTTATTTGATTTTCTTACATCGAATTTAAATTTTAATGTTATTTACATTTTTTGCTTTTTGATCTTTATAAATCATATTTCTATCATTATCTATATCTTAGTATAAGAGCCTTCATTGTTCTTTATTGTACGCAGATTTACCTTCACTTTGTTTTCAATAGACTTCCAGTCTAGTACGCCGATTACTTTAAATATTTAAATATAATATTTTTGAAAGTCTAGTAAGCGGCGGCATTTTATACCATTTGGTTAATGAGTTTTTATTTATTTTTATGTGCCGATATATTTTCCTTTTTTGTATAAAAAATATGATTTGACGCCTTTTTGTCGAGAACTCCGATCTTCCCTTTTCTGTGTTCTGTGGTGAAGCCCTCGTGGCGAAGGACTGTAACGCGACGGTAGCAGGTTTGATATCCACTCGGGGGATTGAATTATATTATCATTTATTCGCTCTAAAAATCGACCAAAAGGCTGTTGTTGAATTCCACCACATTCAGCGGAAAATGGAAGTCTTAGCACTAATTTTCCTCTTGCTACCCTACAGCTTGAAGCTGGCTTTTTTATTATTGTTTGTTCTATAAACAAATTCTTAACGAAATAGTTTCACATTTTCAGCCTAAGCTTTACAAAACATTATTGAACAATAATAATAATATGTAAATCTTTATATTTATGATTTCAGAGTAAGACGAATAAAATTTTATTGCTTCTCGCTTTTTAGGTGTAGTGAAGTTTTTTATTGACACCTATAAAAATAAAATCTAATGGATAGACAACTTAACAAAAACGTGGAAGCTCATATAGCATGGCGAAGCTTTTGATGTTTAATTAATGCTTAATTTTATAACATTATTAAAATTTGTTTGATTTAGAATCAGAATATTTACGAAGTTAAGTGACGAAAAACAAAATTAATTATTGGTGCTATAAAATGTTTATCTGGCTAATTCTCACCTTTACCTGTTCGTTATTTTTAATATACTGTTTATTTTATTTTAATATGCTACAAATACGTAAGCAGTTCTTGTACAAAATACTATTATTATATATTATTATAATACCTACCTTCCGTTATGTAAGAATATATTATAAAAGATTCTTATAATAAATATATAATTATCATTTTTTACAACTCTGAATGTATAACACTACCTCGAAATCGAACCTACAATCTGTCACGTTGGCAGTAGTACTTTGTGCCCGCAACGACTGGCCGCAGTGAAGTAAATGTTAACCTAATTTGTATTTCAAAACCTACTTATACCAACTAATAGAGCTTCTATGTCTAATTTTCATTATCACATAGCGAAATAGTGAATTTCGATATATTCACAAAGTTTGATTTTATCAGGAGTGTTTAGATACTGTTCAAATGTTTGTACAGCTATTACAAAATTCCATATTGTTTGACTTTCTAATAATAATAGATATTTTAATATTATTTTAAGGAAAATTAAATATTATATGGTAATCCATACCTATATTATAAATTCGAAAGTAACTCTGTCTGTCTGTCTGTCTTTTATGCAATCAAGGCCAAGCTGCTAATTTAATTGTGATAAAATACTCATATGAATTATCTCATCATCTCATATATCATCAATGAAGGTCTCGGGATGAACATAGTATACTTTTTTTTCTCATATTTGTAATAGTTTCGATATATACCAATATATTAAAATACTTATTAATTTGACATACAATTTATTCCGCTATATCAATAACAACTGTCGCTATGCGACCGTTGCTAAGCAACGATTTCCAAAATTTTTTTGTTAGAAAACGTCACCCAAAATAAGCTTTCTTAACGCATCTCTCTATTGAAAACTGTAAATAATTTCATAAATATATTTAATAAACATTCGTATAATTCAAGCAGGCGTAGCCGCGTTCGGATCCACTAGTAATATATAATACGAACGAAATTTGAGAGTGAGATAAAAATAATATACTACTTTAACAGTTAAATTAATTGATTAAATTAACAATTTAACATTTCTATTCCAGATTAAAGTAAACATAGTCATTTGTTTTTCTATTAAATTCATCTATTTATCATCTTGACATACAAGGGGACTTAAAATTTAGAATAACACGTATATCTTCCAAGACAAACTTCGGATATGGGTATAACAGATGGTGTTATTCGAAGATTATCACTTGAACATGACTAATGACATGTCGGATTCCATTCGTCTCTCCTCTATATGTTAATCGTAGTCGATGCCTCTAACACTAATTTACACTATGTTTATTTTACTAAATACAAAATGGAAATTGTACTTGAAAACTAGAAATTATTCCAATTTCTGCTCTATACTAAGCATTTAAGAGTTACATCTCTTTTGAATAGTAACAAACTAAAGTTGGTGATAGAAAAGCCGAGATGCCGTTAGACTGTCATCTCGGGAACGATTTTGACAGACGATTTAATTTTTCATGGTGATGAGACGATTGTGTAAACAAAGGGAAGGACATAATTCTCGCTTTTAAAATATGTATTATTTATTAAATCATATCAGTGTCGAAAATTTTACCGTGGGTGGCATCGTTGACTTTATATTTGAATGTGGCTATATTATATTATAGGAGATGTATAAACTAAATTTGAATATAATATTAATGGAAAAAAATATTTAAAAAAAACGTTTTCAATTAATTTGCAGCAAAAATATGAGTCGAAAAACTAAAAAAGCAGCCTAACAAATTTACCCACATAACAAGATACCCTAGCGAGTTGTGCGGGAAAAATAGAAAAGAGAGAACCAGTGGTGAGCTGCTTTCCACCCGAATGAGTAGCCAAGTTGAGTGACGAAACTTAACGCCGAGCATTGTCATAAAAACAAAAATTTCGCCTAAAAGTAATCGAATCCATAATTATCGAAATAACACTCACTTCGCCACATGACCTAAATATATTATATACCTACACACATACTTAAACAGACAGTAGCCCCTACAACCAAAACAAGAATCGTAAAATTTTTGATATGTTTGTTCACTTCAAGAAGTATAAAAAATTCTTGTAAAATATGTGGGCATAATCTTAAAAGAAAGGAGTTTTTCTTAGATGAGAAAGGCCCATTTTTCGCGCAGCATAAAAGTTGACTGTATTTAAAAATGCATATTGCTTGTTAACGTTGAGAAGGGTGCGACACTGTGGGTCATAGCCGAAGTAGAGTCGAGGATAACATGCACGAAAAAATTTATAAGCTTTATGTACTTGAATTAATGTTAATTTATACAACAGTGTGAATTTTTCAGTACTTATTAAACTTGGACAGAGTTCATTGTATTAAATGTTCTTTTAGATGTCGATGTAAATTTAGATTACAGACTTGTTTGTTTTTTTTTTGGGATCGGTGTGATATTATCATAGAATTTACAATTTTTTTGTGATATATATGTCTTTTAGGGTTCTAAAAATGTAAAAATCCTTATAAGATCCACCCTGTTGCCGGACTGTCCGTCTGGCAAGACTATTTATCTCGAGATTGTGTGGAGGTATCACGCTGAGATTAATATGAAATATTTAGACCTACGGTCCTTTGAAACACAGAAAAATATCAAGCTACGCAAGTCAACCTAATTAAAAATACGAAAGAAAATTATGCATCGATTTTGCTGCATGAAATTCACCACATAATCAAAGTGAATAGGGTTAATTACAAACTTATATTTGTAGTTAATTTTTAAATAAATCTTACATAACTTTTACTAAATTTTGTAAATTTTTTGCGAAATTAATTTTATACGTTGATGTACAATCCCGAAATTCGTGCGGAAACATCTGTGGGCGAATCCGACTCGCACTTAACCGGTTTTAGTTTATTTAGCCCCAATGTCTTTTTATTTGTTATACTCATAGAATGAAAAACATGCCTAAATTAAAAATTAAAAAGCACCCAAGTATTTTCGATACAAAATCAGTAGATAAAATCGACAAAAACATAATTAGACAAATTATGATGAAGTGTGATAATCCGAGCTTATCTTATGAAGTGTCTTCGGTGACACCATTGTTCTAAAACCACGATAATTTTTACCATGATATATTATTATGTAATAATACAAAATATATATATATATATATATATATATATTTTGTATTATTACATAANATAAATATATATATATATATATATAATTAAAGTCGCGCGTCAAAACTCGTATAGGTAACAAATTTCACCCCTCACTATAAATAATGTAAAAAAGACAAAAAAACAGAATTTCATAATGTTCACTATGTAGGTTTTATTGACAACTCAATTTCTGTTATATCAAAAACATCAATATAAGGAAAATGAAGTGCTATTTGCATACTCAGGCCTCTTGTCTTTTTGATGTGAAGACACTGTGTGATGTTATTTGTATATCGAAAATAAAATTATATGTGTTCTAAGAATAGTTTATATTAAATATTATATATTACGTAGGAATATCATGAATCAGTTGTTACGTATAAAGTTAATTGAAGTAAAGCTTGACTTGAACTTTTCTTTAAGTAATTTATTCTAGGTTATTTGTATCAATATTTACACATAATAGTATACACATAATGGTAAATTTAATCATTGCCACTCCAATTGAATGAATTGAAATGAATTTAAGAAAAGTTTTATCTCTTTCTCGCGCTTATAGTATAGTAGATGGAGACTTTATACATCTCTGGTGTTTAAATTTTATATTCATATAAAAAATAATACAGACGTTGTATATTGAATGGTGAAAGTCACGATCGTTTCGTCCGAAAAATAAAAGAAAATCATTTCCTCGAGTTGTTGTAAAACTTTTCCGTGATGATATCACACACTATTGAGATTTTACTTTCAATACATTTTAGTTTTAGATTTTAATTTCATTGAATATGTCGTCGTCAGTTACTTTGTATATTGTAACTTTTGTTGTCGGCTCTATTGTCACCCAATAGCATAAATTATATACCTCGCTCTAGTAACAAAATAATATTGTCGCATTCGACCACTAAAGACGCAATATCTTCAAAATTGGGCGGTACGTAGGGAACGGAGTGTCTTTACACTACTTCTATCATATTACATCTTATCATAATAACATACCCACAGAAAATAATAATCTTAGTATACTGTGTATTTAAGATGAATCTCGTTCATCTGCAGTTAACTTATCATGTAGGTATATAATACGGGTGGTCCATCAACAACAAATTGTTCCACATAGCGCAGTCAATCACGTTACAAGTATACTAACCAATTATTACGTAAACTTCTCATGGGTAGAGCTCGTTGATACGATCTGGGAACGTATCCATTGTTGACTGTTTATTTAGTTTGTAGTTAAAAAAATGATTTTGTAAAAATGGACCTCCAAATATGTTTATTTTGTAAAAGTAAAGCTACACATATGCTAGGAAATATAGTGCAAAACAAAAAATATTCAACTTTATGTGATTATCTTCATGAATATAAAAAAAACTCTTTCTTCTTTCTCTTTTCTCTTTTTTACTTTCAAATGCTAAAACAATAAATTAAAAAGGCATGCATGAAATATGACATTAACTTATGTTCACCAATATATTGTAAGGCCATTTCGGCATCTGACTGTAAGCATTACGATCCCACTATTTTACTAAGACAATGGATTATTTTCATTTCTCCGTAAGAAAAATTAAAAAAGGGGTGTCGTGTTCCGTGACCCAACACGCAATGTCTGGAACACAGGAAGAAAGCAGAGAAAGGAATATTTTGGCGCTAGGCTCTCTCTGCCTTCCTTATACAAATATGTTGACTAAAACGTGATGCTGAAATAAAGTTAAAATATTATGATAATAAGTAGTGTACAGTGAAAACAAACCAGCCAAGATCTAATAATTACAAATTTGGCTTACCTTCTATTACTATCTAAGTATACATTAGTATAGTACACCGCTCCCAATATAACAATTTATTTTTTAATTTTCGCTTTGTACCAACTCACTTCCAAAAGTTAACAAGAGCAGTAATAAAAATAATTTTGTTTATAACAAAAAAAACTTAGTAAGAAATTAAGTATTATAAATACAAGTATATCTTGTAATATTTTATAGTGTGAGCTTTTATATAGGTAAGTTCATAGTAATATGTAGGTACGTATATGATATGACTGAATTGTAAATTAATACCGTAGTTCGAATACGTTACTCTGATATCCGTATCCGTATGGCGGCTTCGAAGTGAACATGTTAACTCGAGAAACATGTGGTGTCCCAGAAAACTATTTTGCAAGGCTTTTATCTCATTTTCACCCGAAGTACAAAGTTTAGCGAAGTTGTTCAACACAACAGGTGTTCGAGATGTCGCTATATTAGTCCCTTTTTTAAAGAACATTACGAAAGTATAAGATTAAGCATTTTTCTTTTTCTTTTAGGTGGTTAGTAAGTTGAAACATGCAAACTTTCCGCATATAATGAATTTCTAAGAGTATTCTCACATATGAGCATCATTCACTCTATAAGCTTTTAAAACAACGGACGTATCGTAGCCTTAATGAGGAAAACAGTAAGCGTAATTTCACAACAAAATAGCTACTGTATAAAAAAAATGGAACATTCATAAAACAATAGAGAAGTTTACTGTTTGTATGCACTCAGTTCCGAATATAATTATGTTACCTATGAGATGAAGTTTCCTTAGACGCCGCGCCGCGCCGGGCGGGTGGCGGGGCGCGGCGAGCGTCGTAGGGCGGAGCTACGGAGCGCCGCTCAGTCGGTGGGCAGCCGTCAGCCGGGACGCACGACTGCTACGACCGCGACCTCCGTTGACATGCCACGCGACTCGCGATGTTTCCACCGCGTGAATATTTATGACGCGATCAACCACTTCGAATCATTATAAATGGCACTGCCCACATCGATGCCTAACCGCAAATTGCAAACGGACATAAAATGCCAATAAAACAAACTATTGTGAATAGACTTCAGCGTCGAAATTTTTACTATTTGATTGTGTATGTGTTATTCTACTATGTTATTGAAAGGAGTATCGCGGCAGCCATGCCGCATGACTGTGCCTATCGCACTTCTCAGGCGGGCTCGTCCGAAGATGCAGTACTTTTTTGCAAAATTCGAACGATAAGCAGTTTGGATCATCTGTTGCAAAATATTAGCCGAACACATTACGACGAAATAACTTCCCTGCAAGTACAATGTAGTGAGATTTTATTCTTCGAGAGCACACTCGCAGCACAATCGGAAAAACCCTCCGGGAAACATTCGAGCCTAGGAAAGCTACGGGACCTTGTTATTGATAAATGTAAGATACGTCAGATACCAGCTCGTGCGTTCGAGAATTTCAAAGATCTTAAAACTCTGCACGTGACAACACAAAATAGTGAATGGTCTGCAATTACTATGGAGCTAAATGAACATGCTTTCTCGAATCTAAGTGAGTTAATCGAATTAGATTTAAGTGACAATAATATATGGAGTACCAAAACAGATACGTTTTGTTCTTTGTACAGCTTGAAAACGTTGAATTTGACTAAAAATCATTTGCAAAATATAAAAACAATCGGTTTCTCCGATTCCTTACGAGAACAAAATCTAAGTGTTAAAAGTTGTAATTTAGTTTTAGAGACTCTAGATATGTCTTACAATGATTTAATTGTTATAGGAGAAAACAGTTTATCTAAGTTACGCTCATTGTTAAAACTATATTTGGAGAATAATGCAATATCTACTGTCGAAGACGGGGCCTTCGAGGGTCTTATTAGTTTACAAGTTTTGAACATGTCAAGTAACTTTTTGAATAGTGTACCGCCAGATATATTTTCTGATACAAAATTTCTAAAGGAAATAATATTAAGTAACAATACAATAAACGCTTTGCCGCCTGGACTTTTTAGAGGCTTGGAGCATCTCCAAGTGTTAGATATATCTCGAAATGAATTAACTAGTCAGTGGATAAACAAAGGGACATTTGTAGGACTACTACGTCTAGTTATTTTAAATATTTCTTACAATAGACTCAGTAGAATAGACCGTTATATGTTTCAGGACTTATACAGTTTGCAAAAACTAAACTTAGAACATAATGAGATAACATCTATAGATGAACATTCGTTTGAAGAATTGCGAAATTTACATTCCTTAACACTTTCAAATAACAAACTTTTACATATTCATACACATATATTTACAGATTTGCATGTTTTGCACGAACTATTTTTGGATAATAACAAAATTAAGCACATTGATGAAAGCGCGTTTGACAATATGACTACGATTGAGGATTTGGGCTTGAACGATAACTTTTTACCCTCAATACCTTCTTCAATTCGCAAATTACGGTCCCTCAGATCCTTGGACATAGGCAACAACAATATAACCCATTTAAACCGAGAAAACTTTCACGGTCTGGCAGAACTTTTTGGTTTGCGTCTCGTAGATAACAAAATTACTCATTTAAATGAGGATACTTTCGAGCATTTACCTCAGTTGCAGGTACTTAATCTAGCGTCTAATAAATTGAAAGTAGTTGCATCTGGTTGTTTACGTAAAAATATTAATTTGAAACTACTACGCATGGACGGTAATGACATTACGAAATTTGATGATATATTTTCTACATTAAATAATTTAGTGTGGTTGAATATGTCTGCAAATAAAATATCTTCTTTTAGTTTTGATAGTTTTCCAAGTAGTTTAGACTGGTTAGATTTGCATATGAATTACATTAATACATTTCATAATAATGACATGAACTCAAATATTAATATAAAGCTCTTAGACTTAAGTTACAATAACATAACACAATTAACAGTTACGTCAATACCAAAATCAGTTGAAAAATTATATATAAATAACAATAATATACGCCATATACATGTCGGCACTTTTTCTAAGTTGTCAAGGTTGTCAATTGTAACATTGAATAATAATAAAATAGGACAGCTCGATATGAATGCTTTTAGATTAGATCAAATAAATGAAGATAGCGACTTACCGGAGTTCTTTATAAGTGGAAATCCATTTCTTTGTGACTGCTCCATGGAATGGATTCAACGCATTAATTATTTAAGCCACAGCCGACAATACCCACGTGTGCTAGATCTCGATAAAGCGTTTTGTACATTGGTCCACTCACGAGTTAAAGAGAAAAAGAAGATAATAGATATGTCACCTTCTGATTTTCTATGTCCATACGAAAGTCATTGCTTCGCTCTATGCCATTGTTGTGATTTTGTTGCTTGTGACTGTGAAATGATTTGTCCGAATAACTGTCGCTGTTACCATGACATTACGTGGAACGCGAATGTTGTAGATTGTTCAAATGCTGGCTATACAGAGGTGCCCGATAGAATTCCTATGGATGCAACTGAAATATATTTAGACGGAAACGATATAAGTAATTTGGGAAATCATGTTTTTATCGGTAAAAAGAAATTACAAGTTTTGTACTTAAATAATACGAAATTGAAGGAAGTAAATAATCTAACTTTTAAAGGTATTGAGTCATTAAGGGTTTTACATTTGGAAAATAACAAATTAGTAGAATTGAAAGGGGATGAATTTGTCCATTTAAATCATCTGAATGAATTGTATTTAGATCATAATGCTATAGTACACGTTGCTAATAACACATTTTCTTCATTGAAGTCTCTGTCGGTCCTTCGAATCGATGATAATAAGCTTGTCAATTTTTTCCCTTGGAAACTATTAGCTTCGTCCTCTAAAAGCTTAGCACATGTCTCTATAGAAGGAAATCAATATTCATGTGATTGTAAAAGCATAGCAGAGTTAGATTCCTGGCTTCGTAGAGACCCAGGGGATCCAGAGAAAATGCTTTGCACCGATACTGAGGGAAAACCTACAAAAATAACAATTGCCTCCGTTTTAAGTCATTGCAAAGGATATCTGGGCTCGATAAGTGATACAACGGTTTCAAGAAACGAGATAGTCTCTAAATCTTTATTTCTTCCCAATAATTACTTCGCGATTATATGTGGAGTAATAATAATTGTAGTTATAATATGTCTCATAGGTGCTATATTTTATGCTTTCAGATACGATGTCAGTGATTGGTTGTACACTAATTATGGTGTGCCTTTATTCAAAGAACAGTCGTGCCCCAATGTCGATCACGCACTGGAGGGCAATCCTAACCATGTGTACGACTACTATGTGATATGTAATACCAAAGATACTCAATTTATTTATCACAACATCATGACAGAAATAGAATTCAGAAAAATGTCCTCAAAAAAGTTTCCTTTGAACGAATCTACCTTGAATATTCTAACATTAGATAGCTTTTCAAAATCCTCAAAATTATCTAAACGCCTCCTTATCGTGTTAACGACCAACTTCATTTGTAACGATCTTTGTGATTTTCATTTCAAGAATATGTTTTATAGCTACTTAAAGTCATTAAATCGTAGCGACTTGAATAAGGTAATATTTATTAAGATAGTAGATAATAACCAAATAAACGATGAACTTTGTTTTGTGTTAGATAAGTTTAAAAATATATCGTGGAGCGACCCGCGTTTCTGGGATAGATTTATCGTTTTACTTAATTCAACCGACACCATTATCACAGTAAAGAGCTCTGAGAAGAGCGTATTCAAGAAGTCATTACGTCAGACGCCGACGTTGAGATACACTACAATGCCGGTCACAAACGATAGTTGTTCAAGACAGAATTATTCGAATTCTTTGCAATACAGTAAGAGGAACGACGGAGAAACATCGCAGAATGAAAGCTCTCCGTCGTCCGATAACACATACGGGGAAGGGAACAATTCGAACAATAGTTACATGTCCATTGACAACAGGACATGTCCCCGCTTTAATTATGACCTAAGGCTATCCCCAAGCAATGGCCATGATTATTCTAGGGTTGACGATCTTTCGCCCACTGTACCTCGTTCTATGGCGTGCACCGCAAAAGGCCGCACATATTTTGTGTGAAAACATTGTATATTTACACTTCACTTGAATAATTGCATTATTCCTCTTTATTGTTACACCATAATTCATTAATGGCACATTTTTGAATAGTCCTATTTGTTTCCGATTGTATGTATATAGGTACATCATAATTGAGTATACTAATAAATATTAATCTATGTATATTTGGTCAATTTTCACATACGTAAACGACCTTTTGTTATTAGCAAGAGGTAATATAAATTGTGAGTAATGTCGATACAATATTGTGTACAAAGATCGCGTGAAAATGTTAAGTCTGATAACGTAAACATTTTTCAAATATTAAACTATTATTAATTGTATTTATAAAGTTTATTGGTGTGATATATTTTCACACAAAAATCACTGTAAAACAACACCAAATAGATTAAGGTATTTGTAAATTCCACTTGTACTTTTTTGTTCTATGTGCTTCGTATTATATATTTTTTTTACTGTTAATTTAATTTTTTTATTACGACACATTTCTTACTTCTATAAAAACTATTTTCAATGTGGTTGTTTTATGTGTTACGAAATCTTTATGTATTTAAGTTTTTACAATTGTAATATATAGTTATATATTTTCATCCTATTTTATGTATATTATATGGATTGTATAAAATAATTTATTATATCATTCATCACAACTATATGAGCAGAGTGCTTTTATTGTAAGAGTATATGTAAAAATGTGTTTGCGATGTTATCGTTTACAACTATTATTGCTTGACAACTTATATAACTAAGTTAAATCGTGATATTAGATTTAATAATTATGAATTTGCAAATAAATGTAATTTTTAAATTGTAATTATTAGTCTTAATAAAATTATTGTTTTGTATAAATTGTACAAAGATATCTTGAAACCGTAATAAAATTATACTGACGTTTTGATACTCATTATGTCTTTCATTTACGTAAATATTAATATAAAAGCAAAACCTTAATTAAGCTTAATTACATTAAGTACAATTTTAAGAACAAAATGAGAAATTGTTAATTTTTTAAGTATTACATTTTTATGAAAGTTCTTTTATGTTCTATTAAGCTATGAAAATTATTTATTTTCCCAGCGTTGAGTTTGAAATGGGCCTAAAATTATAACATCCCGCTTAAAATTTAATAACAAGTACTTAACTACGCTTTTTATGATACAAAAAGTAAAAGAATGATTACTGACTTTAATTTACGAATGTTAATTTTAGATGACACTTATAGTTTCACGCCTTGATCCTTGCAAAGCTTGTCTTGTTTGAGTGGAGAATTTACAACTATCGAGCCCAGGACCACGCTGTTTAACTGCGTCAAAATGGTCTAATTTTTAAATACTTCTATTTTTTTAGCTTTATGCTTTACCCCGCATTCGTTATCAGGTTCCCACTTCCTAATGTGCTCAATAGGATGGGGGAACCTGGGCCCCTACGCCACGCCGGCCTCAAACTTAGTTTTGTATAAAAATATTTCTGTAAAAATTGTATATGTTATACATTTAGAAATTCAATATATAATTGTTAATGGATGTTTAATGAGGCTTATATAGTAGAGATACTCGCACAAATTAATCTCTGATCTCGGGAATGTTGCTAATTACACACGGACAATGTTACGTTAATACAATGACACTTGTATGTATGGACCTAATTGGCGTTTGTTAAGTAAATAGAACTGATAAATCATTATTATATATTTAATATCTATCAAAAATTAAGATATTTATAATAAAAAATAACCAATAAAGTCCAATTTTTAATAATATGTTAATATTTAAACAAAATATATGTCACTATATTGTCTATTCGGTTAAGAAAAAAAAACAATCAAACGTGTCATTTGTTCCTTTTTATTTTTTTTGTTTCATATTGAATGTGTATCATTCAATTTAATTTAAAATATACTAGAATTTCATATAAGATTTAGTGATAAAATGTTCTTATTCCATAATTATGTTACACGAATTTCTAACAAGACTATTTTCAAAGATATTATTTCGTTTTGCTTATGTCTAATAGGTCATAAATAAACATTTTTTATATTAAAATAATTATTAATATATAATTTTAAAATAAATATTTTATATTGAAATTATGATATTCATAATTTGAAAATTAAAATATGGGATAAATATGGGAAAAACAAAAAAAATGCCGCTTCGATGCTATCAGATGGAATGAATTTCAAAATTGAGTGAATTATAAGTGGCGCATATAACAATTAGTTATAGGCGTATGTAGAGCAGCATTTCTGATACAATCAGTCAAATTAATTATTATAGTTGTGTATAGACACGACGAAAAGAAGAGAGCGGAGTGATTTGAAAAAAAATACTTTCTGCATAAGATGTGTGAAAATGAAAAAAATATCCTTGCAATTTTTATTTTCATTTGTGAACATTTTATTTTGCCACAACTCTTAGTAGGAAGCCAGACGACGTTGTTATCCTCGTGGCAATTACTTGTGTTTGTTTATCATACGGATTTTTTTTAATCTGCGCGAAGCTTTTGTTGGGCAAAACGCAACGTTGAGGACTGTCAGCCAGCATAAACTACCAGAGACACTGAAAATCCAAACTTTAAAGCTGGCTATTTAACAACTGTAAGTATTCTGAATATGCAAATTTTCTGAATTACCCAGTAAACGTCTATAAAATAATTATAAATATATCCGACATGCTAGAAACATACTTGACTGGATATTTATGATTTTCTTATTAGCGAAGTGTATTGACTTTATGCTTTTTCTCTACCTACAGACTCTACTATTAAAGCGACAAACGTTCAAGATGAAAACCAAATGAGATATTTCTTGAAATAAATTCGCCTACAATTCAAACTTTAAATCTTACATATGTGGTTAATTCTACAGTAGTAAATGCTTATATTTATTTTATTCCTTTCTTTTTATTGGCTTTAAACAAATTCCATCCCACAATAAACGGTTAACGCTAAGATCGCGGTGAACGTAAAAATAACAAGTTTATTGTTATGGTTAAAGTTGTAACATTTTACAAAGCGTTCTAAGCGACTTCAGGCGTCGTGGGCTTAAAGGAATCCTTTAGCTGTGGTTTTTAAATGACGTCTACCGTTTTATAATTCTTAGCGTTTTTTTAGCGTTTTTAAATTTCGTTTGATAATATATTGTTGTATTGGACGTAATTTTACTTAGGAATGAGTATACTCGTATATATATATTTCAATAATATAAAGAAAAGTAAAAAAGAAACCAGAACCAGACACTTTGTTCCCCACTTTTGGCTCATTTTTTTTTGAAATTGTGTGTTGAGAGATGGAACTAACGCCCTGCTTTGGTCTACCAGGTCAAGAAAAAGAAAATAATTTATATATAATAATTCCACCAACTCCTCCTCAATCCACAATTATGGCGCTTACAGTCAGGCGCTGTACTCCTGAGCTACGACTCTTTCAATCTTTCTATACATTTTTTTATATAGAATTTACTATCACTATATTTATTCCCAGAGATCAATAAAGATGGGGTGTGATAAAAATATATTCTATAAAGAATATATTCGTCTACTTTAAAGTAACTTGTGCGTAGAATAATAAAATAATTTTATTTTGTACAAGAGTAGGTACTTCTATTTTAAACTACACTACTTTTTTATATTACTTTTATAGAGGCTAGTCGTTGCGTAGCGGCACAATCAAGCGACTATAAAAGCTACAAGATGTGGGTTTGATTCCCACTCGATGAAACGAAATATTTAAAAAATCTAATCAAATCTTGCTGTATCCCGCATACAGCAGGGTAGGCAGAGGGAACCTAGTGTTGAGATACTCCGTTCCCCACTTTCTGTCGAATTCTGTAGGCATAGCGTGTTGAGTGGCGGAACTTAACGCCGCGCTTTGGCTGAAATATTTAATATTTTCATTTCCTCTCTCTGGTAACGAGGCAAAGCTCGGCGTTGAGTTTCACCACTTAACACGCAACGCCTCTAGAATTAACGAAGTAATTGGAACGAAGTGTTAATATTGGATCCCAGGTTCCCTCTATACCTTGCTATGCGCGGGATACAGCGTGAAGCTAAAAAAAAATACAATCTTAAACCAATTAATATAATATTATGAAACTATGTTATACAAATAAATAATATCGCAGATCTTCAGTAAACAATCTGTTCATTATGATTTTAATAACTACCTTAACAAGCGTTCGTTTACTTTACTAGGTAATGAACTATAAAATAAAGGTGCATTCAACATTTTATTAGCGCTCTTTTACACACAGATTGTGAGTAAGCTGGAAATGGTAAACGTTTATACGTACATCCATTGCTTTTGTTGAATCTAGAGTATTCATTTATTATTTGTTTATCTTGAGAACATTGCGTTATAAGTAGCTAGAGGCAACGCTGTAGCTGCACTCTTTTTCCTGCAAAGCAGGTCAGGCAGAAGAAATCAAGCGATAAGACTCCGTTTCTTATTTACCAATTTTGGAATATTTCTTGCTGAGTGGCCTCACTTAACGCCGCGGTCTGCCTACAAGGGAGGGAAATGCAAATCATTTTGATACAATCATATCTTTGACAGTCGATTGAACCCATAATCGTCGCGTTTTATCGTCTAATTAGACCAATAAATATGAAGTCCCACAAAACGTGTGCCAATATATTTAAATAATAGCAATTTTTGAACTAAAAGCTTCAGTTGAATGATTTACATATATGTACCTATGCATAATATAAAATAACATTTATTGGTGGCAATGAAAAAAATATGCAGTGAACAAGAGTTTAGCGTTAGCTCAGCCTATAGATATCTTATTTGATAGTATATTCAAATAGGAAACACTGATAAACTTATTATAAGTGAAGAGTCCATTTAGTTTGAATAAGAATATCTTTGTACTTTATCGTATACGTTTTACGGTGGGCATACAAAGTCACTTGCCCGACGATGTATGATCCAACGTTTTGAAACTATGCAACGGATTTCAGTTTTCACTAAAAGATGGAATGATTTAAGAGGAAACGGACATTACGTGTAATTTATAATTCGCGGGCAAGCCCGCTCCGGAACACTAGTATTCTACGATTATATGTTAACAGTCTAGTTAGATAAGAAAATGCCAATAAGAATTATTTACAATAATTATATAAATATTTTTCAATATTTAATATATTACGCTTATTATATATTATAAACCTATCGTCAATATAAGAAAATGTTGTATTTAAATATATCAATAAAATCAATGGACTTTAGCATTATCATTAAAAATACATTAAAATAAAAATAAAAATAAGTGATTTACAAAATAAAAATGAAAATGCCGTACAAAGACTATGGCTGAACTGATCTGCGTGAAAAATCACACAGTAGCAGGCGGCGTCTCAACCCCTGTAGAAGTACTATCAATCATGTTATAAACTTTTACTATTAAAGTTAGTATTAGTATAGAGAAGTATTTTTTATCTTCAAAGTTTATGGCAAAAGAAATTTGTTAGTTTTGATAAAATTTACTTACAATGTCGTCAAATAAGCCGAGTCGTGGCGTAGGGACACAAGCTTGTTACTGTAAGCGCGTCAGGGTGTGAGTTCGATTCCTACTCGAGAAAATCAAAAATTTTCATTTCCTTGCTTTGGTAATGAAGCAAAGCGTTACGTTGAGTTCCACCACTCAACACGCAATGTTTTGATAATTTGGCAGAAAATCATGTTCAGTTAGGATCATGTTCAGTTAGGATCGACCTAACTGAACATAATATTTTTGGATTCAGGAATTAATTGATATTATTAGATACACAGATTTGCGAAATGATATTTTGAGAGGCTTTGTATTTCGTTCAGAACTATGAAGTAGGTACACACCAAATAAAAGTTTCTTACTAGCCAGAAAATGTAGATACGAGTACTGACTCGTACTTTTTATTCAGCGTGAAAATTGGAGTAGAATACAAAATGTCTTTAACTTTAGACTGTGTCCCGTATAATAGTAGGGTAGGCAGAGGGGACCTAGAGTTAAGCCACTTCATTCCCCATGCACCGCCCAATCTTCGAAACCTACATGGTGAATAACAGACGAAGAATATGAAAAATGGAAATACAACATTTTCTTATAGCATATCAAAGAAATAAAAACACTAAAATTGCAACTTGCTAATAGCTATTTTTCCGTACTAGAAACTGATAAATATGGTAAATATCAATCACATTCATATTAGCCATACAAATTACAATTATTATGATAATTCATAGATTACAATACCTACTATCATATGAGTTTAATATGAGTTTAATATACCAAATAAATTGCGCTATTTCAACGTCAATACCGTTTCACCGTACACTAGATACCAATATTATTGTCAACAGTGAATTGATCATGAAATAATATTTGCATAAGTTAATCATAATATTGTTGTAACAACGCGTCCTGTTACAGTACCATTGTTCTAATTGGTATATTTTGTTAGATAGAGTATGTTTTTGTAGTCTACTACATATATATAGATATATCTATTATCTATAATAGATATATCTATCTAATGTACGTACTGAGATCCGAGAGACGGTGAGATCATTGTTAAAGGGAGGTAACTGTAATTTTTTATTGAATAAAGCTATTTCTTCATCTTCTTATCAAAATCCAAAAGATTTCTTCACTCTCTATTTCGTAAATAAAAGAACTGAAGTCTGAGGGAACCTCGTATTTAGATACTCTGCTACTTTTATACCCACCCGATTGGTTAAAGATCAATTGTTGACCGGTTGCTTTAAAGGATAATCCACCTCAGCCAATTAAAAATGTATGGCAAATTTTTCAGTAACTATATTTCATTTATCCTTTTGTAATGTTTCGATTTATTTAACTTCTACCTACGAAGAATTTGTTTCCATGTAAGAGTTTGCAAAACAATTATCGTAGCTTTGTTAACAGCTACGACTCACTAAAACTAGAAATAACACAGTTAAAAGACCGAAAGGAAAATTTAACGAATTAGTTAAATGACGCTAACTAAAATTTGTGGAAAGCAAAAATTAATATGACACACATTTCTTGACACAATACCTTTGTCAAATGTTTCATGTGAAAATATTACTTTTTAAAAATTTAAAGCATGATTTAGTATGTATGGGACGTGGCTAAGTAAAACGGTATTTGACTTTTAAATCGGTGGTTATAAGTTCAATGCTAAGAAACTCCAGGGATTATTTTTATTTTCCCGCTAGTTTTGCCATAGAATATTTTATTGTAGCTTCACTCCTTTCCCCTTAAACAGCATAGGGGCATGGGAAACCTGAGAACATAGAACTAAGACGTGTCATTCCACACTTTCCTCCCAATTGTCGAGATATTGTATATTGAATGGTCGTCATCTCTACGCTTCGTCTATCAGAACGAAAAAAAAATATATATAATTCCCTACACTGTGCATCGAACCTACTATAATTGCATTCACAGTCCATAACGTTGGCTTTCTGATACCGTGATAAATAACATAATAACTTTCATATACAAATTAAAACTTAACTATATATATTTAATAGATAACTTCTTTCATGTGTCAGGATAAAAGGATTCAATTCACTTCACCCCTTAAAATCCATCACAATTAACAGATAGCATCAATTCGATTCCTCGTTACACGTTGTTTAATATTGACTCTTCTATCTTTTGATCGACTGCCAATTTTAATCAGATGACGCTGCATAGAAGATTATAATTATAACACTGTTTGAGACTTCGCTGGGTATGTTAAATTTTAGGGTGGTATTACATTTGTTGAAAAAGTAAAGCATACATATAGCTTCATATATTTTCTGATTAAATTAAATGATTATAAAATTAGTCAAAATATAAGAATTTTAAAGTTTTTATAATTGTTTGTATATTTAAACTAAACTAGGCGTCTACCTAAAAGCGTTTGTTTACACATTGCCACGTTTTTAAGAGTAACAGTAAAAATATTTACGAAATACATTTAAATACAGGGTTTTTTACTAGTGTCTGCTCAACTCAACAACAACTCGTAATAAATTCAAATCCACAATCAATAACGTGTTCATCGCGGTACTATATAGCGCTATAATTTTAGTGGAAATAAAAACTACCAACTACTATTGGGAATATCTCACGGGACACATATCGTATTAGTTTTGACATTCGGCTTGATGGATGGACTACTATCTCGTGAATCTGGTGAATCGAACCCGTATATGACTGTACAAAGTTAATAAAGGTCAGAAGAGTGATACGTGCGGGGCTGCTTGTTTGCGCGAGGCAAGGGACTGACGTTTGACAAATTATATATTATAAAAAGTATATACATATATACTTTTTATATATAAGATTATTTATTGAGGTAGTGGATTCCATTTTTACTCGGGGGTATAAATTATTATTTATAGTTTGAATCCTTCGCTCTGTTGTGGACCCAATCCCTACTAAGATTCACCAGACTCAGATTTATCAGATCCATTTTTTAATGTTTTTTTTAAGCTCTTATAGACGTTCACTTAAGTTCTGCTTCTCAACATTCAATGCCAAATACGGCATAAAAGCTGCAAACGGAATGTGTTCATGTCAATATATTAATTGGAGTTACAAACAGCTTTCTGCTGTATTCGCACGCTTTCCATAATGAAAATATAAATTTAAATGAATATTTCATTTTCTTGAGTGGGGATCGAACCTACAACCAGTCAAATTTACAGTCAGACCCTTGTACCTCTAAGCCACGACTGGCGTCAGTCTCAGTGTGGAGTTTTTTTTATAATAGAAGCTGTAGAAGCTAAATACAATATGTACAAGCTAAGTATATAAAGATATACAAACTAAATATTCTTGTAAACCTTTATAATTTGTTGTAAAAGGAAGTAGTAAAGCTTTATATAATTTCAATTTATAACATCTAAGTCAAATATAATATTAACACAACAGTTTTTCGGTTGAAAAGACTCGGATATTAGCCCGAAGTCTCTGCGGTACGCTTTCTCATATAATGTGAAGTGAACCCACTCGTATGTGAGTTGAATATTACTATGTAATGTACACTGGGAAGTTCTTCTAAAGTCTATAAAATATTTTAAAGTTATTACAGAGCTGAAGGAACTGAAAGTACGGTCTTTCAATATAAAATAGCATTGAACGATATTTTTAGTATTCGATCTTGACTAAATTAGAGAAATGAAAAGAAATGAATATTTTTTTTAATATCTGTAATAATATTATAAATGCTCTAATCTCACGAACTATTACAAATTACTAAAAGTTAAATTAAATATATTAAGTTAAATTAAAAATTAAATATACTTCACGTTGTTTCCCTCGCATAGCAGGGTAGGCAGGGGGGAACCTAGGAACTTAGTGTTAAGACGCTCCTTGCCAATTCTGGAGGCATTGCATGTTGAGTGGTGGAGGTAATAATTCTACAACTACATAAATTATTCATAGACATAGACAAAGAACTTCATACGTTCACAGTTATTAGGTAGCATCTACAATGTCCGTCATTCATAGTCGTTTGTTAATAAACGGAAGTTGACAATCCCATAACAGTGTTATCTCGCGCTAACATTGGTGCTTTTGACTTCCTTTGATGGTGATACACTTGTTTAATGGGAAGTTTTATGTTTGATATTTTTACGTCACATTGTTCATTATTCTTAGTAAAATATAGATTATGAGAATATTTTCATAAAATATAAAAAAAGGTAAAGTTCTGCTCATACTATTCAATTTTGTTAAGATATATTTAAAATCGAAAACTAAATTTTATATTTACTTATCAAATAAGAAATTAATTGAAATAAAGTTTCATATTTTAATTTTTTTTTATATCTACATTTAAAAAAAAAAAAACATTTTGAAAAGACACCAAGAAAAAACAGGCCACCATGGAACATTTCGAAGCAGCTGCAAAATAAGCTAAATTCATAATTTAATAACTACTTCCGACCGCACCTCAACTGTTCGTCGCCAACTTCTTACCATAATATAATGAAGTTCCTTCGCAAAATCTGCAAAAGCTCTTACGGGTACTATATAAAGCTCAGTTTTCGTTACAAATGTATAGACTTGTAACGTTTTGCCTCAGTTATTATATTCGGCTTAGAAATCGAACAATAGGCGACACTAACAGACCAAGTTCTGGCGATTGGCGATTGTTATAATAGAGAATAATATTAGATTTCGCGTGCCTTTTGTACTAGCTTGGCTTTGCTCTTATGCAATATTTTTGTATGAAACGCACGTTAAATTGTAATGCGTTTGAGTATTATATATTCTAGTTCTTTTTTCGTCTTGTAATGATATAAAATTAGTTTTAGTATTTGTTGTTATAACAAACTTAACTATTAATAATTAATTTAAAGTAGATTCTTAAAATTACTTATAGCTACAATTCTCGTTTATTGATTAGCATCTAAAGTAAAATACATTATTTTATTTTTTAATAAATATTGTAATAATATGATGATATAATGTGTTTCTATTTCAAATAACAATTTAATATGTTTTCTCAGAAATTATCTCAAAATTAAACACATATACAATAAAAGTTGACGCACATTGAGCTATGGAATAAGTAATAACTAACAAAAAGACGTCAACTACAACCTCCTGGGTCGATCACGGTTTCTCTTTACAGGAAGTTAGTGGTTATATAATACCGTAAAAGTACTGTCCCTAATGTTAACCTTAATATAATAACGCAATGCTCGTAAAAACTTTAGTATCGCGGATACCTGGAGAAGAATATTAATGTAGGTAGTACGTATCTATGTTTATATTAACATTTTATAAGACTTTTGAGGGCTAAAGAAATAATTTTATAGAAAATCTGTGGATGTTGGTAAAAAATTGCATTTTGTTTTTGTTAATGGTCATAAGACTCAATATTGAATGGCATTCGATGTTATTTTATGGTCAGAGACGAGATATATATTTATTGATTTTTCCCGTCTGATTATATAAAATATAATTTTAGGCATTAAGTTCCGCCACTAAACGTTTCATTAGTTGAAAGGAGAAATGGGGCATAGAGTGTCTTAACACTATATTCTCTCAGCTTATCCTGCTATGCTGAAAAAAAGCGTGATGCTCATTTTCTTATAATGTGTGAAACATATTGATATTCATTATTTATTCTTTAAAATATTACTTTATTGACTTAACAATTAAAGTCAAACACTCAAACACAGAAAAAAAAATTAACTTTAAACATTCATCATGCATTGTTAGAAGAAATGAGGCGATTCGTCGAATAGGGTTGCATTTTATTTTTAAATTACGGTTATTATGGCGGTAATCGGAGGTCAAGAAAAAAATATACAACGATAGAGGCAAGCTATTATATAGTTGTTGAAATTTACTACATCTTCATGATTTATTTACATTTTGCTACAAGGTATACCTATATAATGTTTGAATTGTTTTACGTACTAATATTTATAAAGAATAATTGGTTATTAAAAATTCAGATTTGGGAGATTGCACTTTAGTATAAATTTTTCGCTTTTTCCGGTTTTTTTATTCCATTCAAAAAGTTCATGTATTATAGTACCAAATTTTTTTGTTGTAGATTATTATTCAAAGTATATTTATTTGTAACACACATATAGCAAATATTAACCTCAAAATTCCTTCAATTTAATTCGAAAACAAAACAAAATTTACATTCAGTTCACATAAGCTAGAACACATTGAGCGAAACGGCGCCTAAACTAACTAACCTATAATAAACATTCAAAGATAATTTTTCGTCTAAACGAGCTGAGATATTGTTTGTTCTTCTACCTAAGTCAGCTGATACAATAAATATATGGTCGAAGCCGGCAATCATTCTTTACAACGGCCTAATGATAGCCCTATGAACAAGTAAATTATCAATTCCGCTCGAGGGTCAGCCGTGTTTTTGGAAAGTCATAACATGTACTCGTAGCTTATCGTCTGCCATGATCACTATCTATGCTATTATGATGTTAATCTCAATTATTTAAAGCATATAGTTGCTTGTTGCATCAAACTAGATAAATGGACCCATCAAAACAAATACCTCAATAATTGCATTATTCATATACGTTATATGAAAGTTAAATTAGAAAAGGTAAAATTTCGTTTGTTATTTATATTTGAAATAGTTTATTTCAAAAATGTATATAAAGTTTTTTTTTTCAGTTTAGTTCCTTAATTATAGCGTTTCCAACGTTTTAATGTTTTTTTCTTTTGACATTTTTGATGACAACTTAAAATATTGCATTTAACTACATTTAATAGTTTACAGTACAATTCAAATTCAGTTTTTATGTATAGGTACGAGTATATTTCAAAAGCTGAATGGTATTGGAGAAATATTGATGATCGATTAAAAACTTTGCCCCTTACCTGCCGGAACAGGCAGGAAATGAGAAGGCAGGTAAAAACTATTCGAAGCATAATATTTTTTGTTGTGATAGTTTATGTTTTTTGTACATTTTGATTTTGTTTACTTTATATTTTTTATTGATTACCTTCCGGTATGAAATAGGCGCGTGTCCATCCCTTGATATATAAAGTCTATAGGAAATGATACTAAAAATACTTTCAGAAATATAAAGACATTTTATGTTTATTCATTGGATTTTGCTTGGTAAGCAGATGAATTTCTACAATGCGCCACTCAGAAGGCCATATTTATGAATTAAAAACCATCCATATGCCGAATTTAACTTTACACTTAGATGAGTCGAGATAGTGTCATTTCTGTGTTTATTCGATCATTTAAAAACACTTGCAGAATTTTATTTTAAATGTGATACACGACGGTGACAACCTAAAATGATAAAGTTGTATCAATCAATTTTACAAGAATCATAAATATTAATACTCAGTTTTATTTCCCCAATCTAACGGACAAAAAGTGTGGAACGGAGTGTCTTACTGGTTCGGTTTACCAGGTTCTCTTTCCTACTCTGCTAAACGAGAAAAATCATGAAGCTAAAAAAATTATATATTCTCAAAGCAATAAATATTTTACTATACCATATTAACAGCGTGAAAATAATATGCAAATAAAGAACGTGTTAAATATCGTAATACGTGTTAGGCCAACACATAATCCATTTGATTTTTAAAATCGCGACGTCACTTAGATTTCTTTACAGCGTGTTGAATATGTAGGGCGAGAAAACTCAGGTAGGTAGTAGGTAGTAGGTAGCGAGTAAGGTTAAGCGTGTTTGCACTTGCGTTTGAATGTTAAGACTTTACGGGTAAATAACCTCGCGCACTACGGCTGAATGGTGACTGGTTAACTTAATTAGAACTACTTGCTTACTCGGAACTTAATTTGAAAATGTTGCCTCTGATGTGTAGGTATACTTTCACGTATGTAGTTGTAGAACGTAGTGGGATGACTTGATTGTAACACGATGAACGTGGATTCGATTCCCACTTGGTGGAATTTATTGTTTTGCGTCTCCCTGCTATGGTAAACAAAGAGTTGCGTTAAGTCCACAGTTCTTCTGTTTCTGTTGCTGTACTTTTATTTAGTTTAGCTTCACGCTGTATCCTATATATAGCAAGGTAGGCAAAAGGAACCAAATGTTAAAGTATTTGGTTCACCATTTTCCATCTAATTTTCCAAGCATTGCTTGTTAAGTGCTGAACCTCAATGTCGCAATTGTGTCCTTATCAGAGCAAGCCAATGGAAAAAAAATCTTTTCAAGTGGAAATTGAACCCATAACTAAGATGTTTACAGTCACACGCTGCTACATAATATACTCGTATTTTTATAATATATTAGGTATATGTATGTATCCGCACTTCTATCAGTAATATTACCAAAATATCTATATATTATATATAGGAGCTATCTCCTTGTATAATTTAGAGGTTATTGGCATCAACTTAAAAGGTGTAACATATAGAATAACATAGTGGAGATGGCGATTAACAAAATGTTAATAGTCACTTCTTGAGCGCCAATCCGTATCCGGCATGACCACACCCACCGCACGCCATTTTGTATGCGTACGCGCAGACTAATTGCCTATTTAAAGATAAATATTTAAGCTTAACTTAAACGTTTAACCTTATATAGATGATATTAAAAGTATTGAAATTCGTATAGTGTATTTATTTTAAATTTAAATATAATTAATATAGTATTCAGATGACACATCAAGCCATGTATTGTTTTAGAAAAAATAGTATTAAAAATATTGATTACTTTTAACAGTATTATTAAATCTATGTATCGACTTAAATAAATTTGAAGAAGAAAGTTTCAAAATCACTACTAGTGCAATTATAAAATAAATTGTTTGTAATACCAATTACAAAGGCGTTTTCTATAAATTTTCCATTTAAATTTTCTGCGTGGATGCACCAACATCAAACGCTTCGGGAGCATACTGGAAGCATCGTTATTCCCGTTTATTTGGCGTGATTTGGGCCAATCAACATAAAATTTACCAGATGACCTGTTTTTTTTTTAGATATTTTGCGGAAGGAAATAATGAAGACATAATTATTACTTTATGTTCGAGTTCCTATATAGTTATACTCATATTATTTTTGCTATATTTTCATTAAATTTGTAATAACTTGCAAATGTTCTTAAATATTGAAATATATCTTTAAACCAAACATTTTTATATATTTAAATAGATTATTCTTATAGTTGCTTTCAATCACATTGATGCCATTAAGTACTGGGCGTGAAACATGTATGGCATCATGTCCGTATGTTTCCTTCCAGTACTCACTGTCAACGTTCACAAATGGCTGCCCATAAAAGTCTCCGTGGCTAATTTAGTATCCCATCATGAGTTTGGATCTTGTTCAAGCCATTACATTTGATGTAGGCGTTGCCATGTTGATTCTTAAGATATCTCTCGATTTAACGAGCCTGTATTCGGGAAGATGTAATTTGGTAACATTGGTAAGTGGAATATAAGAAAAATATAGCTTTCTGTCGTGGGTCGGTTGAGATGTGATGGTAGTAAATTCAAATTCCACTTGGGAAAATTTGTAATGCTTATGATGGCCAGCACTAGTTTGAAGAGAGCTGCGCTAAATTTTAACATGCAGCTCATACTATGCTTAAAAATGTGGACAAAATAGAACAGATACTGTGTATTATGTATATTAGGTGTTTATAAATTTATTTTATGGCTTTTATCAATTCATTTTTTGCCTGCTGCTCTTCACCAACAGTAATATCGCTTCATTTTTTACTGATATAATAAAATTTACAGAATAAGAATCAATTTCAAATTCAGTTTATACGTATGCTAACAAAATGTCATTGTTTTCTTTAAAAGGGTCAGAATATTTCTGAATACAATTGCAATTCCGTTTCATTATTTCATTTGCATCAATCAATAATTCAAGGTTAGGTTCAAAGTATAATATGTTGAGAATGGTATAAATAAAGATGTCAATTTTAAATGTAAATGGTATGCATAATAAATAAATAAAAAGTATATATTTTAGAAAATATAGAAATTTTGTTTAATACCTTAATTATAGGAATTCTGATGAAATAAAATGTAAATTACCCTTGGAAGACCGACAAATCAGTATTTACGTATATATACACAATTTGAGTTATAATTTTACTATAGAATGTCCATCTATAATAGTTATCTATATATATAAAAGGACTTGTCCTCCCTGACTAGATATATTTATAAACTAAGAGCGCGAGATTCTCTGCGAGATGTTTTCAAAGATGCAGGTATTCTTACAGTTGCTTCCCAATTTATATACTATAATATTCTCTTTGTCCGACAAAATATACATTGTCATAGTAAACATAGTGACAATCATACGATAGGAACGAGAAATAAAGATAAGATTGTTACTCCAAGTTTTCGCCTCCAAAAAGTTAATAAATCTTTTATGGGTCTGAGCATACGTGTATATAATAAAATTCCGCAGTGTATTCTAGGTTTGCCACTTCCAAAATTTAAAATATCAGTAAAAAAAATTCTGACAAGTAAAGCTTATTACACTGTTCAAGAATATTTAGAGGACAAACATGTATGGAATTAATGTCTATTGAATGTAATGCAGGATAGCTGCCAACTAATGTAATAGATTGTACCATTGATTTTGAAAAGAGCAACTGTTGAGTTTCTTGCCGGCTCTTCTCAGCAGAACTGCCTTCCGAACCGATATTTTGAATTCGAATTTGAATTTGACTGAGGTAAGACGCACGCACGGCCGTAACCGCTGTGCGTGCGTCTAGAAACGTGAAATTTAGACAAATATTTACTTTTGTAATCTGGACATCCACTAAGAAGGGATTTTGAAAAATTTTAACCCTAAAGGGGTGAAATGGGGGTTGAAAGTTAGTATGGAAAAAAAAAATCAGCACCGATTTTTATAAAATTTGAAATTTAGATTTTTAAAAGTATTTAATTAAGCACGTGTTTTACCGTTTTCTAGAATTCTCTCCCTAAGGGTGCAAAAAAGGGGTTGAAAGTATGTATGGAAAAATCTTTAAATCCCCACCGATTTTTATAAAATTTGAAATTTAGACTTAAAAATATTTCATTGAACACATGTTTTGTGGTTTATAAGAGTACAAATAATCAGGCGAAGATGCGCGCGTCCGCTAGTAGTAATATATTAATTAAAGCAATAAATTTACTCTAATTAAATTATTACTGCTTCTCTGAGCCTAAATCTGTACTAAATCAATATTAATAATCTAAAATCATCTAAGGCATCGCATTGCAACGCATAGTGAGTATCTCTGACACTTTTTAGATAATTATAAAATTCGGCCTGCCCTTTATCTACGTTATCTCCACAATCGACGTTAGGACCTTTTATTAGTTTAAGTCGAATGACTGAATTTAGTTTCTTTACACAAAAGCCGGGATCTATTTTTATTGGTTGCTCTAATGGGTTTTTGTAATGTGATCCTTAAATTTGGTGTTGTTTTTTAATGTACATTGCTTTTACCGCACACGTTCGGCTTATCTGACGACTTGAGATAAATCTAACATTGTCTGATATTTTCTTAAAAAATAAATTTTATACTAATTTAAGTGTAGTATAGTCTTAGTTCTTAAATGTGATCTTTCATAAAAAAGTATACAATGATTTAAGACTATTAGTAATTAAAATTTCTGTGTGTATGAATTGTATACGTGGAAGCGTCTTTTATCGTTTGGTTAAAAAAAATATTTAAATAAAAATATTTTTTAACTATATTCAGCGTTTTGACGTCCAACATATTACAATATTTCTATGTAAATTCTAAATAAATTCTCGCATAGCAGAATAGGCAGATATAATCTACTGTCAAGAGTCAAGACACTTTTCTACTCTCTGTTGTGGCGAACAACGCCGCACGTTGTCATATCGAAACAGGAAAGTAATAATAAATTCAAAAAGTCATAGCTAGCAAAAAGTGATGAAAGTTGCACAAAATCAAATAATAACACATGTCCAACATAATATAATGAAACTTCAAGTAATAGATAATAACGTACTATAGATACCTATGTACGTATGTACTATAGATACCGATTACCATTGACAAGAACAACAATGTGGCTTAAAACAACATCAGTGTGGAACAGTAGGTGGTAAATAGAGTATTGTTTTAGAACACGTGGGTGCATATTTTGGTGGCTACAATTACTCTGGCTTGTTGCTATTGTATTATTAATAGTTTATTTGATAAGAAATGTAGATGATTTGAATATTGAAGTCTAATGTGAGTTACCTCGATGTTATATACTATAAAATATTTTTCTAATGACAGATTCCTACTGGTGGCTTTTATTTATTAAAAATGGGAATAATTAAAGCTTTAATATCAGGTTTCAAGGACTTCCTCTGTCTACCCTGTTATGTGCGGGATACAACATACAGTACACGGTGTATCTATATAAATTATATAGGTTTCTAGTTGTGTTTTAATTTGGCTTTATAAACATTGACAGACGATTTTCTAATAATCCCACAAAGACCAGGCACGTAGAAAGTATGTTAGTTAAACAAGTATCTGGGAACATACTAAGAAAATTCTAGAAAGAAAAACCAAGTACAATCTTACAAAGGACAAACGTTTTTATTTCCTTTTATATTGAGTAAAGTCTTTTATACATCTCGGATCCAAAGTTCGTTGCAATTATTTCTTTTCCGATCCCGTTTTTTGTTAGCTTACTGTCTAATAGGTTTGCTTAAGACTTCTCTCGACATAAAGACGACTTAAGAATACTTATTAACTTGTCTAAATAAGCTTTACTTCCTAATTAACATTAGAAATCTGATAGCTCTAAAATAAAGATTGCCAGCTTACGCTTCTTGTGTTTTTATTTACTAGATTTCGTTAACAAATTTGAGATTTTTTTATAATTATGTTGATATGGATTGGCCGTGAATTTTGTGCAATATTGATGCATTTATGAATATATGTATTACGATTTTAAAATAAATTAGAAATATTTTTATTTTAGAAAGCCGTTGTTTCCGGCACGCTTTAATTGCATACATACACAATACGTTATGTTATTAGTCATTTTGGTCTTCCAGAGGAGGCGTCAGGTAATTTTTTTTTTGTTTTCATCGAATCCAATGTGTAAATTTCAAGAAAAATAAGAGAACCTAGTCGTGAATAGCAGAGCTCATCCCCACTTTCTTTCGTACATAATAAATTAATGTAGTTCAATTCTTCGACTAGAAATCGAGCTCACAACCATCTCGCTTACCATCAGACGGTGTTCTACTGCGCCACGAAGACCTTAGCTATTTCAGGGATGTTTTTTAATAAGCATTTATTTGTGGTTAAAGAGTTTATTTATTTCTCAAAAGAAATTACATTTCACTTAAAGAGAAATACAAAATTATCTTAAATTATCAATGTGAGCGTTGGAATCAGCAAAACATGGTAAATAACAAAAAGAAAACAATATCAAATACTCAATTAACAAATATAAGTGACAGAGGGTATATTGAGATAATTTAAACATATTTGACCATGACCGTTTACAATGAAGTTAGGTTTACCCACATTTGAAGAAATCATAGTACAGGGTCGGATTCTATTTTAATTTTAGAAAATGTTCCTTTAATTTTGTTTTAAAATTATAAAAATTTTTTGATGTTTTTATATATTGAGGTAATTTATTGTAAATTTCTGCTCCTTCATAAATAATAGATTTTTGGCCATAATTGGTTCTTGTTTTTGGTAAGTATAAATTGTTTGCACTTCTAAGTGGTCTATTTCCTATTTGCTCGTTTGTCAGAAAAGATAGCTCCGATTCTAAATTGTTTTGTAAAATTTTACGAATAAGAATACATGTGTTATATTGATATAATTGATGAACATTTAAAATCTTAGTTTCATCATATATCTTATTTGTTGATGTTATTTCGGGGATATTATGATCATATCCTTATAATGATACCTGTTGTATGTATATGTAATAATGAAACAGCAGGGGAGATACTACAAATCGAGATTACACACCAAAGATACTTCATAATTCTTAAATCTACTTCCCCATGCAATTTAACGTGATTGTGTCTATGGATTTATTATTTACCCTTACCATATCTACTGCAAGTTTAAACAGCGACTTGCGAGAAGATTAAATCCAGGGTTTTATTCCCATAGTGAAGTACATTTCCACCCTTCGTTAAGGTAAACCTTGTACGCGTTGCGGGTAGCCACTGGTCAGCTATAGCTGTTTTATCATGAATAACATTCTATATATTCGTTAGGAAATATAAGGCGTTTTTTTTATTAGTAGGTGTTAGATGGAATTTAGTGTTAAAACACATGGTTCCTCCACTTTCACTCAATTTTCGGGACATTGACTCTTGAGTAGGAATCGAACTCAGAAGGTAGAAGGTAGACTTAAGTAACACGGTAAATTTAGTTTTTTATATCGATCAAAATGTTATAATATTATATTATCCAGCGCAATCTATGAACACTAAAAAATTTTACCGAAGTTCAATTGTTATTATAGGATTTTCATCAGAAAAAAAATACAGTTATACTTTGAGCTCAGGTAGCAGAATTCGAACTCATACCTAATAATCATATTTAGTTAGAGACGTCTTAATTTCACACAACCGCTTTGTACCTGTTAAATTCTGCTAACTGTTTTTAGTGTTTAAAGCTTCGTTTTAAAACTATCAAGTACACCTTTACCCGATAACTTTTTCAATACTTTTAAAAACTTTATAGACCGCTTGAAAACTCTGGTTAAAATTTATGGCGAAACAGGTTTAATAAGCTGCGGGGCAGATCGGACCCTCTATTTGTTTAAAACATAATTGGAACCTCGGCGTTCAAATTGGGGCTTGTATGGATCAAACTATGCAAATGTAACAATGAGATAATGACGCCGACGTTCACTCGCCTCTACAATGGCCTTATGAGTCCACTTTAACCTTTTAAGATTTGTGTTTGATGAGCCTGGGACTCGGGCTTAGGTACACATTACGATTTATGAACAGATTTCGTTATTATATTGTCTTTACGGAATATATGAACGGTTTGTTTTAGCCTTTTTGCTTTGACTTATAGAATCAAGGTGGATTATTGAATATTTATTGTTGCTTAAGCGTAGTTTTGTAAATCTAAATTTCATATAATAAAAACTATATGAAAAATTGGAATGCTTTTATGTGATTTACGTGTAATATTATTAATAAATTGCTTACTTTTTATCTCTTTCATTCAGCTAAGATTACCATATTAGAGTTAGAAATCAAACTTTTATCTACCACCTCCGCTCGTAAAGTGGCATAAAGGATTACTCTAAGTAAAATCCAAGTGATTATTCCTCCCGGGCTCTCAACATCCCGCTTCGAATTTTAAAGTGTTCCTTTAAAAAATAATTCAATTGAGCACCTACCCGGGGGCTATAAAATGAAAATAAATAAATAACTCGGAGGAAACAAGATCAAGTCACGTTCGGAAGTCAATGCAGCCAACTTCCATCGCAACGTCTCACTCAAGTTTAAACGGCCTAAATATTTGATGAGACCAAGGATCAAATGAAATAGCTATGGGATACATGAAGAGGGAGTCAGATATCCACTAAGTTTAACAAGGGCGCTTGTAACAGAATATATTATGACACGATCAATAGATAGGTTTAATCGTATCTGCTTCGAGATAACATCGACGCAGATGTCGCTGAGGCGTAGAATGCTTAATGTGTGTACGTCAATAGATATTGGTGAAGATATAGCTTTCACTATCTTCACCACGTAACAAATTCAAAATTATTGTGGATTTTTTGATATATAATAAGCTGTTTAATTTACGGCTAATATATAATTCTTATAGCTCGATCCCGAAGTGATTGTACACGTTTGTAAATATATGAAATATTCATATAACGTATTTTCAAGATGTATTTTTTTTTAGTTCACTTCAATTCTTTATATATGGCATTTTGAAAGATGTATTTCAATATTTTATTTTTGATTGACATTCTTGTTTCATATATTTTTGTTTTAAATTAAATTAGATATTTAGGGAATAAAATTTGTCTTATCAAACTCGGATATTATTTGTAATATACTTTCTTTTTAACTGACTTCTGTAAGAAAAGGAGGTTATCAATTTTTTTTTATGTTTGTTACCTCATAACTTTTGACTGAGTGAACCGATTTTGATTTTTTTTTATTTGAAAGGTAGTGCTTCCCGAATGGTCTCATTTTTTTTCGTCCATGTCTGACAATGGTATCTGTGAGAAAATCCCATAAGTCTTAAATTTGCATTAGGTATGTGCGCGATAAATAGACGAATAACTCAATGACGGGCCAATTGATTTTGATGATTTTGATGTTTTATTTGAAAGGATAAACTTCAAGGATTGTATGATAAAAATTTGGTTAGGTTTCGATTATGGGATCCGGTGAAAATTGAGAAAGTTTGTTTTTATTTGGTTTTTTTTGGTAAAAAAATAATTATACTGTAGTAGTTACAAAGAAAAAACATTGTTAAATTTGATGTCACAAGTGAGATTCCTGATCGTTGCATTTCTTTTAACCAACTTCAAATAAATTATAATCAAAAAATCATTTTTAGAAAAAACTTTTATTTAAACACTCTTAAAAAGAGAAAATAAAATTTGTCTTTTAAATTTTAACTATCAACTCATAACCTCATTGTACACAATTTATATGATCACAAAAGCTTGTCGCGCGATTTACTTGTGTAACTAAACTAGTGGTAATTTAATTATGTAAAATCTGCTAAGTTTCAATTTTTAAAGTTTCAATTTAATTAAATATTGAATAACGCGACAAGAGTTCTTTAAATTTTTATTAATTACTGTATTTGTTTAGTTATGTCTAATTTGCTTTAATTTATATTGTAAGGGGAAAACCAATACAATTAAATTTGCTTTTTTTACGTCATTATATATAATGAAACCTGCCTACATTTCCTACAAATTCAACATAATAACTAAAAAAAAATTATAATATAGCAAGATTATAGAAGAGTTTTATTTTAAATGCTGAAAAAACGTTTTATTATAAATTCTTAGCTATGTACATTTGTATTTGAAAAAGATAATATTACTATAGTTTTTACTATTACATAACAAAAAAGAAACTTAAAAAGCTTGTTTAAATAATAAGCACTAAGATAAAAACCGGTCAAGTGCGTGTCCGACTCGCCCACCGCGGGTTTCGTTTTTATTTTAGGATTTTAGTTCAACGGGAAGAACAATTTATAAAAGTTGATAAAAACTGTGCGGGCGTATGTATTAATTTTGTATGCAATAAACTACAAATAAAACATTTATAAAAAAAATGTAATGATTTTCTTCTATTAAATATCTATAAATATCCTTTTTTCACTTTTTTAAATTTAATTTGTATTGTAAAATGTAATTTTATTTGTTGTGTTTCACCTATTGATAAGTAGGTAGGTAAGATAAGTAAGTAAGTGTTTTGATTACGCTGCTATTTTCATACAAAATGCAGCAAAATCTGCATAAATGCTCGAATTAAAGAGTTAAGAAGTTAAATTTTTTGACCTGGATATTTGATTTCAACATTATACCTGACAACAAAGTGATAATATAAGAGTTCCGTTTTTTCTTTTAAGGTACGGAACCATAAAAACAAAACTTTTCTTCCTTCACCCATACAAAAGTTATATTACTCATAATACAAGTTTCAACATTAGTTTACATGCTAATTTACTAACAGAGGAAACTCGAAGCAACTATGAAACGTTAAAATTCGCACTTCGTTAATAACAGCGCTTTGTTTTAAAAAGTTCAGTAAGGCAACTCCGTTATCAATATTCATAAGCAAGACGTTTGAGACGAAGCCGGGCAATAAACAACGGAGTAAAGTAACCGCTTTGGAAGCTCTTACTGCACACCCATAAATTTATGTTTGCAACTTGCAGTATAACATTCGATCAATAAGTGTTTTGTATGGGCTCTGTATTTGCGAGCTAATACGCCGCATCAAAACTTCCAAGCTCGCTTCCAACCCGATATTAGTTACGTCACTAGCTTTCTCTATAGTGTTCCGAAGGGTGCTATAAAACTATTTGCTTCGAACAATTATAGTCTTTAAACTGGTTGGGTAATGACGAGTTTTCTTTGTTATATTTGTTTGTTGTTTGTATGATTTTTGTATTGTCACAGTAAGTTAGTCACATGTCTTGTGTTACACTGAGTAAATCAGATCGAACTATTGATTTTTTATGAGTGCATAGATTGTATTAATGTGACGAGTAGTTAATTAATTATCGATTTTCCTTTTTTGGATTAGTTATTATTGTTTTCTGAGTTACTTTATATTAGTAATGAATGTACAAAAGCCTGACAGTTCTACCATCAGCAAGCTTAAAGAAATTTATAAATAGTCAGTTGCATAATATAGTACTATAGGTACTGCGGTACAGAATGTGACTATTATCACGGTATTTGTCAGTTCAATCCATACTCGGGGGAATGAAATATTTTTTAACAAGACAAAACGGTTCATTGGCTTTCGCCGCCTCGCCTGGTTTCGAATCAATGTCTCAAAATAAACAGAAAAAATCTAAGAACATATTACAATATTTTATTATTTGGTATAATTATCAATTTCTACGTATACACTTATGTATATATTTAGTCACAATTAAAAATACCCTAATCTAAGATTGAAAATACCAATTTTATTAAGTCGATAACTGGTTTACAAAAGTGCTACTTTAACAGTTAGTTTATTAACCATTAAAGGGAGTGCCAATAAAAAGAAAATATTGTTGATTATAAAAAGAGGTGTTTTATAAAATAATCACTATAGCCATAAATTCATTACATTTTTATTACTTTATACGAGCGTGACTTTAAGTAATAAAGAAATATTACAATTATAAATCAAGAAGTTTATCTCACCCTAAATTAATATCTTATTTACAAAATTGATTAAAATATTATTAAATATTTTATTATTTATTTTGTTCGACGTTTTAAATAATAACACTATTTTTTTTTACAAAATTACGTAAAACGCTATTTTCAGTTTTTATTTATTTTTTATTATATTCATTAGAACGCTACACAGCTGTGGCAACATTATATCTTAATTATTTGTGACACGAACATATACATATAGTTTTCATTTTCTACCAAGTTTTGTTCTTTTAGTTGTTAACCAACTTCAAAAAGGAGTACGATAAAAATTCTACTCTATTATTATATATACGCGTAACTACATGTCATATGTATTTTAATTTTTTATATTGATTGATTATTAAATTGATTTTTGTCTTTGTCTGATAAAGTAACAGCAAAATCAAAAATATAATCAATAAAAAAACTTCTAAATATAACAAATAAAAGCTTTTATTTATTAAAAAATACCATATGTCAGCAATCCGACATACTTACCTAGGGTAAAGAACAACTCATGAAATTATTAATAGATAGTACATTGATATTGTTCTTTAATTATCTTCAGTTTTATCTTTTATAATATTGTTTTCTACTTTTTAGTTAGTCTCACTTTAACAAAAATATTTGATCAAAATTATTGAAAACAAAAACGACAAAAAATATCCAATAGCACCGTGAGTAGAGTGAATTACAGATTCGTTTTACTTTTTTACCTTCCCAATTTTGTTTGAACCACATTATGAATCGCTTCAGTGGGTGGCCCTATATGAAATGACCCATAATTTCCTTGTTAGCTCCGGGATGATTACGATTATAACACACGCATTAAATCTACGGAAACAAAAAATAGATCAAATAGTTAACTCATTTTGATTGGAGTTAGTTAATTGTTTGGTAGTTAAATGTTAGGGCGTTTGTGTAATTTTGAGTTTTATAAGAAATGTATTTATGTTTTAATTAAAAGATGTTCGCTTAAGAATCTTCTTTTTATAATATTTGAGTATAGGCATATTGGTCCCATTAAGACATTTTCGTTCGCTGCTTTCCGTCGAATTCTCTATTTAGTGGTAAATTTCGCTTTGGCACCAAGTGGGAATCGAACTCACAACGGTCACGCTTACAGTCGCACGCTTCTGTCTCCTCACCACGACGGCCTCTAGGCATTTAGTATATGCATCGAAACCGAGTTAGGATAGAATAACAAGTAGAGAAAAGAAGAAGATAGAATAACAAGGTTTTCTATGAGAAAACCTTTTTAACATTTAACAAAGACCGTTATTTTAATTGCTTCTAGATATTTATTTAACACACGCCATGAGTTCTATTTTAATTGAATTCTATAATTTTCTATAAAATCAAGGACTATCGCACGATTCACAGAGACGCAGAGGTCCAATACAAATATAGACGTCTAAAATAACACACGCCGGTCCACTTATATCGGATTTCCCATTGTTCCTCAAACAGTTCCATTAATGTTTTTAGAAAAAACAATCTTTCAGGAGAATTGTTTGATTTTTTTTGAAAGTAATATCTTTAAGGATATCTTTTATACTTTATACTTTTATACTTTATATTAGGGTTTAAAAATAAGATATCTTGAAAAGACATTTTTCACAATAGTTAAATACATTTTATGCACAAATAAATAATGTTTCTTAATTAATATATTTGTTATTGTTTGCGTTGCGTTTCTCCTTTCATTATTGTTAAATATTTCGTTAATAGATTTCTATTATTTAATTTAATTTTATTATTTTTATTATTTAATTTTATTTTAATTTAAAAGTGGATAAATATTCTTATTTTACATAAATATGTACTTTTTCAACACACTTTTAAATTACCAAAATCATAAACAATAAGTAGTACATATGTATTTTTTCAAATTCAATTAAAATGCACACTTTATAAATATATAATTAAAGCTAAAAAATATATATATATTTCAGTATGCTATATATTTAGTATTTATCTAGCTTACAACATACAAATGAATATTGCAGTGAAGACCGTAAATATAAATCTTAGTTCTACAAACCTATTATAAGTGAATGCGTCCGCTCTACCATCGCGTACTATTAAACATGCAACATTAAATTTCGCATAAAAGTTACTGTGGACTTTGCATTTACTTTTTAAACATTTCGACATAGAATTTTTGCCTTTGATATCGTCAGCATTGAGCACGGCCGTTTCGCTGCAACTTTTTGTATGGGAAAGAAGACGTAAGTCAAAGTATTGATTTAATTGAATTGAAGTAGGTTATGCCTGAAGTTATTTTGTAAACTGTGTAAATTAAAAATATGGAATGAGAATATACAGTATTTAAATAAATGTTTCAGTTCCGACTCTCAACTTTCCAAGAGTTGAGAATCGGAGTATGGAAGGAGAAATCAGAGGTTGGAGAGAGTTGAATTTGGATAGAAAATACTACAAGAGGCTTGTGATAGCACTAAGTGTCCTCAGCATTCTACCATGCATCAGACAGCGTGACAATGGATAAAATATTGATAGATTTTTTGGTTTTAGTGACTCTTTCAGAAATTTATTTTTATAATTTAATTTTAATAATATATGTAAATAATGTTATAAGGTAAAGGGAATATATAATATTACATTTCTTGATTTTAGTTCAGATTCGTCTAGCATCCACATTAAAACACTCTTCACGTAGCTTAAGTAATGTTAGAGTATGACTAGGTCTAGAGACGTATTAAAATTTTATATGAACAGCAGAGTAAAAGATTCATTCATAAGTTTACTAAGAAAGTAAGTACATTTATAATTGCATTATTATTAATGTAATTATATATTATAAAAATATGTATATATTTCACATAACAAGTTAATTAATTAACAAATAACTAATCTTTTCATACTATTAGATATTTCAAAAATAATAACTCACATTTAATGAATAATTAACATTTGCTGTCTTTTACACATTCAAAGATTAATATTAAAAGGATAAAAAAATGTATTTATGAAAATTGTGAAAATCAAGCTATTTTATGCTTAAAATAACTTCTAATGAATAAAGAATGATTCATAACCATAAATGTAAAAGGTGTTCAGTTTAGATTAAGACGTTACTTGTAGTAATGTATGGTGTCGTTATTCTATCAGCAGCTACTAACAATTTCTAAGGAATGTTTTAAGATTAGATAGAAGACTATGCATGCGTAAGTAACTATTACATTTTAGGGAAAAAGATTTAGTTAAAAAACACAAAATGCTACTAAAATATTTATAAATTGACTTTTAGATTATAACAGCGCACTTTATTTTATCAAATCGAAAAATAATATTAATTTACAACCCCGAGCGCGTCAATCAAAGTAGAAAAAAAAATAAAGGCGTTTACATGGACGCAACGTCGGTACTCAAACGTTGATATTAAATGGTTATTTTACATTATAGTAAGAGCTAAGAAAAATTAAATAAAAACAACTACCAATATAAACATAAATTTCAAAATGCCAGAGAAAATATTTTACTTTATTAATATAGAGTAAAATAATCTCTAAAATATTTTAGTCAATGGTAGATACTTTGTTAGTTTGAAAACGAGTCATCCTGAAAATAGTCGAGTTGTTTTCATTTATATTGAGCAAATACCAGTATTATTTTAATTTACTGTTTACTTAATAAATATCTCTCTTATATGAAATCTGCTAATAAATTTCGCCTTAACAACAGTATAAGTAACATAATTTTCACATTTGTTGCTCATTTACTGTCCACAATTGACGATTGCTTCGGACAACTCAGCGCTTTGATAAATCGATGGGATTATCGGCTACTGATTTAAGGGCGTCTACATACAATTTAAAGTGATGATAAAAAGTTATAATAATTATATAAAATAACATTGTTGAAGAGTAACGGTATTTATATCTATTGAGATCTTGGCGAGAGAGACCAATCTTGGCGCAGCAGCACAAAGTGTGACAGCAAACGCGGCAGGTTGTGACTTCCATTCACACTCGAAGAAATTAAATATGTAATATTCTCATTTTCTTCGCTCTGGTGTCGAAGCAAAGTATGAAGTTGATATCCGCTACTCAATACGCAATGCCCCCAGAATTTGGCGGAGTACTGGACTCTCCAGTGTCTGAGCACTAGGTTCCTTCTGCCTGCCTTGTTGTGTGAGGGATACAGCGTGTAAATTAATTAAAGTTCAGTCTTTTAAAAAAATATCTACTTATATTTATTACGCATATACTTAAGAACAAAAATAAATTCAAGCTTTATAAAATGCTTAGCCTTTATTCTGAAAAGTGTGAAGTTTTTGTATCAAAAATGACAACACAAAAAAAGGTAAGAATTTAATATGTTTTATAGCATATTTTGCATTTATACTGATAATAAAATAATAAACACTCTTTGTTTTACTGACTATATTTTTTTAAAATAATGTAATGAATTTCTCCGTATATAAAGTGCCTTGATCACATCACGAGGAATGTTTATTCAGATGCAGACCATCGGCAAAGAGTACTTCGATTACTGGAAATTAAGAGGACACCGCCATGCGTCGTGGATGCTATAATAACAATGGACCAAAAATACCACGGCCAGGCAGTAAGTGACAGGAACGAAAATAATATGAGATGCTGCGTGAAAGATAAATGTTAACACTTCATAAATCTCATATTTTATAATGACAAACGATGGTTGACTGATTGAACTGATTTAAATATGTATTTGAAATTTTGTTTACTAAATTATATCGTCAAATTTTTATACAATTAATTTATCTATAATGGTTTTTTTTTATTGACAATTTATAAATATTAATGGAGAAATCTATCTTTTATCTATATAATAAAAAAAATGAGCTCTTTAATTAATTATGAAGGCAATAATAAAATCAGAATAACTTAACAATATTTAACTATTAAAATGTTAATGGCAGGTCAAAAAAGTCGATTGCAATTTGATAAGCTCCTAATGAAGTTTCTGCTTAAATTACTAATTATAGCACTTCATTTTTATACGATCGTGAAGAATGATATACAATTAATTTCCAAATATATTTTTTAAGTTCACGCTGTATGCTGCACATTGCTTTTGCATTGCATTTGCAACCTGGAAACGCAGAACTTAACGCCGCGCTTTGCCTCGCGACCAGAGCGTGGAAATGAAATTATTCAATTTAATTCCCCTAGTGTGAATTCAACCTTCAACCGTCGTGTATTCAGTCGCATGCTTGTCCTGCGCCTCATAATAATATTAAATTAAAAATGTCATAATAACTCGCTGACCATGGCCGGGAGCAAAGGCAGTCATTTGGACCCCGGCGACATCTTCTCATAAAAATAAAAATTGCTAATGACTTTATCTTCATATTTTAGCATAAAAACGTCAGCACTTTGAACAAATTTGCCTTAAAGAAAAATAAAAGTAAATTTGCGAGATACATCTGCATATCTTTTGACGCCTCTTCCCTATTACTTGTCACATGGATGGAGACCAAATGTGCTGTTAAATATTTTTTTTTGTTTATTCTTTATTTTCTTTGGAACAATTTTTTTGGAAAATGTTTATTTTGTTTGTTTAATGTATTTTTTCAATTATGAACAATATTTTACTATAATATTGCTTTTCGTTATAAACGAATTAATTACAAATATTTTTTTATAGTAAGTTAAAACGATATGTGCTGTAGGCAAGAGAAAAATACTCTCAAGTAGGTAAGTTAGACCATTAAGTTAAATAGCAACGCGTATGAAGTAAACAAACTATGAATATCTAAGACAAACATAAGGTAGATGCCCCCGTGGTGCAGTATGATAGTGTGTAACTATATATACAATAGTCGTAGGTTCCGTTCGGGAATAACTATTTAACCGGAATAACCATCAGTTGAGGTAATTATTATATCAAACTATCGCCAACTTATTTCTATTTCCAACACCCTGGCAAGTCCCTGGACATCCCTGGAACAATTTGCTAGGCAGAGGTGAACTTTCAATCTAGTGTTAAGACACTCCATTCGCCACCTTACTCCAAATTTTCGAGATATTGCGCGTAAAGGAACGCAATGCCGCTCTTTATCTTGTAACCAGAGCAAGGGAATAAATAAAAAATATATTCAATAAATCAATACCCCCGAGTAGAATGAAAGTGGAATCGCACCCACAAACGCGCTTACACTGACACTTTTGTACATTTTAATGATTTTTACTCGTTCGTCTGGTAGACAAACTGCAGCGTTGTACTCCGGTATTTAAAAGTAGGTTTTTGCGATTCTTTGCGAAGTACAGCGGAAAGAAAAAAATTAAAAAATCATGTATTACGTGCCAGACTCACTCGGAAATTATAAAACCAATGGACGTTCGTGTATTAATTTGTATACATTTATTATTCCCTCACTGTTTACATTTCAGCTTTCCTCCGGCGTAATAAACTTCTCAATGATTATCGCCCTTTTCAAAATAAACTTTGAACTCGCCCTCTTTTATTTTTGTTTAGTTTACTTTCTTTACTTTAGTTATGGATACCGTTATTCTTCACAAGTTCTGGGAAACTTTCTTTTTACTGTTGCTTTATTATTTTAGGAGCTTTACTATTGCTTTATATAATATTACCTTTACTTATATTATATTTTGTGGTTAGCTGATACTTAATTGTGGCTTTTGTCCTTTTCTATTTATCTTTGTATTTTTTATTCAATTTCGTTTCATTTTTGTTTGGTTGAGCCAAACGAGGGAGGGGTAAGCACAAAAACTTAATCTTACTAATTAGTTTAAGCTATTTTACTACTGAATTTGAAACGTTGTGCATGAAGTGGCGGAACTCAACGCTGCACTTAATCTTATCACATGCGGGCAAATAAAAATAAATCATTTTCCCGAGTTAGGATTTGATCCACAACCAACGTGCTTTCAGTAGGATACTCTACCACCATAGTACCAATTATATTCGAATTTTGCTTCGACATTATTAATTTTGGGTACAAATCAAACATCTGTGTGAGCATTTGTGTACATATTATGTAGTTTTAACTATTAAATATGCGAATGCGAATGCGAATATTTCTAATACTTTTATTAAAAGTATCGTATTTCAAACAAAAAAAACAAGCAATTTACAAAATGCTTAGTTTAAAATGTACGGTGAAAATTGTCAGTCATTTTTTAACAAAAAATTGGCTAAGCAACAATTTCATTTAAAAACGTTGTATCATCTAAAAATAGTAAAAAAAAAAAACGAACACTCCTGTCATATAAATGTAGGCACTGAGCAATTAATATGCAATATCAGAGCGAGCAACTAAAAGCAATTTTGGTGCGTAAAAGTTAACTAAAACGTAGCTTTTGACGGGTGTTAATTAAAATGTTCAATAGTGTTTTAAATCTAAATTAAGCGTCACAAAAATATGTTTACAAAGTTGAATTATAGAACATTTCTTAATACATTTGTCATTGGAGACCGTCTTGGCGCAGGGGCTGAAGGGTGTAAGTGTAACGCGATGGTTGTTAGTTCAAATCTCACTCAAGGAAATGCTTATTATTTATTTCTTAGCTCTGGCACCAAGCTAAAGCCCGGCGCTGAGTAACGCCAATGACGCCAATGATGAAAGTGGGGAACGGAGTGTCTTAACATTATGTTCCCTCTGCCTATCCAACTGTTTGCGGGATACTTATTGATTTATTATATTTTATGCTTAATACATTTATCATTGGAGGCACGTGCAGCTATAAATATTCTCGTTTCCCACCTCTTAGGCCACATGAAGTAAATACACTATATTAATATTTATTAATAAATGAATGTACCATCGTATACAGAGTGTAGTAAGGCCCTGCATGGTAAAGTGGTAAGTAAATTTTATGAAGTAATAAAATTATATTAACTTCCCATTGTATGAGAGTTTTTATTTGAATAATAATATATTCTGTTGCGTTTCTTTTATAAGGATGTGAAAGAGATGGGTATATAGGCAATAATGGATTGGGTTACAAATATAAAATGTCATGATTATGACTCGATGTTATAAAAGTTGCTACTTGATTGTAATAACTAATAAGTGATTAGAAAAAGAGTATATACATTTAGTTAATATCAAACATAAAACATATATTTACTTATTTAGAAAAAGTATAAAAATTTGAACGTAGCGGGACTCGAACCCGCGGAAACCGTCCAGGCCCTCTGACCACTATGTCATACCATAAATAAGTTGTAACAAGCGTATAAGAATTTCAACGTAGCTTCATGAGAACGTATGGCTTTTAAATTTGTATACGTATTCTAGATAAGTATTTTTGTTTCCTAAGTGTGGAATAGCGCTTTAAAAATGTTAAAAATATATTTTTATTCTATAATCTATGATGTAATATTTTATAACTTTAAATAAGAAAATAATTCCAATATTAAATTAAATACTATATTATTATTTTAATATAGATCTCGTTCAGCAAATAAGTATGCATAGAATCATTATCTAAGTAAATAAAACCGTTGCAAATCTTGATTGCTATATGATAAATAGTTTTCTAAAGAGAACAGAATTTTACAAAGTTAAGTTGTAAGTCTTAAGTTGGATATCAATAGGGACGTAATATATTTATATGCCAAGTATAAAAAAATGTTTTAAAATAAACGTATGTATATATTTAATAGTATATGCATATATAAATATGTAATTACGTATATGTGTTGTCGAATCAACATAGTATAGTCGCTGTGGAGTTTGAAACCATATAGCCTTGTGAGAATTGTACAAAGATATTATACATATCTAACATTGACTATTATTGTTTCTTATTATTTTGTTATGTTTACCATTATATAGCGATTGTATATAATTATATAACAAACAGCATATAAAAATTATATAAAATCATTATAAGCAAAACAAGGAAATCTTAAGAGAAACTTACTAAAACATCGGTTATACGAGACTGTTGTCACAAACCAGCGGTTCAAACAGTTCTCATTAAGCAAACAGAAACCGAAAGCGTCGAAAGATTAAAGCACAAACATGAAAAATTAAGATATCCGAATTAGATTTTCACGAATCAAAAACGAATTTGTAATATGATAAAGCGTCGTTATACTTTCGAGTTTTGAAATTGCGCCCTGATAACTGGTTTTAGTTGGACATAGTATTTTATCTCTTATAGGTAAGGAATAAAGATGTTTATTACAGTGTGAGACAGTAGTTTCGGGGCGACGTCTCCCGTCCGCCCGACCGGAAGATTGCTCTCTCGATATGATTAAAAGGGTGAGGACTGTTTTATGTAGCAATTAAGGAGTTCTATTCCTTTGACTCCAGTTTCCATGATGGAAGAAATTGCTGAATGATCTAATATTTAACGAATAGCAGCTGGATCAACGAACTCTGAGCGTAGTTTGTAAAGATATTATTTATTGTTATTGTTATTTTAATTTATTTCTTTGTATAATGTTTTTAGCCAAATATAAAATGTTTCAGGATCGGGACTTCCAATAAATGCCAGAGATAGATAGTTAGACTACATCTGACTATACTTGCAATCGGTGGTATATTAGACATTGTGTAGCGTTGAGATTTTGCCACCTGCATTTATGACAGTTGCAACTTTTTACGTACATAATTTTAATTTAATAACCATTTTCGGTAACAGGCACATATGTACCTAACTTCGAGAAAGTTTAAAACTTTTATAGGAGAATATAAATAAATTATAATTAAATTATTGCATAAATTTATGTATTCATATCGGCATGTTGGGACTTTTTTACCACACGCGCTAAAAGCTAACATCTAACTTTTCACTTAGGGCGCGATGCTACCGATACTCATGAGGAAATAAATTATAAATTTTATGGTTTTATGATTACTTTTACATTCACTCATATATTTTATGGTAGGCTCTTACGATGGCGACCGCTTTAATGGTGCACAAAGAAAATAAATATTTTGTTTTATTTTTTGTTTAGTGTATACTTATTTTCTTTATATACTTCATATATCATTAGTAAAGTTTTGATACAGTACATCGACCAAACTTTTGAATTAAATATAATATTGGTATTACTACTTAATAATTCGTTTAAATAATTTCGATGGCATTTGTTTATAAATATACAAAAAAAAGGAAAAAAAATTAAAGTGCTCATTTCATCTCAATATAGAAATTATATTTATTTTCCTTTGAAACAGAATATGAAAAGAAAATCTAATCTCATTTGAATCTTTAATAAGCGCTCGAATAACTTATTTGCATTCACTAAGTCTTTTTAAAAAACAACATTTTTTCGTTCAAAATAAAAATATACACTAAGGCCTACGACAAAAGATTCTATAGCCACTTATTATACAATCTTCTTATTGTTCATCTGTGGGATTGCCGTTTTTAATGAATCGGTGGGTAGGTACATCGAATTGCCAGTGTTTTGTTTTTCTTTGCTTCACTTTTTCGCGACAGCCGGAAAAGGAAATAGAGGGAGACGGAATAATAGCCGTAGGAAATGGTCAGACGTGGTGGAATCTTACTTTTTATTCTCATATGCTGGACATGGCTAACACAATACAACACCTTGTACACGAGTTTCGTTCTTAATTTGGTCACTATAAAGCTCGTTATTGCGTATATAATGGGGTCCGAGTTTTAAAATGACTAGTACTAAAGTTTCACTGGAGCGTAACGCAATGTATGCAGATGCCGGGATGTACGTCCTCAAAGATAAAATCCTACAAAATTCTCAGTGCTCTTAGTAGAGGACTTATCCGAATAAAATTATAAGTAAGACTATTAATATGCCTATTGCTTTACATTATAATGTAAGGTCCACTGAAAACTAACTAAATCTTAACTTCTCTTTATAACTCTTATTTTCATTAAAAGTAATATGTGAGCTGAAAAAAATGTAGTGATCATAATTCATTAATAATTTACATAAGACGCCTTAAATTTGAAATAGAAAAAGAATTTATCAATTCTTAATGGATACAGCTTTAATGATTATTTTACATTACATAACATTACATATTCCTTGTGATATTGCTTCGATTGACGATTATAGGATGTATTTTTAATATGTAATTATGTCATTGGAATTGAAATATTTAATTAAACCTTTCCATTATATAAATAAGTTATTAGTTACTAATAAATACAAAAAAATATTCAATTCTACATTTAAAACCATTCTATTTATATAACCTAGATGAAGACGAAAAATGTAGATATATTTTAACAGTGGAAATTTCTTTGAAGGAAAGTAAATAAAAACGTCCTGGATGAAACTTTGGCTAGTTGACAGAGACGATTCAATCCAGGGGGATGAAATAATATTATCACTGGCCCGGGTGAGTGGGAAAGTCCATTTGTGTTATTAGAAAACTTAAAATGCTTAGGACATCTGTGCCTTCTTCGAAATATGACGACGATTTTCGTTAATTTTTTTGGCATGGAGTTATTATAAACAAGCTTTGGCTTGGTTGAGGTTTTGAATTATTTTTCTAAGGCATATTATTTAGACGTAGTACATTTTCCTCATTGCATTCGGTAAATTTATTCAGTTTATTATTTTACTTTGAATGGTTCAGAGAACATGGGGTAGGAAAAATAGCTTTGTTTTTAATGGCCAAAGAAAATTCTATGTGTGTATGTCAATTATATATAATATTTTTTTAGCATCACGCTATATCCCGCACATGGGAGGGAAGGGGAGGCAGAGGGAACATGGGAAGCAGAGGGAACCTAGTTTTGAGACACTCCTTTTCCAGTGTCCGCTGAAGCTGGAGGCATTGCGTTCGATATCTCTCACTCAATGCTGGGCACCAGAGCGAAGAAATGACTTAATATGTCATTTACACTAATTAGTACTTACTAGTAAATTACTTACATATAGATGAGTAAAGCCGATTATTGAAACCAGATTCACGTACCCGTCAACCGTGACAAGCCAAACATGAGAAAATTAGAACAACCCGTCTTAATGATCTTACAAAGCAAATATTTCAACAGACTTAATTAGTTTATCTTCACGTGAAATATTAACTATGGGGAACATATTGATCGGCCATTATAATAATGGGCTTGAACTTAAACGATGCGAATCATTGGGAAGGGTCTAATGTAAATAATCCACACGAAAGTTGGCCTGTGTTTTACTTTGCCACATGGTGTATGCGTTTATATCACGTCTATTAATTGGGGATTGGTTATTAATAATTTATTTTATTATATTTTATGAAAAGTATTGAACGTATTGTTAATAAGTTTAAAATCTTATAGGACTCGCCATTTAAGAATAAATTCTTTTTTAAATAAGAAATATATCTCGATTGTGCCAGGAACTGCTTAAACACGGCAAAGCCGCGTTTAAAAGCTAGTTGTATATTAAAGCAATAAAATATTTAAAATAATTGGAAAAGTGGGCAATAATAAAGTAAAAAATATTAAATATTTATTTAGTTCTTTGTAATTTACTAAAAACACTCGCTCCTTTAAAAGCACTAACTAATCTTAATAAAAAGTAACAATAATAATCAACGTGAGTAGCTCCAACGCTATTTTATTTTAATATTCGTCAAATTAAGCATCCTTATACTAACCACGCCCATAAAATAAAAGACGTCGGGCTGTCGGTCCAAATATTTGCTCAAGACTTCCATTTTAGTACGAAAAATATAAAAAAAACAATCAAAAAGTAAAACGATTAATTTCCGGCGCCTTATTGTTCTCGAGTCGTCTGAGGTAATCGAAATTAAGTGATCCATTACACGGTTCGGTCTACGCTCGGCCTCTTTAGGGTTGGAAGCATACTTTTATACTAAAAAAAGGTAGTTCTTTTGAAATTGGCTCTTCGTTAACAATATAATATTTCATAACAAGTTAATTGTAATTGTGACCAGTTGCTTAAAAAAAATATGAAATATTATTTTGTACTTATTAGAAAAACATTTTATAATTAAAACTTAGCAATTTTAATTTTACCACAACCTTTATATATTTTAAACTCAATTACTATGCATAAAAGGAACAAACGTTATAAATATATCCAGAAGCACTTTTAAAAGTATGCATCGTTTGAAACTTTTGTTGTTATCATTGAATAACTTAATGCCGTTAACAACTGGAAAAGAAACAAATTCCTCGCTGGAAGTAAAACTGTTCTATCCGCAAACTTGTTTCATGAGTACCACTATCTCTAAGTTTAATGCCTACGAAGTTTCCATTTGATAAAGAAAGTTTAAACTTGGTCCCCGGCAAATATGACTTGGCTTTTAATAATTCATCCGCCATGAAATGATAATCTACACCTGTTGAGTTTGAGTTTGTGAATCACAAATACGAAGACGGGCGCTGTCGTACTCTCGGACGGAGACGTTTATAGAAATTGTAACTGACGTTAATTATTATTTTTTTCGTTTTTGTATGCTGTATGATCTTAAGTTTCAACACTTAATGTGGTCGATATTTTTATCTTAAGAGTTTTTTTCTAGTTTTCTAAGGTAGGTAAATTGAAGAATCATAGTAGACAGTGACATATTTACTATTATTTATACATATATCACGTATTGCTGTAGGTTGTCTGTTGACAACCTTCGTGCTTAACAGCACGATGTTATTTTTTAAAGTCGTCGTCGTTTAAAAAGGGTGTATGAGGGTTCGTCTTGTGTCGAGCTTCACGCTGTATCCTGCACACAGCTGGGCAAGCTACAGGCTGGTAGAGGAAATCTAGTGTAAAGACACTCCGTTCCCCATTTTCTGTTGAATTCTGGCAGCAATGTGCTTCATGTGGCGGATCCCAAAGTTTTTTTCATTTTTAAATATGTTATAAATACGCTAGGCCTAAGTATTTCTTTCCAAACACTTTTAACTTCAACTTTGTAATAGCACCTCGACGTTATATTGAATTACCTAAGGTGAATTTCTTATTTACCCTCTGATTTATGGTGGACGTTTTCTGAGGTACGGCCCGTATTCCCGTAGTTAATCTTGATTTACGCGGAACTCTGTGTCTTGTCGTCCAGATACGATTTTAAATTATTTACGATTCACACGTGAAATTTGTCGAACGACTTAAGGACAGTGCTGGGGATGTTAAAAATATATAACGTATTTATACTTAGAAGTAATTACTTTTTTTTTACTATTCCTCCCTTATTTCTATCTTTTGCTATTAATGTTTTACTGCCACATTTAACAGGTTAGGTAAAGGGAACCTAGTGTTAACACACTCCATTCCCCATGTTCAGCTAAATTTTAGAGGCATCGCAATTCAAGTGGCGGAACTCAACGCTGCACTGGGCTTTGTTACTAGAGCAAAGAAATTAAAATATTAATAAATGCAATTCATTAATAAATGCAAAAAACAAAAGAAAAGGGCTCCACTTAAAATTATATTTAAACCTAGTTAATTAAGAATAACGAATGGCAGATACTTAAAGAAATTAATAACTTCCCCAAAATCTCAAAGGCCGGCGTAAAAGGTAAAGTCGGCGAGAATGTGAAAAGAGATATTTTAATTAAGTCAAAAATACTTCAATAAAACCCGCTGACCGAGCTTTTAAATTTAAGGGTGGACCCGAAAGCTCGATCGTTATCAGCTTTATAGTTAGAATTTATAGTTAAGCGGGTGACGGCGACGCGCTACTGTCTTTACACATCCGCCAATAGGCGTGATTGACATTCATTTAGTGACAGCCTTTTTTTAGTTTGGTTTGTTTTTTTCCTTAGATCTTATACAATATAATGCTTTGACCAGAATAGTTTACTATTTAGCAACTTTGTGGATATTGTTATATTATTATATAAGATATAAGTATTTGGTGCGCTATTGATAGACAATAGTGGTTTTTTCTCTTATTTATATTGGATTTATAGATAACTTTGTGTATCTCTCATAATAAACTAGATTAAACATTTTGTTTTTCATGCTTTGTTCCATGAACATATTTTGTCTAAACAGACAAAGGAATATTAGACAAAAATAGAATAAGGTCGTCCTTATTACGCAAGGTCTGCTTATTTGTGAACGTTATGTAAAATAATAAAATATTCAATTTTTAACATTTTTTGTTTATAAAAAGTATAAAATATGTTAATATAAAGGAGATAAGGATTGTGGCGCAGCGACAAATTCTGAACTTTCTGTATGAACGAGTTTGAATATTTTCGGATCTCGGAAAATGAATATTTTTATATTCTAAACTAGTGGACCCGAAAGCGGCTACGCCCGCTTGCACTATACGAATATTTGTTAAATATATTTATGAAATTATTTTCAGTTTTATGGTCGGTGACGTCATTCATTTTGGGTGACGTTTTCTAACAACAAACTTTGCAAATCGTTGCTTAGTAACAGTCGCATAGCGACGGTTGTTATTGACATGGCGGAATAAATTGCATGTCAAATTAATAAGTATTTTAATATATTGGTATATATCGAAAATAATACAAATATGAGAAAAAAAAGTATCCTATATTCATACCGAAACCCTCAAGTATCTCTATATGAGTATTTTATCACAATTAAATTAACGGTTTGGCCCTGATTGCGTAAAAGACAGACAGACAGACATATAGACAAACAGACAGAGCTACTTTCGAATTTATAATATAGGTATGGATTGGCAGTGGCTAAAAGCAATAGGTCGGTCCTCTCTGCTTACCCACTTATTTGCGGGATAGAGCGTGGGGCTAAAACAATAAATACAAAACATAGGAGAATATATTTTTTAATAAATTATGTTTTATATATTTTGTTAACATATCCTTATATTTATTACATGGATATTTTAACATAATATTTTACACATACTTTTTTATCGTACACAACACAACAGACCAATTAAAGTATGGAAAGCTCCTGTGCAAAAAATACGAGGCAAAATATTTATTTTCACTTTATTAATAGCAACACTTTCAAGCATTTTATGAAACAATGGCCTATAAATACTTAATATCAGTCAGAGGTCGTAGATCACCTTAATTGGCTTAACGAAGAATGTATTTTATACGTAAACTGGATTAAATATTATCACGCAACTTTGAGAGAACTCTTGGTTTATTTCTTTTATAGTTATTGTAGTTTTCGTAAAGTATGCTATAATTAATTAAACTTTTCGAGTTGTAATAATAATTTTAATTCATAATTTTTTTGTCATAATATTCTAAATTTTTCAAATTAAAATCACACATATCCATTTCTTTTCAATAGGATTTCATTAAATATATAAAATAGAGAAGAACACATAACGTGTTAATTGTGGGTTCAAAATTCTTTCTTATGAAGAGTGTGGAATGAAATATTTGATTTCCTCGTTCTGATAAGATTTGGTATCTTGATTTTCCCTTTTAATTCTATGCGGGGTACAAAAAAAATATTTAAATATAGACCACTAGAATTTGAACCTGCAACTATTATAAACCAGCAGACACGTCCCATCCCTATTTATGAAAATAAAACTTCTCATTATATCACCAGGTGAATAGGAAATAAGGTTTTTATATGGTATAGTCACGTGACATCGGCTAACGTAAGCAAATAAACGCTCTATGACATTTGGCTGTCCTCAGCCAGTGAAGGGCTCTCCATTGCGATAAATTACTATCAAGCATGCAATCGTCGGTTTGTGGCAAAAATGCTAAATAATAAACTAAATTTTCTACCTTATTTTGTTTATCTTTTTTATGTGGTTTTATTTTATTATTTTTTGTTTAAGATAAAGAGAATGTACAGTTAAGAGAGAGACTCTAAGTCCGCTTTCCGCCCGAAGCCCAGACTATTCTAATCGCACTTTTGCAATAAGATTTAAAAAAACATGAAGATTTTCCAAGCGTCACGCAAAAGCTTAAATTTTAAAATAAGTTTGTTTTAATACCCGTAAATGTAATATTGAACGATTTTATTTATAAAACTCCTGTGTCCGACAAAGAAAGCAGTAAAACGTTATTAAGCACTTTAATATTACCTTCTTCGTGTGAAATCATAAAACTCGATGATTGATTATCATTTTATAACTGGCCGGTAATAAAATGGCGGATCCAAATTTTAAATTTCAGCAGACTTTCCAGAAGTAATTAAAACGTTACGAACAATAGAAATGCCAATTAATTGGCCCGTTGTAAACACATTGCTTAATTAAGGAAATGAATTCAATGGAGTAATGTACAGTGAAATTAATTTTAATTATAAACGATTTATAGGGCAGCCGTACGAGAGCTGTTTGAGAGTCAGAAAATTTGGTTTTCAATGTAACTACAATTTAAATCTATCAATAAATTTTCATCTAATTTGTTTATGTTATTGAGGTGAAAATATCAAAGCTGTTTATGGAAAAAAAAATTAAATATGAAAAATGTATGTATATAAAATCATTCCTACATCTTAAATTTTCAATAATTTTATAATTATTTTTAAAAGAACGACAATTTTTCTAAATTTATTCAATTCACATTTTTATAATTAATGGATACACATGTTTATAAATGTTGTACTGTAATGATGAACCAAAATGACAATAGTGTCTTATTTTAAAAAAACTTACAGATGCCTTTCTCCTTTTCGTTTTATTCTGCATAGCAAGCCATACACTTTGTTTGCATAGTACCCTTACAACAAACAAAATACCCTTATGTTACCTTTCGCAGCCCAATTTTTAGTGTTTAGTGGCGGAACTCAACGCCGCACATTATTTTAACACAGCGGGGAAACGATTACAAGTCCTTTCCTAAAGTAAAAATCTAACCCACAAATATCGCGTTAATTCATTGTCCTGCTAGTCAATGGCCTGATGATAATGACTTACGAAATATAAGTACTTTGACACAATTTTAAAATTTGTTTTAAAATATTTTAATACTTACTTTATATTTTTAAGATTATTTCTGGCAGAAATAACAAATTGAAATGTCCATATCGTTTACATTTTTTAATTAATTTGCTAGGCGTGCATTTTTTTATGAAAAATAAACTCGCCTCTTCATATCCTGAAACGTTAAAAATGTAATTAATTTCACGGAAAAACGCGACGAAAAGCGCTTATTTAGGGCAAATTAAAAACAAAGAGAAAATTCTTTGGTTTTACAAAAAAATTATACCTACATATTTATATTGTATACATTTTAACTAAGTTTTAAAATGCTATGGCTGTCAGATTATTATCTTAACTTGTTCCTCTTTAACCCGTCACTAGAAGTTTAGCATAAATTATGCGTGCATTTACGAAGGAACTTTGTTTTCATATTGAGGATAATATTATATTATTTGCCGTTATCACAAGATAAAGTTTAAGTCAATTTCTATTTTATAATAGAAGAGGAATACTTTGTTTATATATTATGTTTTTTGTTCGTTCTTTGTTGTTTTCTAATAAATTGTTTATTCTAAGAGCTACACAATAAAAACACAAATATTCTTTAAAATAATGAAAAAAAAATTGCAACCCTTAAAAACGCTACAATTCCACAGAAAGCCGTGATTTGCCACCGTATTACAAAAGGTAATACCCCTCAGGCGATCAGGTGTAGGGCAGTTAAGCTTATAAAGAAAGAAAGATTTAAAAATATTAAAAAAATAAGTACGCGGTCCGTATTGCGGAATAACGCTACGTCGAATTTTGTTTGATTCTTATGGTTTGGTGCACGTTATAAAAGATGGCGACTATTTTTAATTTCTGTAACTTTTAAGAGCTAGAGGAGAAATGGCTTTATTATGTAAAATAATAAAGATATTTTTCAACAAAAAAAATTACATAGTTTATCTACTAATTACTTCTCAAGTAATCTAAACTAATCTTCTCAAGTTTTTTTTAAAATAGATTATCAGTTATTTTTAACAGTGGCAGAATTAAACGCCGGCCGTGCAATTATGTATGTTCAAAAACACTTAAACAATTAAATGCTGTCGTGTAAATAATAAATAGTATTATTTTATTTATTATAATCTAAATAAAGAGCAATCTTTTAAATGAGTAATTGTGTATAATTAAAAACTAAAAAAATATTACAATACGCTAGACACTTATAATAGAAATCAAAGCTAAACTTTAAAAAGGTTAAAACATTGTATATCTCAGCGGCTGTATTTACGCCGCCTTCGGGCTATTGAAAATTAAAAATTGCTGCTAGATTTTTTATTCAATTTACGGGTGAGTAGCTACTAGTAACGTTATTTTATGTTAAAAAAAAAACAATTTAACTTGGGTTTCCTTTTATCATCACATGCATCTATGGTATGATGTGAAATGAAAATATATATATATATGTACATAGGTACACGCACTTTGTTCACTAGTTTCGGGTCATTATAGGTTGAGTGGCGGAACCCAACGCCGCTTAGTCTTATCATATTCAGGCGAATGGTACTTTTATTTTAGTTTAAATCTTGCCCTCGACATGAATAGAATACTCAACCATCGCCTTTACAATCAAACACTGTTCATGTGTGTCACCCTAGCGCTTGGCATTTTAGTTTTGCTTTAGATATCGTAGTATAAGAATTAACTAGTAAATAAAAAACCCGCTTTTAGTATACTATATTGGTATATATGTACTTTATATTTTTCTGAGGTTTCAGACTACTGAAAAATATAAAGTTTAAGGGAAACCGAAACATATTATCAAATTAAATTTAAAGCGCTACGCAAGTTTCACATTTAATTATATTCAGCGAAGTTATAAGCGTGGATTTATTGCGTACTCAATCGAAATTCAGTGAAATAACGTATTTGTTGAAACGATTAATACACCGATTTTATTTATAGGCTATTGCGGCACAGCGGCTGATTGTAAAAATGATGATTGGTGGTTCGATTTCCTCTTGTTAACAAGACATTCTGCTCCGTCTCTTCTCAGATCCGGGCGGTGAGTATTGAATGGACTGTTTAGCACTAAAATGCTGTGTAAGAACTGCTTGTTGCTCTACTGCATTGGATAATAGAGTCAGTGTTTATGTCATTTTTTATCTTTTATTTAGCAATTTTATCAGACTATAAGCTTACTTTATTAAAAAAAATATGGAAAATAAATACATAAAACAAACTATAAAACTATTTCTTTAAGCTTTACCGATTTTATCAAGTTCCATTTTACTACTACCGTATATAACGAAGACAAGAAGAGAAAAGGTATTGCTAACTCAACTCTTTGCTAAGTAATGTATTCTTATCCCCGATCGAACTCAGGACCACATCTTTTATATTCAGACACTGTCCAACTGTGCCACTTGTCTTCTCTCAATTATACTATAAATGTTTTACTAGTAGTTGATACTTCTATAAAACCTTTTAGCAACATTTAATTTTAAATCATAAAGTTTATAAATGAAAAAAAAATAAGTAAAAGATTTGAAAAAAGAAAAAACTAACAGAACTTTTTCTTCTCAGATCAAGTTACAAAATGCAAAGCTTTTATAGATCAAACGTATTCGTATCTTATTCACAAAAGATTCGAAGTAATGAGTTGGCGAAATCTGATGCAAGTCAAATGGATGGGGTAACTTATTTACTTTAATTTGTTTTATAGAAATAAGATGGCTTCTTGTTGTGTTTTTAACTTTTGGGAAACAAGTTTTACAGGCTTTATAATAATTACTTAGAAGTTAGCCGATTGTTAATCTTGAACGACTTTTTTATACTGGAAAAAAAAATATTGGCTTGGAATTTGGGTTCGTTTTGTACGTGTGAAATATAGGAAAAATGTTAAAAATAAAAACAGTTTGAAAATTTGGCTTTTCATTCACAGATTCATTTCCTAGCTGGAAATATCCACTGTGTAGTTTGTACGACAATTAAGTTAAATATTTTTTAAATTATCTTAAAGAAATATTAATTTGTTTTAAAAAACAAAAACAAAATTTATACTAGTATGTACAAGTACTTGCACATAATATACTTACTAATAATATTTCGAACTGCAAATCATCCTACAAATTGACGAGTATCACAATTTAAGCCGAGGCAAGGATTATCCCGAAACTCTGTGTTCAGTTTTCCTCTTTGACAAGTTAAATCGCTGTGTGGGGTGGTAGTCAGTATTCATAAGACACCTTCCTTACAGACATTTCATTATTACCTAGTTATGAAGGCTTACAATGTTTTAAACATGGCATGCCATATATAAGATAGATCTCGTAAATATTTTTGTTACTCGTCACTACATAATTCAACAGAGAGTGAGCAAAGCTAAACTATATGTTGTTAAAAGATAAAGAATTGAATTCACTCTAATAGCTTTTAAACAATAATCTCTCTATAAGAAAATCTGCAGGAAAACTAGTGTTAAGAGATTTTGTTTCCTAAGCATCAAATATTTTTTTGATATTGCGTTTGAGTGGCGAAACTCAACGCTGTGTTGTTTTCTCTTTACTTGAGCCGGGAAATTAATAGAAATCGTTCCTGCGAATGGGGATCGAACCGACCAATTTCAAATTTACAGTCAGCTGCTATAATAAACTTATGTGACATATTATACATGTAAGTATATAAAAAACAAATATAATGAAGTAAATAATATTTTTCTTTAACTTTACCCAAATAATATAAGGCGCAAGTTAAAATTTAATGTCATTTTAATGCCAATTCTAGCTCTAACTAGGTCTACCGTCGTGGTATACTTATTGTACTATAGTCTTTCGAGTCATGACCCGCGAATTGCGCCACATGTTGGTTGGGGTGCTATTAAAATGCAATTTTCATCTACTCTAATAACTTGTACTAACTAGTTTAGTTTTATAACACCGTGGATTGTGTAATACGTTGTTTAGTTTTTGTTTACTTTTGGACATATTTGACGAAAGCCTAAAGCTATTTGTTTTATAAATTAATTTATTTTTTGCTTGCTTATCGTTATTTTCACTTACTTTAAAATTTATATTGATCAATTTATCTTAATAAAATCCTTCCTAAATAACTTTTTAAAATTTAAAATATAATATTAACTTTTTGTTTCTATTTTTATAATAATGTTCAAGACTACTCGTTGACAAGGTAGTAGCTGATCGATGCACCATTTATTAATCAAAATATTTCAATGTTGAATGAACACAATGGATACTCGATACCATTAAATATGATTTATTAAATATTAAAATACATCTGTAGACATGGCTTGCGCTATGATGGGCTCAATAAATGATATGTCAATTATGAAAAAGCTTATACAATTTTTTATAAATTATAAAGATTATACTTGGAAGTTGTTTTAGATATCAATTATACTTTTCATATCATAAGATAGAAACATTGAACCGCCTTGTCTGGGAATGTCTAGAATGGAACACGAAAATTTTGTGGCTACAAGAGAATTTCTAGGCTTTGTACTACTCTTAAAATAGCATCTATAATGCATATTGCCGCAAAAGCCTTTGTACTTGCAAGAAATTTTCTTTACCAGAGTACAAAGAAACCACGAAATAGGCTAAGATTAAATAAGGCATGCTTTTGGACGTCAGAGATTAAAGCGATTTAAGCAGCTCCACTCGTTTCATATTTCCTGTCGAGCAATAATGTGTAGTGTTATCGTTGTGTATATATCATTTTGTTTTATTTGATTTTTTTATTATATTCTGGTATTATACATAAACTAGCGACCCCCTCCCGGCTTCGCCCGCTTTGACTACTAAATTATTCATATAATATATGTTTGCAAAGCACTTAAGATAACGTGAAAAATAATTAAACCCTAATGCAACCCGCATTTTCGTAGTTCCAATAAGGATTTTCCAATTGTTTTAAAATAAACAAAAATAAATAACACAAACAACAGAAAACATAAACGAAAGAAATTATAAACAACAGATTACCTACTATTCTCTTACCCAAAAATACTTAAACGAAAGATGTAACCAACTATGTCGCGTGGAAATACATTATAATTATTGGATAAATTTACTTTTCCAGGCGCAGAATTTAAGCATTCTCTCGGCCTTCTCCGTAGTAGCTCCGAACGACATCAGGGCCTTGGTTCTCTGACGGTTAATGCTGTTAGCCCTATTGGCTTTTACAGCGACACCGGCTTGGGTAGGGAAGGCGGTACTCTGTCCCTGATGAAAATCAAGCACTACGTGGCTGCCTGTGAGGAAAATTAAATAGAATGCATTGGCCGGGAATCGCACCCGGGCCGCCCGCGTGGCAGGCGAGCATTTTACCACTGAACCCCCGATGCGTGTAAGGCAGGCGGGCGCGGCGGACGCATGGCGAGTGGCGAGCCGTTTCGCAGCAAGGATTTTTTGATATTGTAACAACTTCTAAAGTACTTATTAAAATGAAAAACAGTAAAAGACAGTTTTGATCTACATTAAATGGCCAACGTAACTAATATACTTATTTATATGCTGAGAGTAAGGGATAAGTGAAACTTGAGTAACATACAGCTGATGTGTCAACGGCGGGATGTGTCAACAATTAAATGCGTTTTTCTCTAAAACTATTCGCAATTTCGAAATAGTGTAAAAAGCAAATTTTATCTTCGTTTAACGTAGAAAATTAATAAAGTATTTTAAAGGATAAGGATTAATACCATTATGGAAAAATATCCCTCACAATAAAAAATATATTGAAATTACTATTTTTAGACAGAAATATGATCACTACACGTTATCCTTAAAAGATACGAATATGCTGTCGCGGACTTTTTTGTAGATCTTATTAAGAGGAACAATACTCCAGTACATTATTTTCATGTAGTACTTACCATTAAAGCAGCGCATGCGCGAAAGTGTATCAACGGGTAGGACTTTATACACATTTATCTTATTTATGTTAACTTACATAAGAATGTACAAATAATAAACTATATATAAACCTTCCCTGAGAAATACTCGACCTAATGGTGAAAACCGCATCAAAATCCGTTGGGTGGTTTAGAAGAAGAAGAGTTAGAAAGTTCAGACAGACACGAAAAGCGACTTTGTTTTATAAGATATAGGATAGGATAGGATAACACTTAAATTATACTTTTGGAAATTTTAATAATATTTTGTATTTAATTAGACGAGACAGAATTGTCCCTTAATTGATATTGACATTTATTTATTTTAATATAGCTTCCTATATTTACTATCTCAACTTTCTAATATAATAAAAGACACTTCACAAAGATGAATAAATACAATAAAATTATATAGAAATGCTTCAAATATTTATATAAGAATACCATACGAATAGTTGATTCATTTCCCTCTTCAGCTCATATTTTGAATTCCAAGTATTACAATATTCATATTGTTTATCTCATTAAGTAATCAGTACGTATAGCTGTTTGCTTCAAACAAAGCGAACCACCTAATTGTTTCATTAGAGGCACCCTTGCACGTGCTTTGAAAGTATCAAGCCCGTTCGTGGTGACCTGCGCGCGACAAAACACTGTAACGGTGGAATTGACGATGGAGTTAACCAACGAGACTGTAATTCAATTTAATGTTTATTTGTTATTTATTCATAAGTGATAATTTTGTTTTTGGAAATTGGTATTAGGATTTTATTATTATTGAATGTATGTGCGATCTGGGTATTACAATATTTAACCAAATTTTGTAATTGATATAATATATGTAAAAAATATTTATGTAATTTGCCAAAACTAATAAAGTAAATTAGATATAACGTGTCTGTAAGAAAATATTAAGGAAGACGAGACCATATACAATAAGGTGCAATAACTCGCACTCGCACGCAAAAGCACTCGCTTTTGTTTTTTTTTCGTCATTCTATGTAGTGAAAATCGAACTATTGCGCTCGTACTCAAACACTTTTGCACTGCGCCATAATGGTCCCTTGATTAATTACAACACATTACAAAGCTACTAAGCAATAGCAAACATTAGACCACGTGGCATTTATTAATTTCTCCCTCAGTTAGGGTCCAATTTGACGAGAGCGTCTTCATCAACGTACCATTGTGGTTCATGGGTTTCCGCTCTGTCGGCTCGAGTCTGCGCCGGCTTTATCTTACCTGGCGCTACCGCAGTGCCTTGGAAGGGACGTATGAATTATGGATGAGTTTTGTGTGTGATATTATTTGTATGGGTATGCTGTTTTTAAATTGAAATTTATTTATAAAAAATAATAGTATGAATGTATGTAACTTGTTGAAAATTATTTTAGACCCATAAAAAATATTCGTAAAATATTTATTTAAAATACATATTTCAGTAAATTAATAACATTATACTAAGCAACATATTTGTCTTTTTTTTATTTATATCTGAAAACCAAATCAGTAAATATACTGATGGAGAAGCAGAAACATCACGAAAACTACTAAAATTCGATTAGTCAGAACTCTAGTGTTTCCCATATTTGTTTACGCTTGCGAGACATGGACGCTTCGGAAAAGTGACGAGAAGAAGATAGACGCTCTCGAGATGTGGTGCTGGAGGAAAATGCTTGGAGTGTCTTGGACGGAATTTAGAACGAACGAGTCCATACTCCGGGAACTCGACGTAAAACAACGGTTATCCTCCATTGTCAAAGCACGGATTCTTACTTTCTTCGGACATATTTCTCGACAAGAAGATATTTCCATGCAACGCCTTGTGATTCAGGGAAAAGTTGAGGGTAGCAGGCCACGCGGTAGATCCCCCATGCGATGGACAGACCAAGTGAAAGCTGCCCTCGATGACCCTCTCTACGAGTGCACCAGGCAGACAGTCAACCGCGTAGAATGGCGTCGGACTGTGTGGCGCACCACCAACCTCTAAAAAAAAATAAAAAAAAATAGAAAAAAAGACGACCACGACCGCTCTGTCAAGAGCGAAACGACAAAGAAGAAGAAATATACTGATTTTAATATTAAATTATAATTTTACTGCTTAATTCATATTTTCCTTATCTAAATAAAAATAACTTCATTCTGTTGCCGAACAAAGAAAATTCATAATTATATTATGTTGCAATTAAAACTTGTTTGTTCGAAAGAAAAATTAATCACCTCAGAAGAGTTGATTAAGCAAATTTTCCACGAAATACTAAATTAGTAAAAAAATACTAAGTTACTGTTATATAAACTTAGCATTGTTAAATATTGCATAAATTTCATTTTATAAATATAAGTAATTTTAAAGTAAGAAATTAACGTATAAGAAATTTCAAAGAAGCTTGGTTCTAATATCACGTCTGAAGATATAACCTACTTGGCTAAATAAGATATGAACGTTATAAAAACATATAACAACAATCAACCCTATTAAGATAGTAAAGTATATTCCCTCCTAGTTTGAAGTATGACAGTGTTTTAATGGGAAAAACAGTGTCTCAGTTTAGGTTTCCAGGTTCCCTAGCGGGATGCAGCAAGAAGTTAAAAAAATTAAATGAAAAAAAAGGACCAACTGTGCCACAAAAGGTATCTTAATAGCCTCCCATACAGTAATATGTAAAAAAAATCAACTTATTGCCAGTAAAGCAATTTCTTATGATGGACAGAAAAATATATGGCTTAAGTTCATTATTCACACGCATGATCAATAGAGCACCATCCATATGTGTTATTTTGAAGGATCTAAATGTTAAAGTAATTACCGACAAACGTATACGAACACCACAAGATAATAAAGGCATTTAAATAGCTACAGAGGAAAAAACAAATTAAAATATACATACAATAGCAGTGTTTTATTTATAGTGTACAATGCTGGGTAAAGCACCATACCTACTATTATTTCTTAACTTATTTATCTTTCTTTGTACGTTTTTGCACTTTTTAAAATTATTTTCATAATTTATGACCTAAAACTAACCTGTCTAACAGAGTTACGCTGTATCCCGTACACAGCAGAGAAGGCAGAGGTGACCTAGTGTTGAGTAACTCTTTTCTCCATTTGACCTGAATTATTTCAATTATACAAATTAAGATTATTTTTTTGTACATTTTTCTTTTGCAAAATAAACTATTAATACTTTAAAACGATCATTCAAAAGACTGTCCTAATGACCCCTATATTTTAATAACAAAAAATAAAATATTATTATTAAACTGAATAAGTTTAACATTTCCCACATCCTTGTTTAACCACAGTTGAAGAATGCCAGTATTCAAGCGATTTGAAGACGAGTAATTAGCACTGGAGCTCTTAATTTACTCCATCTGTATATGTATGTCTATTTGTGCACAGTCCGTTCCGTCAGTTCGTGTACGCTCTTGCATAGAACAAAATAAAAAGCTGGTCAGTATAATGGTATAGAAAGTACAGGAATGTATAGAAAAAGAATGTGTTGCCACACTCAAGGGTGTCAATTAGTGTTTAAGTAACATCAAACGATAACAAGGTGTACATTTATAATTTATTTCAGCTTCACGCTGTATCCCGTACATAGCAGGGTAGACTTGGGTAGGAAACACTTCGTCTCCAATAAGATGCTTCTGTTACCCACTTTCCGCCAAATTTTTGATGCATTGCAAGAATAGGCTCTAAATCATATTTAAGATTATAACTAAATAGAATATTATACTGGTTAATTATAATTTAAAAGGGAGACATCGCTAGTTGGGATGTAGGACGCCTGTAGCTAGAGTTAACACCTCGTGTTACGAAGTCTTCATTTGTGAGCTTAATTAATTAATATTGTATTAACAAGCCGCGTTTCGTGTTAACTACTGTGGGTATTATAAGGTAATATATTTTTAATTTTTTGGACTAGTATTCATGATTTTATTTTCAAGACATTATTTTCATTTCTTCGCTCTGGTAAAGAGGCAAAGCCCGACTTTGAGTTTCCTAACACATGGTATGTCTACAGAATTTTTACGGAAAATGGGGAACGGAAGTCTTAATGGGAACGGAGTGTCTTAGCACTAGATTCTTCTGCCTACCCTGGTCTGGGCAAGATACAACGTGAAGGTAAAAAATATTAGCTCATCAGTAAAAGTTGGTATATAACCAATTATGGATACATTCAAATTAAAATAAAATTTATAAGTACCTACCTATTGTATAATATATACGTAATGATGTCATCACCATATATATAAATACAGCAACAGGACATCCTGAGTCTATAAAAGGCACCTAAGTTACCTACCTAATATACCTTTACCTTTTTATAAATTTTGCATTCCATAATTATACTAATTATACGAGATATAACCTAAGTAACTGTATTTCTCTATGTTATTTTCAAAAAAAATTTTTATTTTTTTTTTGAAAATAACAACATTTCTTCAATATTTTTATTAAGCTGTTTACATTGCTTAGTCAAAGACAAATATGTTAAAAATTCTCCAATTATTTTTGATACTTACCTTCTCTTTATGTTAAAATAAACAATTTAAACTATAATACAATCATAGAAAAAAAACTTATACTATAAAAAAATTTAAAATAATATTATCCATTACTGGAAATGGCTCGCAAACTGGAAATTAAACTATATGTCAAACATAAAAACCACACTATTGTTCAAAAATATCTCTGCGTCATCATACAAGCGATATTTAAGTTCAAAGCAAGACGAACAACGATCGCTAATATAGTAACAGGATATTACATCCATATCTATATTATAAATTCGAAAGTAACTCTGTCTGTCTGTCTGTCGGTCTTTTACGCAATCAGGGCCAATTAATTGTGATAAAATACTCATATAAAGGTACTTGAGGGTCTCGGGATGAACATAGGATACTTTTTTTTCTCATATTTGTGATATTTTCGATATAAAACAATATATTAAAATACTTATTAATTAGACATGCAATTTATTCCGCCATGTTTATAACAACCGCCGTTCCTAAGCAACGATTTGCAAAGTTTGTTGTTAGAAAACGTCACCCGAAATAAGTTTGCTTAACGCATACATGGCGCGCGCCGACTCAACCTTATGAGACACAAAAACAATATTCTCCAAAAATATTGTCCCTTAAATATTGTTTAAAAAAGTCCGCGTTGATATATACTATAGATATAGATTTGTATACATTAACAAAAATTAGATGATTTCTATAATTTGATATTCATCCTTATGAAAATAAATATAATAGTCACTTTTAGCATTTCATCTAGATGGAAATTATACGTAAGATGGTTTACTGTATAACAATTTAATAAATAATTAAGGAGATGTCAGTGATTCGGAATGACCTAGCCTACGAGTGGTAGGTATAGTATGACTTTGATGGTTTTGTAAGTTTTTATATATTTTCGAATTATTGTTAATTTTTATTTAATTATTTGCTGCTTATTACTACTACTACTACTTATTCATTTATCTCAGTTCGGTTATCTATACCGATGTTATACATTTAAAATATCGTAATTTTAATCATATGGGACGTTATTTAATATTGTTCGCAAAAATTATTAATTATTTAATATAGAAAAATGTGTAGTACGCGCGCGGCAAACTTTAGGTACTTTTTCTAATATTAAGAATTTCCTTTAGTTACGTTTACTTCTTTTGTTTGTTCATTTCGGTTACTCAGATATTTTATCTAATAATAAATCTCCACTTATTATTCTTTTTTAACTTATTTTAATTATTTAGGCTTATATTTTCTTACAAATTCTATTGAAAACCGAAAATAATTTCATAAATATATTTAATAAATAATCGTATAGTTCAAGCGGGCGTAGCCGCGTCCGGGCCCACTAGTGTTTCTATAAAACTAATAGTATCATAAATCTATAAGTATATAAGACACCTAAACTACGTGTGTTAAAGGTGGCGCCAAGTGAAAACATTAGACGCCACGTGCTCCGGCGGGTATTGTGTCCCATGCGTGTGTAGCATGCTATCGAGATTGTATTAATATTTTATAGCGTACTTGTCCTTTTATTTAGTCTAACAGAAATATGAAACAATGTTATTATGAAACCATTTTATTATTTTGTTATTTTTTTAAGGAATAAGGACAAGGCAAACGAGCGTTCGGGACACCTGATGGTGGTCACCGCCGCCCACGACCCCGTGCAACACCAGAGGAGCTATAGGTACGTCATATTTATCCATTTTTTTTTACTTTACATTTTAAAAATCCTACCAAAAAACCTTAGACTGTAATTTTATTAACATTATTTTTTCTCCCTAGATTTTATTTTTACAATTATACAAAAAATATTATTTATATATGAAAACGAAAGACAAATTAATGTTTCTATTTGTTATTTTAACATTGTATAGAGAGCGTTGATTGTTTTATTTGTTGCCTAGAATTTTTACCATTGCTAGTAACAGCTTACTAAACGGGTGGAGTTCAATATTATTCCGTTGTAACATAGGAACAATATAAGCTTCAACTGCACTGAGTCCACGGGATCCGGGACAAATCCCGTTAATTGTGTCCGAAGTTCGACGGGACGGGCTTTTTAATTAAAACTTATTCAATATTATAGAGCCAGATCGAGTCAGTCCGGTCACTCGGATAACTCCCGAGTTTGTTACGTTTGGATGAAACGTTCAATTTTTCTTAATTACATTAACGAATTCTCAATTTTAATAATTTTTCGACGATCTAAGTTGGAGTTGCAAAATTAATGAATCTTATTTTTTTATAGGTTCAATAATTGAAATTTGTTTTAATCAATTATCAAGTTTTGCGCGTCACGATTTTTGGCTTAACTCTAGGTTTTTTAACTCCACACTGTTTCCTGTACGAGTATATAACAGAGACGGCAGAAAAGACCTAGACACCCCGTTCTGCTCCTTCTGCCCTTATAGGTACGAGACTATACAAGTTGAGTGGTGGAAACTAACAATATATTCAAATTCAAATTCAAAATATTCTTTATTCAAATAGGCAATTTTTATAAGCACTTTTGAATCGTCGAATGAACATATGAACAAAAAGCTACCACCGGTTCGGAAGGCAGTTCTGCTGAGAAGAGCCGGCAAGAAACTCAACAGTTGCTCTTTTCAAAATCAATGGTACAATCTATAAACATTAGCTGGCAGCAATCCTGCATTACGTATACATATTTTATATAAAACATATAGCAAAACAACTTATCCCTCCGAGTTTAGTTCATATCAACAACTAAAATCAACTTAAAATAATTAAAATCTACTTAAGTGAACTGAAGTAACTTATAAGTTACTTCAAAAAATTCATTAAATGGTTTAATTGATTTAATGTTTATACCATACCATTTGAATGTGATCTCCCTTACATTTAGATTATATATTTGCATAATACTCAATTTTGCAGCTCCAGTACCATAATTATTACACATATTCATGCCGTATTCGGACTCCGATATCCTCGATAATGCCAGATATTTCGGTATATTGCCTTGCCTGTAAATGTCACGTTGTCGCTATCATTGGACAGTGACATATGATGATATTTGAACCTAAAAGGTTCAAATAATGCTGGAAAGACGTGTGTTTCTCTTTTATATCCACAAAATACGATAGCTGCATGTTCCATAATACAAAAAGGCAAGTGATAAATTTGAATATTGAAATAATTAATATTTATTAGTAAAAAAAAAACGTTTATATGCATAGATAGATTATTGGCTTTATATACACATTTATTCAATGAATAAAAGATTCAAATATTTAAGAAATATTTTTATGTTTAAATCTAAAATGAATGCGCGTTACAGATGTCTTAATACGTTAAAAAAAAAGAATTTTAGCAAAAATATTTTTTTGTTTCAAAAAGAGGGTGCTATAGAGGAAAAGGGGATGTGAGCAAAACAAAATACATATCCGGATATATCGACGTACAACGACATATAACAAATATACATATTAAACAAAACGAGCTTAAGTTACGCAAAAGCTGTGTTAATATTTTTTAATCCGCTTGTACAGTCAACTATGTAAACTTTTTAAATATTATTCGTTGCTTTTAAATTATACCGTTTAAATATTCATAACAAAATTATATTAATTGGCAAAACCATTTTCTCCATGTGGTAAAAAATATTACTTTATTTTGATTTCTGTCTGGTACGATAAAGCTCGGTGTTGAGCTCCGGCAGTCTACATACTACATATTTTGTCTCGAATATGGGTGGGAAGTGAAGAATGGAGTGTTTTACATTATTCTTTGCTTGCTCTGCTGTACACTCTACATCTACCATATGAATTACAACGAGAAGCTGATACACAAAGTTTATAAAAAAACAATTCTGTAGACTCTACAGCTATAACGACATTCGCTAAATGCCCAATACGTCCGCACCCGATATTAACGGCGACATAGTTTACTGCGCCGTCTGTTCATTATTGGCGCGCCCAATTTTATGAAGTTCCGATTCGTATTTATATAATTGACCGGTTAAATACCGAAGACCGGTTAAATACGGAGTTATGTTTAATTATTCCGGGTTTATTTATTCAATTTATTGCAATGGAATTGGAATTTTCGTTACTTTCGTTAATTATTCGTTAGGCCTATTATTATTGCTATAATCGTTTAGCCGAAATATAATAGCGTATGAAATATGCCGTCGTTCAAACAGTAAATGGAAAGCGAAATTGTAAGGAACTTTTGTTTATTTTATGTTTTAAATTGAGTTTATAAATTTTAATTCATTTATAAGAATATAAGCAGCTCTTTCGTTTTCTTAGTTATTACAAAAACTTTAGCTCTACAGATATTAGTTATAATAATGACAGTGAAAACATTATGTTTATAAATTTATTTAAACTCAAATTCTGAAAATATTTGAATATATTGGAAAAGAAGAACAAATAGTGTGCCAGTTTCGAAAATATTGTATCTATGAAAGCTAGGGATAAAGTGGGATAGGCCGAAACGTGTTGGCTCACCGATCCCTGACGACTCCTTTGATATGTTATTGAGTTCAATTTACGTTTTCATATCCGAAAGCTCGTACTGCCTGGTGTTTTTACTTACATTATGTGATGAGAATATTTATGACTTTTTCTTTTATAAGTAAACATAATGGTACCGCCGTATGGTGAATTCAATAATATTTTGTATAACGTAATAAAATATATCATTAAGTATAAATATGTAAAGAAAACAGTAATATATCTGGCAATATTTTTATTAGGCTAAACGCAACTAAAAACAGGTTTTTTTTAAAAGCTTTTATTTGTAATTATGACGACCTTATTAATCTGATCTATTAAAAACTAAATATTGGCCATTGAAAAAAGATTGTAAATTTAATAAAAGTTTTTAAAATATATTTTCTCTACATATTGCATTTTGTATTCAATAATATAAATTACTGTATTACGAATATATTGTATTTGAAGGTTACAAATAATAAAAGGCAGCTTTGTACTTGTATTACTAAGGATCTGAGATGAGACTGAAGATGGGCGAATGATGAAGGATTTTTTAAATGATTATTGAAATGTTACGAAGTAAACCCGTAGGGTTGCTCTACAAAGCTACAAAAAATATTCTAGTTGTTTTGTGGCAAAATATTTCTGATTGGGATCAAAAGTTCGTTTTTACTATTTTTTACGTAGGACTTTTGTTTGTGGTAAAAGATTAAGGTGTTCAGATTTATAAATTATTAACACAGATACTATTTTCTTAATAGTATTTCCATGTAATTGTATTTGCTACGCTACAATTTATGCCAAAATAAGGCATTGGACATATCGAACTTATTTGAACCGATCAGGGGAAAAATATGTTTAAAAATTAGGAAAAATAATGAGAAACATGAATTCCAGAGAGTGCGTAAATAAAACTCAAACTCAATACTAAAATACTAAAAAATCTAGTTAACTTTATCTTTTATTTTTTTGATTATTATCCTTACTTTATATTTTTCATCTTAATGTTCATCTGTTTAATGAATTTGAACTCCGTACCTCAAAAAGGAAAAAAAAACAGAACCTACAGGATCACTTTCTTGTAAAGCTGACAATATAATTAAAGGAAAAAATTCGAAAAGGCAAAATTTATTTACGTATTTCATAGAAAAAAAATATTACAATCTTATATTTGTAGTATAAATCTATACAAAATCAGATTAAAATGTTACTCCAAAAATACCAAGTGGATCTTTGAATAGTTTATTCCTTTTAGATTCGTAGAAAAACATTCAAATCGATTTGTGTTAAGGCTTTCGTATAGTCCCGGACGAAGCATAGTTATAAGATAAATCGGTATCAACAAATTGTTCTGAATAATTCATCAAAGCAGCAAGCGCTGACAAATGAAATCTAATGAATAGGATATGAGGCAGAAGAAAAATACGCAGATTCTAGATAACATTTTCTGGGCCACTTATTGTTAGAATTTTTTTTTATTTTAGGTACAAATTATATGATTTAGTTTTAAAGTGAATAAAAATTTTATGTAAATTATAAAGAAAATGTCGAGCACACTTGAAAGACTAAATTATTATTTTTAATAATATTCTGATTTTATCTTCAGTTGATTATATGAGACTAAAGATGTTTCTGAAAATATTTATAGACACATAAAAAAGAGATGTAGCGAGACTTGAACTTATACTGTACCTACCTATATATTTTTTTCTTCATTTAGACTAGCTTGTGCTGTAAATATACATATATAATTATGATATTCTATCTAAAGATATATGTGTATTAATAAATAGCATTTTTCTTACATAAAAAATGAGAGTCAAAAATATTAACATGTTAAGAACAAGTTTTATACACAGTCTCTATTTTACTCCATTTATATAAAAAAAATGTAAAAGACATTATTGTAAAATTCTTAACTCGATTTTTTTAAAACGTTTATTTCAAATTTATTTCGTTACGTAATTAAAGTATTTCATATATATANTATATATATTGTTAGCTTTAATTAAATGTAATTTAATGTGATGCGAGACAATCGGAGATTATTTCACCCATCAACTTAAGAGGATATATAATTGTAAAGTCGTGTTCGGGAAAGTTTATTGGGAATACTGAATTTGAGTAATTCCAAAGGCACAAAGCAATCCTCGCAATCCTTTGATATTGCTCCAACATTAGCTAAACTTGGACTCCACTGAATGCTGTAATTGTAATATTTTTTTCGATATCATTTATGTGTTGAAATATTAGTACATTTTTTAGAATATTTATTTTCTTTATGTCACATAAATAATTCGTTACTATGAGACGAAATTTCAAGATTAACTTAAAAATAAGGAAGGACTTTCATTTTATGTTGTAATATATAGTTGTTTTATTATTAACTACTTCTTACGTAAAGAATATTCTTGTTGTAGACTTACGGCAGCGGAGTGTGTTGAGTGGCGCGTTTTGCCTATTCCGCGCCGAACAATTGTTTTAAAAATAAAATAAAAAAAATAAGTAAGCACGCAAACCTACACCTTACTACAACCTTAATGAATACAATTATACACTTTCCAAGTTTGCCATGATGACATTTTTAAAAGTCTATATTACTTTACGATAAATAGAAATAAAAAAATGATATAAATCAAATGAAAATTTCGAGCGATATATCCAGTTCACAATGGCATACCGCCCTTACACTGTACGCATATGATTATTGCTCCGGCACATATATATACACTATAATATGATATTCGTACGTACTTCAATTTAAAATGAAGAGTTTCTATTGTAATTCTTATGAGACGCTCCGGAATTTGCTTACAAAAAATAATATTAGATACGCCTTTTATAGAAAATGTTTCAATTATTAAAATTATACATATAATATGAGTATATGAAATATTTAATGAAATTCTTATTTAGTTCTTATAGTAATGAATATTGCCAAGAAGAGTAATAATGATAAATAAGACTATGTTGTTCGTATATTTTTTAGAGAACCAGAGAAGAGACATGTAACGCCATTTTCCATCTCTCATTGAAGTAAAAGACATTACATACATTATCTAACGTCGACCATCGAGTGGGGGGTAGCAAGTTTAAATTTTCACTACTCATTCCGCCCTTATCGCTAAATATAATTCATATTGATCTTACTTAGATTTTATGTATTCCTTAAAAGAGAACTTTTTGATTTCACAACTCTAACATTTAAGTTGCTAAATATAATAATGTCGATATCACCACACTGCTGACCACGTGTTCGATTCCCACACGGAGCGTATAGACTATACAGATGTCCCTGTTTATTTAAAACCAAAATCTGGAGCTGGGAACTGTCAGACGACGGCGGGAAAATAATAACGGGATAAAGTTTCAACATGAGACGTTATATGTTTTCTCTATACAAAAAATGTAAAAAAAATGTTTTTTGTTTTTTTCAGGATCGAAATAAAATCATGCTTTACATATACTTTTGTTTTATTTATATTATGCGTTTTCAATGATTATACTTTACACTAGGTTCCCAGGTTCCCTCAACCTACCCTGCTATTTGTGGTATACATTGTGAAGCTAAAAAAATTATACTTTATTATTATAATCCGAGTGCTAATAAGCAAATAAAAATAAATGAAGGTTGTCGTTATAAAATTAATAAATATTATAAATAGTGAAGGTATTTTATATGCAATTTCATTATAGCAACAAATATTCCGGTTACACACAAGCCCAAAATTATCTAGCACGGCGCATCCTGTTGGTATTTAATAACATTTTAGACCAGGCCCATGGTTGATTAAACGCGTTTGCACTACAAAGCGGCTAAAAAGCTCTAATACGACATGCCGATATCTCACACAGGACTATGGAACGAAGAGTCTCTCCCCATATTGGATGCTAGTAGTTCCTAGCGGAATCTTTACTGAGTTTAGGTTAAAATGTATATATTTTTAAAGTTAGCTTCTTTTATTTCCGCACATAGCAAAGTAGTTTAAAGAAGATTTAGTTGATACTAAATCTTCTTTAACCTACTTTGTTCCCTCTTGACACTCCGTTTCTAACTTTCCGTTCAAATTCGCGACATTGCGACGAAAGTGAATGGAAATAATATGTTTCCGCGAATAAGCGTCTTTTGTATAATAAAAACGAAAATTTCTCATAACTTAAAAAAAAACAAAGAAGTTTCTAATTAAAAAATAAAAAATAAATAATTTTATTTAGCAAAAGTATGGTATACTATCGAATATTGTCTTGTTTATTAGTACCGGACGCTCTTTGGCCTGAGGCAAGGATCTCATATAATAGAATACTTCAGCATTATTTGCTGTACAGAGATGTACTATACATGTACTCGTAGCTAATACGCCTTAGGCCCGTATTAATGTGGTGCAGGTTTGAATCGTGTCGACACGACATATCCTTATTGGGATTAACGCTAGCCTCTCGTCAAGAACCCTTCTTTGATATTGTTACTTTTATCCCAAGGCATTGATTTAATAATGTTTTTTAGTACTTTAAAATATATAAAAGATTGAGAAACAACTGTTTAAGTTTTAGTTATAGCCTCCGGTTACTTAAGTACAGGGTGAGTGGATTTCTGTAGTGTTTTTCTAAAGAAATGTATCTTGTTATTAAGGATAGAATTTTACGGTTATCGATTTTACACAATAAAAGACGAACGAACAATCTCTTATAACTCTTTCTTTATCTTTTATGAGATAATAAAAAAAACTTATTCTTCTTCTTTGTTATTTAATTGTTCTTGTTGTTATTATTTCTATACCTACCTAGCTTATATGAAATAAAGACACTAAAAGTTATTTCATACTCAGGATTCAAAGTTAAAAGAGCAAATATATGTATTTATCCAACCGTTAAATACAAGCTACGGTCAACAGCACATAACAAACGTGTACAAAGGACAAATTATGACAGTTGCTAATAAGTATTCGTAGATGCAAACAACTTTGTAGGGTTGAATACAATTGTGATATCCAATAGTGGGAACAGTGGATACTATATGTTAAAATACGAATAATGTGTATATTCTTAAGACCACATTTATAGATGATGTTCATATATAGGCAGTGTGTTATCAAGAAAAAAAAAAGAAAAATAGAAAAGTACATCGTCATTATTTAGTTTTATTATTATTTATATCACTACACAGGCTGAAGCGAATGTGGGTCGTCGAGCGAAACTGCAAGAGCCAAGCTCCTTTTAGTTATATTTAAGCAAAAGCTTGTTAAATACACTCTTATAAACACATACCTTGCTGTAAAATAAGCTATTATGCATTAATTATAATAATACATAATTTATAATGAATTTTATCCTTTAAGCAATTATAATATAATAATAGAAGATATACCCTTAATGCAAGTTTGTAATACGGCTGGTTAACTAGAATAACACAAGCTAACAGCGTCCGGCGGCTGAGCTTTGTTGGTCGTTGCATAATTTTGTTACTCTATTCTTTGTTTATACTTACTCGAGAATAATATTGTTTTATAGGAACAACATATCGGTTTTCTATATTATTAGATTAACTTTATAGGAATGTATTTACATAATAATTTTAAAATATGTTTTTTTTTTGTTTAAGTTTAAGGTGAGCCCACTAAGGAAAATTTTTTTTAGAAATTGGAAACTATCCAAGCTTTTCGACCACTAAGCCATACAGTTCTCGGTGTCCAAAAGACTCATTTTCAAGTCTCAATCCAAATTTTATAGTTCTCTTAATCATATATTGTATCATCAGAATTCAAAACACACAAAATACAATAACTAAAACCTACACAAATACAGAAAATGGGGAACGGAATGTCTAAAAATTAGGTTCCCGCTTACCCTGCTATTGCGGGATACAGCGTGAAGCTCAATATATGTGATTATACACGAATATAAGCAAAAAACATTAAACAAAACGCTTTTTGTTCGTACCATCAACCTCTTAGTTTGGCATGTGCGAGAGACACTTAAGTTTTTGCCGCAAGAAGCACGTGTTGAGGGTCTCATTCACACATGCTCGCTATCAGACAAGTTTTGATTTGCGATAGCCACTCGACTACTTGTTTGATTTATGGCTAGCTTCCTCTACAGTTTTGGACAGTGTTAAGTCTTGAGTGTCTTTTCCTCAAATTTGTTTCCTGTTTCACAATCAGTGTTTGTGTTTTATATTACAACTGTATTTGTTTTTGACTTTACGCTGTATATCGCAGGATTGGCAGGGATTAAGATACTGAGTTGCCCACATTCTGTCCAAATTTTGAGACATTTAATGTGGAGTGGCGGAACTCTCGTTGTCAACATTACAAGCACGCATTGTCTTGTTACAAGGGTAAGGAAATGAAGATATTCGATATCTGAGTGGGAATCGAACCGGCGATCGATCAAGTCAGCATTGAATGTAACTATAGCAGCATTGAATGTAACTATATGTCATTGACATATAGTTACATTTGTTATATTGAACGATTAACGACAGAATGAGAAGAAATCAACATGTTTTTTTTTTATTTTAAAACAAATTCACACTACAAATACAAAAAAATATATTTTCCTTTCTACATAGAAAATTCAAAATTCAAAATATTCTTTATTCAAATAGACAATTATCATAAGCACTTTTGAATCGTCGAATGAACATATGAACAAAAAGCTACCACCGGTTCGGAAGGCAGTTCTGCTGAGAAGAGCCGGCAAGAAACTCAACAGTTGCTCTTTTCAAAATCAATGGTACAATCTATTACATTAGCTGGCAGCTATCCTGCATTACATTCAATAGACATTAATTCCATACATGTTTATCCTCTAGATATTCTTGAAGAGTGTAATAAGCTTTACTTGTTAGAATTTTTTTTTTTAGATATTTTAAATTTTGGTAGAGGCAAACTAAGAATACACTGCAGAATTTTATAATATACACGTATGCTCAGATCCACAAAAGATTTATTAACTTTTTGGAGGCGAAAACTCGGCGTAACAATCTTATATTTATTTCTCGTTCCTATCTGTCACTATTTTTTCTATGACAATGTATATTTTGTGGGACAAAGAGAATGTTATATTATACAAATTGGGAAGCAACTGTAATAATACCTGCTTCTTTGAAAACATCTCGCAGAGAATCTCGAGCTCTTAGATTATAAATATATCTTACGGGTCTTTTTTGGAGAATAAATATTGAATTTATATCTGAAGCACTGGCCCATAGCAGCATTCCATAAGATAAAATACTATGAGAATAGCTATAGTAGACTAGTCGGGCAATTTCAACGTCCGTCATTTGTCTTACTTTTTTAATTGCAAACGCGGCAGAGCTGAGTTTATCCGCAAGTGTTTCCAGATGAGCATTCCACTGGAGTTTGGAATCTATAGTTACACCTAGGAAAATAGCTGATTCCGACAAATTGAGAGCTTTGCTCGAGCTCGAGCTTTGTCTACAGGAGCGGAACAATAAAATTCAATTAAATATAGTTCTTCCCACACGTGAGGATCGCACCTACTACAATCGCGTTTAAAATAAGGCCACCCTACTTCGCCAGGACGATCCGAGTTTCAATTTAATGAATTGAATATTATACGCATAGATAATCTCATAGCCTCGGATATTCCTAGGCACTTGTAAACATATTGAAACATTAAGACGCCCCCGGGAACGGGCAGGAAGCATCGCAAACAGTGATTCCGGGAATATTGTGTAATAATTACTTATACAGCACTCCACTGTTCCGTTTTGTGTGTGCTTGGTGTGGAAGTGGATTGATTATTTATATTATTGTAATTATTATATTAGATGTATTTTAAAAAACGTTTTTTAAAATAGTATGTTTTCCTAAGTACGGAATAAAACTTTAATTATGCTAAAAATCGACGGCTTCTATGTATAAAAGGATATGTTAAAAGAGGAGATTTTCAATAGAATACGTTAAATATCTTCAGCTTATACTTAAAAAACAAAATAAAATTAGAAATTAAGACATACATACTTATAATAATCTTTTGACATATCTTTTTTATATAGAGACCGTCGGAATATTTTTTAGTGTTTGACACACATTGACAAGTAAATATTTGCCCTACTAAAATCTAGCCAAAAAATATGCAAAAATTGATTTTGAAAATTCCCATTCCATACCATTCACAATGCGAGTGTCGATAGACAGACGGGTAGCTATTTCTCTAGCCGTTTTAAGATGCCCATAATTCTATGCAAGTGTTTCACACGTAATAATCGGCTAACAAGTTGTTATGCATGCATTCGCTGCATTCACTGAGTGCTACTTGGGTAAATACATTTAAACACTTACCAGTGCTTTAGAATCTCCATTTAATGTTGTCTATGAGTAAATATTGTTATTTATCTTTAGATATTTATTATATGTTGAGTTCCGCGACTTAAGGCAATGTCTGGAATCTGGTAGAAAGAGGTGAATGTAGTGTCTTGGCACTAGATTCAATCTGCCTACCTAGCAAAGCATGAAAAAGAGAGATCCTTTTTTATATATTTACCTTATCTATCTATCTATCTATATTGTTAGGTAAGTAGAAACAATTCAGCAGCAAGTCACTTTGTTCCCCATTTTTTTAGCTACCAAAAGATAAAATAATTATATAATAAGTTCAAAATAATGATTTATAATATAAGATAATCTTAGGTAAAATTTTAAAATTACCTATATATGTATGTTTAAACTTTCAAATCAACAACGAAAAAACAAATTGCGCTACTAAAATGACGATATTAAATAGATATTTCTTTTAATAGTTAGTATAGTATTACTCGTCCTCTATCTAATGTTTGCTAATTATAATAAAATATGGAGATAAATCCGACCTTTCGTACAGATGGTGTCTCTGACCTTGTGTTAAACTCGAAATATGGATCTTTCAACAACTTGTATTGCCCGGCCCTTTTTACAGACGCCGGCGGGCACATGTGTTACATTTTTAATAGACCTCTAATATATAGTAGCTTTTTATTCGCCATAAACACGCTTCTAATAAACTATTTACTTGAAATATTTACTTCATTACTAGCCATTTAAAACCAAAATTATAGTAATAAACAGATATAGCGTTACAAATAGTATAAAAATATTGAATTACGTTTGGTAAGTGCCCATTATAAAAAAAATACGCCGAGAGTAAATCTGAATGGGTCCTCTGTACGCTAGGGTGGTTTCCGAATCATAACACAAAAGAAAAATACGGTTATTTTACACCAGCGCGGTAGATTATATCTTTTATGTTCAAAATCAACAGGGGCATTCAAACGGGGCATGTAATCTACACTTATTATTGATGCCACCGGTCTGGAGGGTGCATATATTTCAAAACGCAAACTTCGAAAGGGTTTGTTCAAACAAGATGCAGGGTAATTTGCTTTTTTAATAATTGCTGGCGATACGCGGTTCCGCTGAGTTGCGAAACGTTTGATTTGGTTTTATCATCATTTACCTGTATGGGAATTGGCAATTTAAAAATATAAGCAGCTACGTTTGTATGAATTCATAATTATTATGCATATATGCAAAGAGTAATATTCGCTTTGAAAGTCGGAGACAAATAATTTTATTCAAAATAAAAAGTTAGATGTTTTATTCCAATACTTCCAATACGCAAGAATAAATAACCTTTAAATAACTATTTTTATAATATTAATAAGTATAATACATTTAAAAATTATTTTCACTGTAAGTTTCGCGTTAAATTCATATGGAATATAATTTACCACTGAGTTTCATAATTTTGGGTAGGTACACCTCTAAATTAGCATACATCTCAATTTTACACGGTTCCAGTGACCCATCCTTGGTGTTTAAATAGGACCCATACTGTTTACTCTCTTATTGACTCGGGAATTCTTGTTAAGAACAAACCGCATTCAACCAGATTTACCAACCATTTACAAAATACAGTATATTAGTTACTATTACATGAAGAGAAAGAAAGAGATCAATTGAAACATTAATATATCGGCGTTGAGTTCCGCCACTCGACATGCAATACCTTAAGAATTCGGCGGAAAGTGGGGGAGAGAAGTGTATTAATACGAACGAAATGTCCTAACACTTGTTTCCTAGGTTACCTATGCTTATTTTTCTATGTGCGGGATTTAGCCTGAAGCTAAAAATAATATTAATATAGGAGGTGAAGATTTCCATTCTCCACCCTCCGCTCAACTACAATACTATGTTCTAGCCTGCTAGGAAGAGACTGACCTATCGATATCTCCTAAAATCAAATAATACTTATTAGGCCTATAAACATTTGTAAGCGACAGATTTGTACGATTTGTCTGTAGGCACTATCACATCATGTGATAGACGTCGCGCCACATGTTGTGTATTAGCGATATGGGCTTAAGTCCGATATGGGGATTACCACAGATTTACCGCTTTAGTTCTGTTGGTGGTCTCACACCCTTAAATTTTTTGCTAGTGACATATATTAAAGTATCCTCAATACATCTGCTAGTCCGTGTGTACATTTTTAAACCATTTTATTGTAGTTCAAGAGAGGGGAATACATTGTGCTACCACTAAAATTAGCAGGCGTGGTACCCACTCGAACTCTAATATGGGTGAATTAAGCTCATCTTGAAATATGTCGCCTAAAAGTGATGTGAACGTTTAGAACGATTTTTTGGACGATAACTATTGTATTACATAGTACAAATTATATATTTTTTATTAGGCATCATTCCCTATCGTATTTGCTTTGTAAGGACAAACATAACAAAGAGTTATTTTTGTATGTAGAATATGCATTAGCTTGAACTGGCGACTCCTGTAACCATTGGTACATTAATAATAATAGTTTAAACTGTGCGTTCACTACATTTATATTTTTAGAGGTGCCATGGAAATTTAGATTCCACGGTAGTATTTTTTGAAATAACCGTATGTTGGTTGGTGCATTGCGGAGATTTCATTTTGAACGGCCTCAAAAACAACTTCTATTTTAGCCTTTCAGGTTCTATTTCCCAAATTTTTACCTCACTTTGCCATTCACTTTTTCGAACATTCCGAAATTTATTGCGCCATTTTTGTATGTACACATATAAATATTTATAAAATAAAATGTTTTATTTTTAAAATATTAACTATAGGTATGTAGCATAATTACATACAAAAGTTAATTAAATTTAATCAATTATATCATCCATATAATATTTAACATATGGATTGTACTAACATAATAATAATATTATTACTTTAAATATAACAATATAAAACTTTCATATTTTAACATAGTTGTATGAGCTAAACTTTCTAGTCTACAAATGACATTTTAGGACGTTGTAAAAATCAATGAGGCTTAACTGAAACGACTAGACGTAATAATAATATAAAGTTCAGTCGCAAGATAAACTTATAGATTAAAGTCATTTTAAAAATGCTAATTAAAATTGAAATGGCTTGTTCGATAGCACTTTTTAATACATTTGCTTTAGCTATTTAGAAAAGATTTTGGTAAAAAAGACAGTGAAAGATCTTTTAATTATAACAGTACAGACTTGTGGTTTGTACCTTTTTTATTTTATGATTATTTTGTTTCTGTAATATTAATAATAGTTATAATAATAATATAAATATATTTAATACAAAATAATTCATACTTATACATACAAGGTGACACTAGAATTTAAATATAATTTCTTTAGACATTTCTTGGACATAGAACTATTTTGTCTGGCATCCTCATACAAAATCATGTACTAGAACATCTATACTGCTCAAGTATAGTAAAGCTGAATAGCTTAACTAATTTAATGTCTCTAAATACTCTAGTGAGGAATTTTGCATGGATAATTTGCTTAAACACAGTTTACAAGTGAAACCGAGCGACGGTCAAGTACTTAGTTGACCGCCACCCAGGGCGCATTTTCTTAATTAAATCCCTAAGAGAAATGCAATTATAGTAGGTACTTAAACGGACAGTAGACTGTTATAGGTATTTATTTATAATAATGTAAAATACATTAAAACGATGGTGTGTTAAATGAACAATTGTTTTTACCATTATACCATTTTTTTTTCTTTAAACTGTATCCTGCAAGTAACAGGATAGACAGAGGGAGCTCTAAATCATATTAAGAGATTTTATTCCACTGCCAAATTCTCGAGACATTACGTGTTGGAAAGCGGAACTCAACGCTTTGCTTTGTCTTGGTACCAGATCGACGAAATGAAAATATTTTATATCCACGAATTGGAAGTGGGAATAGAATGACTTCATTGCAGTCTGCAATAAAACCGTTTAAAACACATCATTTGAATAAAGAGCCAGTTACTACTTTGTTCATTGATACTATAGATATGTTTTGTGTGTCTATTTTTAGTAGAAACATATTTAACCGAACGAACAGTTCTAAGTAGTTAATGAAAATCGGCTTGCCCGCTCTCTGCATATAGAGAGGCAATTTGCTTCTACGATCTGCCTTCGAACTAATACAAAATATTGCTTCGCCGGCGCTTAGCGTGGCAATGTAGACCCTATTAGAGCCGCGTTAAGACGTCTGAGCACTACCCCGGCGCCACCCCCGTACTTAATGTTCATGCAAATACAAAAGCCCTAGGAGTATTTAGCTCTAATATCTTTCGAGTGATAAATTGATAAAGCAAACATGCTCGACTGACTTTATTACTCGGACTATTTACATCCATTACAATATGATAAATCGATTCGAATTAACATACGATAAATCGATTGATACTCGAAACTCGATACTCGGATTCGAACATTAATATTTCATAAATGCTTGAAATAAAATAGTTTCGAAACTCAGTCAATTTATCAGAGATTAACTTCTGCGTTACTCGTTAAAACGCCAAAAGTTTACGGTTAGCTTGGCTTTACGTACACAATTTGGGTCGAATAACGAGCTGTTCATTTTTCCCTTTAAAGTAGGAATTTACGTAAAACCTTTAAAGCAAACGAATGTTGGCATCATTGAATTATGAAATAACAAAACAAAGCTATTAATAATTTTGCTAAATAGAAATAAGTAAAGCGCTGGTTCTGGTTTTAGTTCTTGCTGACTATATGTATAGAGTGTAATGTTCTATAGAGTTTTACAATTAAGTTTTTGTATTGGTAAAATCAAATCTTATTTTTTTGTTGTATGTTTTTAATTTTATTCTTAATATACAAATATACAAATTATGTTAGTTATTTTTGAAACAATAAATATTTTAAGATTACTGTAAACCTCATCATGTGAATAATCTTAAAATCAGATTTTCTTTAAGATGGGTAGAAAGTAGAGGATAAGTTCCCTGTCCTCCACTTTGAACACTAAGAAAGATTTTGTCAAATTTCCTACGGAAAACAGGAAATCTAGGATTCCACTTTTCTCAGTTCACGCAAGAGAAGTTGCTGAATATGTTTCGAAATATACATTACCAGACGTCGTACTAATATTTGTACTTATTTAATATATTGAAAAGGACTGCTAAAAGTAATATGATATGGCTCTATAAGTGATGAGATACGATAGCGGTTAGTTGAAGAGACATGTTGAATGTGATACGTACTTTGTAGCTACTATTTATATTTTGTTATTCCATTGCAACTGGATTTAAGCAATTTAATATCATATTTTGACATGTATAGAAAATTTACAAGCAATATGAAAATTTTTAATATTAAAAAACGTAATATGATTTGTATTTGTACATTTATGTGAAAAAAGATTTGTTTGTATATATTCATTTGCTGTGTTGCCTCGGTTCAAAAATTACATTAAATATAAATAATTTTAAATATTGAAAAATTCTGTAATAAAGTCAGTCAGGTACAAATGTGCGACTGGAAACGCAGCAGGCTATGGGTTAGACGGTGGGAATTCCATGAAGTAAAATATTTTATATAATCATTTCTTCGCTCTTGTAATGAAGCAAAATTCGGCGTTGATTTCCTCCACTCAACACACAATGCCTCCAGAATTGGACGGGAAACGGAAACAGTATGAAGCTAAGACACAAATAGTTGAGCAAATCTCATCAATTTCTCAATTTTGGTGAAAAGCAAAGCGGGGAGTGTTTTGACACTCGGTTTTCTCATCTTACCAAGCTACTCGAAAAAAGTAAATCTGGAAAAAAATAATATATCTATTGCGATAGTAACACTCAAAATAGATAGTAAACAATCAAATCGCACCAGTTCAACCAAAAATCCATTTGAAATACGATACCAAATACAACACGTCATTCAATAGTAGGTAAATGTATTGGAACAACGCTACGCAGTAGCAAGGAAATACGACGCCGTTACCTAAAGCGTTCTTAAATAAACATTCTTGTATCCGAAATAACATTATAAATCATCTTGCCCGAGTTTTTTTTGTGAAATTTGTTAGTTTCGTGACAATCTGTTCCGCTATTTGCTTAGCGTCAAACAGATGGTGCACCACATTCGTCATATTCAAAATACGTATACGTTTTTATATGTAGCAGCTTTATGACATGGAACTAATAGTGAGTGCTGTAGTCATTAATTTTTTATGCAGAATCAGTGAAACTAAATGTTATTTGTATGTCAACATGTCTTCTTCTACTTCTTCCTGGCATTAATCCCGGCTATTGCCAGGGTCTGCCTTCCTACTCAACCTACTCCACTTTGCGCGGTCTTGTGCGTCCTCGGTGGTTAGTAGGCTCTCGTGTCCTGCATCACGACATCCAACCAGCGCTCCTTTGGGCGTCCGGGAGGTCGCGCTCCAGAAACTGGTATAGCAAGGCACTTGCATCCGACATAGTTCTTAGGCCGACACGTAACGTGGCCAACCCAGCGACGCTTTTGGATCTTATCCGCTACGTCACGAGCCCCAAGACTGCCTCGAATGAACGCGTTGCGTATGCGGTCAGACCACGTTACGCCGCACATCCATCTCAGCATCTTCATTTCCGTGACGTGAAGCTCCTGAGTGTACCGAGACAGTGTATATCAACATGTAAATTTATTATGTCTAGTTGTTGGTATAAATTAACAACGAAAAGATTTCTTCACGCTATATCTCGTATGTTGCAGGCTAGGTCGAGGAAGCCTAGTATTAAGACACTCCGCTCTCTAATTTCCGTCAAAGTTTCAAGACATTGCATATTCAGTGACTAATGAGAAGAGCCTAAAAAATACTAAGTATTGTTTTTTTCTTTAAACAAACCACCTCTACATAAACTACCAATAGTAGGTAAATTATTCAAAGTTAATTATTTATTTCGATATAGAATTCCTATTATACGAATAGCTTAATGGTTATTATAATCTAATCACATTATTGGGTAATTACATTGTAAAATGATTGACACTGATCCCAAATTACCTATTGGAGATATTAAATTTAATATACATACATACATAAATTACATTGCCAGTATAGACGTATCTATGAGTATATCGATTATAAACGAGACAGACAGTTGTGCCATAGGTATATCTATTTTGCTTCTTTAAGTGTTGTTTTTCTGAATATACTTAAACAAAAGTATTTGTATTAAAATATTTATACATCATTTTATTTATTTTTTAGTAGGTACTTGTCAATGTAATTTTACTGAGCTGTTTTCTTAGGAAAGTGGAGCCGTCATGAATAAAATCGTATCTATAGTTGATAGATGCTTAAATTTTCCTTTGTAAACTTCTTGAAATTTTGATTATTAAAATAATCAACATTTCAAGTTTTCAAGTAAATGAAAGTACTACATTATTTAGACTTCATCTAGTATAGTATTTGAAGTGTTGACTTTGAATGGTTGAAAGTAACAAAAAAATATTAACAAAACAGCTATAGTTATCTTCTATAGAAATGGTGTATTAAAAGCTACCGTCAATGCCTTTCGTACACCGTCTGTCCTTAAAATATTTGTCCTCAGCAATTTGTGAAGTGTGGAGAATTATGATATTTCGGCAATTCTCCACTTCACATATATTTAGTGGCATATCACGCAAGTTGACAAAATGCAACCCCGTGAACTTATAAACCAAACCAGAGGAAGCAAATTCATATACCTTTTTCTAGAAACACACATTATCGTTAATCTTTTGCCTTTACAGTCTGTTATTTGTCAACTACCATCGTAACATCTATTTTTATATTAATTATATTATCTATATTTATATTAATCCTATTTTGAATCATCAATATTTCACTTACAATTGTTACAATAGACAATTGCTACAATATTTTACATTACCTCTGTATTGTAAGTCAAACAAAAGGATATAACTACGGCGGTCTCCTAAACTAAGTTCGATTACGCCCGCGTCGTGTTCTAGATGCTATTAGACGCTGACATTTGCTCCCTCGCTGTGCGAGCATCTAAAGAATCTCAAAATTACTCATTTGGTATTACAGTCACGAGCCGGTAATAGCTTCAACGATGATTTTTACTTCTTTCCATTCCGATTGCAGTATTTTACCAGGTAATTTATCTTCATATTACCTTCCATTCGATATGTGCAAGTGTTAGTCGGATAATTATCTATTGGTTTTCTTAAGTGTTCAGCTCGAATGTTATAATTTGGGAATATTATCCTAATGAAACATATTTATGTGACAAAAAATGATTTATGGACTCTGAAATAATTTAAAAATATTTTTCATAATATTTACGTTAAATGAACCATAAACCAGTACCTAAGGCCATTTATTTTAATTCTCACAACTATATCATTTGTCACCAGCCCACGCACTTTGTTTTTCCAAGAAATTAATCATCCAATGTGTTGACATTTGCACGCGCATTAGCGACACCAAGACGTTAACGAATGAGAAAGTGGACCGGTAAATTTACGCTTTAAATTGCCGGAACTGATTAACGCCTGTTAAATTTTGTAAAGTGTTGTACAATATATCACATTTACATAGCAAAATAACGTAAAACACTGTTTCTTTTTTTAAATTCTGTATAGGTAAACTCCTAGTCCGCTCGACGGCCGCAAGCCGAGGTTCGAGCCCCCCAGGGGCGACCTTGCGTCGTTGACACTCCCATAGGCACAGTACCTGTACCTGCCGGCACAGTACACAGTACCTGCATACTCTCAGGGACAGAGTACCCTCTTCCCTCCCCACCCCGTGTCGCTGTAAAGGCCAATAAGGCTAACAGCATTACCCTAAATACCGAAAAAAAAAATTCTGTAGAAAATGTCAATATTGATATTCTAAGTCAACTGAAAGTATAGTTTCAGTGTCATCAAAGTCAGCGATAAAATATTCTGTCTAGACTAAATCAGAACAAGTTGAAACTTTTTAAAGCGCCCTCGAGACCAGATTTGTTAGGAACGTCGTGAGTGAATCCAGCAAAAGAAAAAAGGATCGAAACAAATTGTTGGCAAACGAGAGAAGTGTCCAAGAGCGAAAATATGTTGATTGAATAAAGAAAAACTATTAAAAGTTCGCCTTAGAGATGCTGGTTCAGATGGAGCGAGCCAAATGGGTGCGATGCGTGGAACGACGCAAGTTTTAACTTTAGTTAAGAAAGACGCAATTATAGCTTCTTGTTTCTAATGTCGTCCGTTTTGTATTTTATTTGTTTAATTTTTGCCATCCGAGCGTCTTTTTAAATTAAACTTTCTTATACTAAATGTAAAAATCAAAGGTAATTTCTGATGTCTTAATGTAACCATTGAAGTTCTAAGAACATTTTACATTATACTTTTCTATTTTTTCTCATGTTTTAGTCTATTGTTTTGAAAAAAATGTAAAAAGAAAAATAAAATAAATACTCGAATTTACTGAATCACCTTTAATCAACCGTAAAATCCACCACAAGGGCAAAGAATCATACAAAGTGGATACACGTAAAACTTATCATTGCTCTTAAACTTTTTATACCAATATTACGAGCAAACTTAGTTTCCCCTGAGCTTGACATTCGGGAACTTTCTTAATACCGACCGAGATTACAGTTTCCGTATGTTAGAATAGATATATGAATAATAATAAAAACGACAATATGCCCTTATTTGTTGGACTATAAATTGTATGCCATACAGCCTGGTTATTAATTCCGCTCAATAAACTCTATTGGAAATCTGTGAGTATCGTTTAACTTTCAGATCGTTAATTATAATATGTAATAGTCTTAGCAGTTATAAGTGAATGTAGGAATGCAATAATATAAACAAAATATTACTTAGTTATAGCTTATAGGACATATTATGTTTGTTATTTATCCATCGTCGTAATGAGTTTACCCTAATGATTTTTAACAACTATACTTGTATTTGCATATATACTTCTAAATTAATGTAAATGTCGACAAGTAACGATGTAATTGTAAGTATTTAATCAATTTCTAAGAAACATCGTTCTATAAATAAGTAATTTCGTTTAAATTACAACTTATATAAGCAGCATGTTTCGACCAAGTTTCGGCATTATTTGCATATCCATTATTTGCATATCCAAAAGCGTCGATATAATTCATTCAGTGTAGGTTATTTTTAATGGGCGTCCCAAGTCAATTAAAATAGCATCACCAGATTTTTTCCACTACCCCCAAAATGTATTGAACGGTGCTGTCTTTGTATCTTTCCGTGAGATAGTCGCATTCTACAGGTGCGGGGTTCGCTGGTGGCCGTGTAGATCAAAGTGGAAAAAGTTCTCCTTTTTAAAATTTATACCGTATACGATTTTAAGTTCTATGTTACATATGTATAATGCTCATTTGATATTAAAATGTCACTATTCTATGCAAGTTAAGCACAAAAAAGTGGAAACTAGAATGATGGACTATCGCAATAAACTATCTCATAGTTGGGTGCCAAGAACGAATTCTATTTTAGTAAATGGTGATCAAATATTTCATTGTATTTTTTTCGTTTTTTTACGCTATTTATGATTTTACTATTCTAAGTGTATAATTATGTAAGTAAATCTTATGATTATCATAATAAATTAGTGTAAATAAAATATGACGTTAAATGTTTCGAAACTAAATTAACAATAAAAACCATTTTTTTTGTTCAAATGTTGAAATAAATGTAATAGAAGCCCTTAAATATTTTATTTATATAAAATTTTAATACAAACAACATGTTATAACATCCACGTAACTATAGTTAATATGTATTTTGCTTAAAACACATCTTATCAGATTAAAGTAATAGAAGTATCTTTTAGCTTTAGTATTGTTGTAGTAAAAAGTATAACATTCACACACATAGCTTATCTTATTTGCATCTTCTATACTTACATCCCGTATTTAGACAATTTATTATTAATTTTTAATTTATTTTATTAACGTTTTCTCCCCTCTTCAGACGGCCGCCCCTAGAGGATTTGTACGGGAACGAAAATTTAAATTTGAATGACCCTCCCTTTTACCTACAGCTTAGCCTTTTTTAAAAACAGTATGCATAAATAAGATTAGTATTGAATGTTTACTGTAGGAAGATTAGATGCATACATTTGACAAAATGACTGTTTAATATTATAAAATTTACTTAATCTGTAAATAACTTAAGAATTTTTTTTTTATAAGCTTTATGTCATATTAGCTTATTTACAGCTACTTAAACAATAAAAAATTACCCTATACATCGCGTCTTAAGTGAAATGGAAACTATAGCTGTATTACAAATACAAATATTTATATGTATATGGGACATAAATTCACAAGTACTATAATTTCAATTTGGCTGAATTTCCACCGTGCCACAATGGTTTCAGTTATTTGTTAATGTCGAAACCTGGAGTATGTTGTTTAAGAAAACCCATCAACGTAAGAAAATGTTATCTTGCTATTCTCAAATGCAAACAGCCTGCGGCTAATGAGCAGGATGCACTTTAGAAACACTCCTACATCCCTAAAATTGCCAAAAAGATAAGAAAGGGATTTAAGAATCGTCAAATCTCCTGCGAGATCTCCTTGGATTATATACATTAAAGCGTTAAATTCCAATGATGTCATGTCGGTACAGATGGTAAGAGACTGTAAATGCTTTGGTTAAGAGTTCGAACTCTACTCGTGGAAGTTTTGTATTTAGAAGTAAGTAAGTACATATTTTTATTACGTTAGCTGTAGCACAAATGAATATAGTGATATCTTTAATTTTCTTCTCTATATCTTGAAATACAAGGTATTATGTACATCGATAGAGTTCTTTTCTAGAGTGTTAGGTATACTGCACAAAGTTAATCTATTAATTTTAATAGAAAATTAATTTAATTAGGTAAGCCCTATTCAATAAAAAAATAAATTAAAAAAATGTTTTTATTACCCAATAGAAATGCAAATGCAAAATTTTAAAGAGTTGAAGGAACAACAAGAACTTTTTCTACAGCTAGGTATTGTAAAATAGAGAAATTCTGCATTTATAATATTAATACGTTACTGCAAAAAATAAATAAAAATTACTTAAAATTACCTAATCGAATAAAGAATATTTAGATTTTTGATTTTGAATGATTTTCCTGCATTTTTTCTTGTTAATTAATTTAATTGCCCTAGCGTGATAATAAAATAGCATTTGACTAGAAAACAAAACGTGAATTACAAATAAAATTATTTGAAAGGAATTCTTTACAAAAATGTATAAAACATGTTATTAGTTCATAGCGAAATTACTGAAACCCACATGCATACAGATTAAGTCGTGCGATTTTAATGCACAGTGTAACATACAACGTACAAATGAAAATCGTTGCTTCGTGGAAAGGTTTCATTGCGAAGCTTAATAACGCCGTTGTTACTGTATTAGCTAACTACCTATAGGATTTTGTTTGTGCTTAGGATAATGGTGAAATATTTAGATAATGATTATTATGTAGTAGGCAGAGCGCGGCGTTAAGTTCAGCCTCAATGCCCCCAAGATTCGGTGGAAGGCAGGAAGTGGAGTGTTTTAAAATTAGGCCACCTCTGCCTGTCCTGATACATACTGAATACGCATGAAGCTGAAAAAATATAATATGTGAATGTAATTAATTCAACTTCTAAAAACCATTCTTCATAAAAATATATATTTGAAATATATTATTCGATATAAGTATACACATTTGCCAAAAATGATATCAAAATTGTAAAATTACGGCACGAATTCAAAAGGAAAGTCATTAAGTGACGGTCGCAGAAATGTTCGGGTTGTAATCAGCTCGCTGGCGGCGATTAAGACGTACAAACTTAAGTTGGCCGAGAAAACTGAGCGGAATGAGAGCTACGAAGAGAGCGATAAAATAAATGGAAAAGTATTATTAGGTTGATCAGACGTGGCGTATTATTTTGAAGTTCTAATATATATTTTTGTGTGTTTTTTTTACATTGTTCCCCTTTGTATGTATCCCTTATATAAAGTGGCAGGTACAGGGAACCCTATTTTAGAGCATTCCGTTGTAAACTTTTCGTTCAATTTTTGGGACATTGCATGTTGAGTAGCGGAACTTAATACTACGCTTTCTCTTTTTACCAAAACAAGGAAATGAACGTAACTCATTTCACTGAATGCTAATCGAACCTATAACTGTCGCGCTTACGCGCGGCGCTAAAACGCGGCGTTGAGTTCTGCTACTCTACACGCGGAACGGAATGTCTAAAAAAAATTTAATCGTACATATGTATATGTATAATTATGCTTAACCTTTGTTTCAAATAAGTTATTTATAATTCTATACAACTTCCACCATGATACCGCATCCAAAACACCGATATTAAGTAAAAACAAGTCACTCTCCCTCTTATTTAGCGTAAGCGTAAACTTTCCCGTCGTAGCTAATTTATTTTCCGACTAAATCTTATATAAAGTCGGATAGCGCGACATCCGCACGCGATCTCAGTCAAACGTCGACTTTTTGACAACGGTATTATATCAAATAGGTTGTACCTGTTAGCGTTTATGACCCTAATTCAGGTTTTTTTGGGCTTTAAGACAGTTTCTTCTAAAAAACTAAAAAAAAATACATGCTATTTTAACATTTTTGAAATATATACTATTGACGAAATTAATATCATTGGAGTAAATTAACTGGAATAAAAAATACGATTTTAGAAAAATTTAATACCATTAAAATAAAATAGATTTTCGTCCAAACAAAATTAAATACAAACTACACTTTCATAATAATAATTACACATTAAGTTGTATACAATACATATTTATTCCGCCTATATTTGAACAACGCTTAATTCCCTTACCATTTAATAAAACGAATTACTCAACTGATAACAGGATAATAATTTCAACATTTTAATAACAATTTGGAGTTTGGAAATTTCCTAACTAGTGCAATGGAAAATTCCGATGAACCAAACCATTTAAATTAGGCTCGATAACTCGAAAACTGAAAAGGGTTTAAGCAGGAGTGCTCCAATTACCTTGGTGTTATTTTTCTATGACGTACGTAGAATTAGGTCGTCTGAGGTCGATCACGGCTCGTATTCAAGAAGAACACTATAGCGATGGTGTTTAGAAATTTTAATTGGCATGTTGGGTGACTTGTTTGCGGTGTTTATGTGAATTTCTCATTTATATATGTACATATATGAATTTTGCTATATAATGTAATAAATTGTACGTAGTTTTTATGTACTAGTGTTGGAAATTCAATAAATTAACACTCGAAGCGCCACCGTCCCATTTTTGTCCCGAACGCAAGTTTGATTGTATATAATTTTTTTATTTGTTAATTTATGTAGATGAAACTTTTTGACAATGACCAATTTTACACATTTATTTAATTAAAAATTTTAATAATTTTTTAGCAGTCACACTTTTAAAAAAATGAGATTTACCTAGAACTGCCGCTGGGTCATTTTTGTCCCGCCATTATTATTTTATTATTTGAGGATATAATTTGACATATTTTCATGCCTCGAGGACGAGGTGGAAGTGAAAGGGCGATGCGGGGAAAATTGAATAGTAGGTTTAGCAGTCAATGCCTAAGTTTTTAGGGTTCTGTAGCTTTTAAGGAAAAGAAAACCCTTATAAGATAATTTTTTTTGTCTATTCGTCTGTCTGTGCCTTTATCTCAGGAATGCTTGGATAAATCGAGTTGGTATTCATATGAGTATATGAATATCAAGTATATGACGATCTACAGTCCCTTGATTTCCTAACAAAGCGCCCTTAAAAAAAGATATGACCATTTATATAGTAAAACACGTGTATTTCGACACTATAAAGGGAATCAAATTAATAAGGTACTTTCAGTTAACTTAGAATTATGGAATTTGGCAGCTAGCACCTACATGTAGTACTCTACTAGTACAGGAAAAAATCTGAAAACTATACATTTATGTATAAATCTTAAAAAATAATAGCCTGAAAAGTGGTGTTAATAATAAATTTTGCCGCTAGTTCAAGTGAGGTATCCGATGAAAGGATGACTAAGCTAGGCTTGAATTTCAGAAAAACACTCGATACCAAATGTGGGCAATTGTAGGGTAGGTAGAGGGAACCTGGGAACCTAGTGCTATGCACTCCGCTGGTATTTTCAGCTGAATTCTGGAGGCAATGTAATAAATCATCTGTGATGTATCACTGATGAAGAATATATTAATGAATTACATGGCCTAATAATAATATTAACTAATTTCAATAACTTATAATTTTGTAAGAGTTATTCAGTTAGTTGTCACGACATTTTAATAATATTTTTTTTTTGTATTATACCAACAATCTACATAATAAGTAGAATGGGACAAATTTGTCACGACGGCGGTTTAAGGGGGATTTCAATCTTCGGCACTTCTAGTGTTAATACTACACAATTCTATTAACTTTTGGTGGCTTTCCTAATATCAAAATGACGTGATTAAATTCCTCAGATATTATTTTTGTTATTATTTTATTCCTTATCTACGAACTCTTTCAAATATTAGAGAAATGCATACAATAATATTACGTCTAATGTATACATGCTTTCATAATATATATGCGCATATGTATATATTTATTCGATTCTTATTTCACATAGCGTGCCTCGGCTAGTAAAAGAAGTAGAATTCCTTATACAGTCAAAGAGATCGCTGATAGTACTATCGACAATAAGATCGAGACCTCGATCGAGCTGGAACACTAATTTCGCAGTACAAAAGGAACCTATTTCATCCTTCCATGAAGGGTAAACTCGAATGATAGATTAGCCTCGCGTAATTGTACAAATGTTTGCTCCAATTTATAGTGGCTTTAGACAATGACTTGAAATGGCGACAGTTTGTTTTACATCAGCTCAATTATTCTGAAGCCAGGGTGTTTTTCTTTCATTTACTTTATGGGGGCAGAGTTTAATTCGACAGTTGCTATCGTCATAATTATTATGAATAACACTTTCGTGTATAAAATATTCCATTTTGAAAACGCAACGTAGTTCGTAGTTTATCAGTACGCCACGCACTCCTGATAATGGTAATATAGGAGAATCAAGTAAATTTATACGTATATGGTAAAAAAGAACGCTTATCCATGCTAATTAAGATATTCAAATGGGTAGAGTTATTAAAAATATTGATTATACCTTTCTTTATTTTAACACTGTATTCCGCATAGAGTAATTCCCCCGACTACCCAGTCGGGGGAATTTAATATTTTGTACTTTGCTTTTTATTTTCCGCCTAATTTTCAAATATAAGCAATTCTTTACTTTCCGTGGTAATTGAACCCACAACCATCTAACCACTTATTTATATGTTTAGGTCATTAGTCGAAATTTTAACAAATTTATTTAATTTTTTTGCATTATTTTTTTTGACTTTTTTTGAATATCAGTAGGTATAGTCGACATGTATGGTTGCGTGGAGTGTCCAGATTAGACCCGTTTTCACTTAACGATAGCGTACTCGCATACATAACGAAAACTATTTAATTAAGTGCTTTTATTAAATAACTGTGGGCGCTTCAGTAATGATTACCTTGTCACAACCATTTTCCTTTAATCTCGTTATCTAACACCTAGCACTTTAGCGATTAGAGTTTACATAAGCTAATATCAATATTATTTATTAATCAATAGCCACCTTAAATATTAATTAAATCCACACTTTAGTTATAAGTAGCTAAATAATATATTATCAGAAAACTGTTTTATTTAATATATGTTTAATTTTAATTATTCGAGATGCACAATTTTTTTAACCGATTTTGGATATATATAATAATGTTACATACACGTGTATCTACCTATTAATAATTATAACGCTAGCAGCAGTATTAATTTATTTAACTTCATCGTTTTGGCGGCAGCATTTGCAGCATTTCTAGCTATATGAATATATATAATAGATATGACAAAATTACAAACTAAAACATGAACAAAGAAGGAGTACCTTTAAAAGTTTTTTATGTGTTATGGTCGAATGGACAATAACGTAATGAGTTGACCGCGCCGTCGACAGCTCCCTGACACTCTTATCTTAGAGCACACGCGATGCCCGTTCAGCCGTTTATATTTTATTTTAATGAAAGCTTCTTTAAAACTAATGAAATGCTGAAATTGTATTTACTAACTAAATATATTTATATGTCATTATGTATTAGTTGGTCATATGTGATGATGGTAGTAGGTTACATTCCCATTTGAAGATATAAATATTCCGACGACAAGCACGCAACATCTTTACTGGGAAGGAACTGGACATACTTAATTACTCTTTGACTTCTTCTAAATAATAGAGGTAGAAGATATGTAAATCCTAATGTAGTTATCATCCAAGTTAATTGTAATATTATCGCCGCGCTTTACCTTGACACCAGAGCGAAGAAATGGAAATATAAACGTAAATAAATATTTCACTTCCTCGAGTGGGGATCGAACCCACTACCGTCGCGTTTGCAGTAACGCTTCTGTCTCTGCGCCACGAAGGCCTCATATATATTTATGTTGAAAATAATAAAAAAATATGGAGCATAACTTGCACAAACATAATAATGGTACGCTAGTGAAAGATACGGAATAATATACAACTTGAACAAGGGTTGAATAGCCTTTCCTTTTAAATAGCATATTCTTGGCCTTGCAAGTAACTCCGCGTTTAATCTAGGGACAATATACTGCGGTGTGTTATCAACTTGATTTAAGTTCATGGTAGTAGACTATGGTATACTTAGTGAAATATGCTTCTTTGCTTCGCTTTAAATTTTAAGTGGTCTAATTTCTTAGTTTTATACGAGTACTACTCTCGAATTGTAGGAGGAAGAATTTAAATAAATTAAATGTATAACGTAATTTTAAAAGGATAGTAATTATTATTAATAAGAAATTAATGTAAATTGAAATTAACTTTGTAATGGCGCTTGGTCTACTCAATATAATTGTGTGTGGCATTTTTTGTACATGTTTAAAATAAAAAATGTATTTAAAAAAACACCAGTGGCATAGTTAGACACTCACTTGTCACGTTGCGTACCGTTTTATTTCATTATTTTGGATTATATTATTTAACTAGCGCCCGCTTGCGGCTTTGCCTGCGTCTCCATGAGTACCTACGTCCTATAAGTGACGTCCATGCAAAATTTGAGACTCCTAGCAATTGTAGTAACGAAGTTTCATACAAACTTTCTGCCCCCAAAAACAACCCCTTAGAAGTCGTATATTGCAAATTCTCCTACGTCCTATAAATAACTCCTATGCAAAATTTGAGTTTCCTAGCACATGTAGTTTCTGTTTCTGAGATTTCGTGATGAGTGAGTGAGTGACCTTTCGATTTTATATATTTAGATTATAATATACCCAGTACTATGATGAAACAATCTAAGTCGATATAAAGCAAATATAAAGTTTATATAATTAATTAATTTTATATATAAGAATTTTAAAGGTAAAAAAATCCCTTTTAAATAAGCCTTTTGTAAATTCCATCGACCAATTCTATGAACAAAACAGCATAGCTTTTTTTTTTCAAGGAAAACCGTATAAAATACGGCGTTTTAATTAAATGCAATGTAAACATGAAACCGCCACCACGTAAATTACGACCTCGGGCAATATGGATCAGCAAATAAAATCTGTAACGTATAAAAACTCAAATGTCTTATAAGTAGATGCTAATATGTAAATTTTATTATGAATTCCATATTGTAATAATTAAAGTGATTTTATTTATTATGTTTGTTAGTCTTATTCATACTGTTTTGAGTGATACTGTTAAATAGGTGAGTCAAATATCTCCTCCTCCGCCACTTTACATATGTATAATGTCTAGAATATGGGTGGAAAGTGGAGAACGGAGTGTCTCGATACTAGGTTCACTCTGCCTTTTTGGGAGGTTTAAAAAACAAATAAAGTTCTATGTATGTACACTATTATTCATCAAGTAAAAATTATAATTAATTATATCAGCCTCATTAATTACTTTTAAATACAATAAATTACTATGAATTATTCAGGAATAACCCATAATATTTCCGCTCCTGAAAACATGTAGCATGTCACGATTAATGTCACAATACTTCAGCTTTGTCAAACTGCAGATATTCAAATTAAGGCCTCATTACAGAACTCGTCGCACGCTAATGAATTGTTTGAATGATTTTTGTGAAATTTCTTAAGTAGTTATTGTTTTTATTTAAGTAATGTATGTACGTATGTGAAGTAAAATAAATATCATGTTAGTTTTAGTCTATATTCATCAGTACGTCACTGAATCTTGATATTTTCTTTCGATTTTTTCAATACTATATTCAAAGCAATTTCTATAACTAACACTATAACAAACAATAGCATGGTAGCTACTAAAGTAATATTTGCGTCCAAATTAAGATAAAAACATGTCCTGGCAACGTTCCACAGATAAGACAAAAAGCAAAGTCCAAAATACGGCCTTTGGCCTGAAAAAAATAGGACAATGTAGAGTTAAAAAACAATTAAATATTTTAATGTCCCTTGAAGTGGGTGTAAGGCTGTGTGCAGTACACCGTACGGTTATCAACGCCGGTTACTTAGCATATCGTCGACCATTGTTGCTTTTTCTGTCCCAGGCGGCAGTATGTATGTCGCCATTAAAAGGCATTCTATTCAAGTGCTTTACGGTGCAGTTGTGTTGTCTTCATTAGTGTTTTTTTTTAATATATTTGTTATGTTTAGTTTGCCTCTTTGAAAGCGCAAAAATATTATATTTATATACATACTAACTTATTATATTAAAATTTTAATTTAAAATTGAACTAGTGTAGTATAGGATAATTCTATTTAAGCCTGTCAAATTAAAATATTGCGTGTTGAGAAGCGTCATTTTCAACATTCCCATTTATTAAACATTCCCCTGAGTGGGGTAAGAATCCAGAATTATCGTGTGAACAATCAGACTAATCGATTCACGTCTGTTTAGTTTTAATACTTTTTTTAACTTCACGCTGGATCCCGCACATAGAAAACAGGATATGCATAAGGAACCTGGAAACACTCCAGTCCTATTTAGTTCCATTCGCAAGTTTCCACCGATGTTCTGATGTCAAAATATGAAATATTTCATTTCCTCGAGTGGGAATCGAACCCACAGCCTGTCGCACTTGCAATGCCACGCCTATACCGCTGTACTACGACTGACCTATAATTTTAATACTTGAATACATAAGTTTTCTATTCACTGAATCTCACTTTTCATATAATAGACATATAATTTAAAATTGCATATCGATCGTTCTCTGTGTCAGAGGAAAACGTCAATGCGTGTACAATTTTCTAAATTGGCCATCCAGTTTCCGATTGGAGGGAACATGAATCGTACAAGCTTACAACACATTTGGGGTAACTTGTTATACATTATTAGGAGAAAGTTTCTCAAAAAGAAAATCATCTTTGACAAGTTGCGTCGCGCCGTCCATAGGAGACCTATGTAATGTCGTGACCAGCTAGCAATGCTGGTAATAAATAGTTAGTAAAGAATTTTGCTAAAATATTTTAGGTTTTGCAAATATTATTTACGTTCTGCTAACAATGGTTATATATTAAGTGATAATGTATATGTTACTCATATAAAAAGCTTTCTGATATATGGAACCTCGCGAATTAACAATGTAGTGTATTTACATAACGCAGTCCAACAGGGCGCAGTAATTGTTAATAAAAGAAACATATAAAATTTTATGTTTAATGTTTTCGTCACGTGATTAAAATGAATTTATAGCTTCATTTTGTCACGTCAGACGTGACGTCAGACGTCACGTCAGTAGGTACTATCACGTTGTTTCAATAAGGGTGCTAAGGGCTGAACTGTGAAACCGTGTGAGGTGTTGACATGTGACATATTTGCTGTTTTCACTTTCCTCACGTGACGCGAGGCCAAACGTTTACCTAAACTCGTATATTAACGCCTCCTAAAATACACAAATTATCAACTTGAAGTCCACTTACAGCCCTTACGAATGGTTAGTTTGGTCAATTAAAAGGAATTAGGTTAATGTATGTGGGTTTTGGACGCCGTTTCTGATTAGGATTCCGTGAATATTAGTCGTATATTGTAATTAAGGTATTGCTTGTATTTTTTGGAATTTACTTTTTACGTTATCAATATAGCTCCATTGATAAATGTATTAATGGGGTTAGGGCGCTGTTAGTTTTCTGGCTGAAAATTGTGTGTACGGAGGAAAGTTTCTATTTATTGTACTCATATTTACATGTTCTAGTTGGAAAACAAATATTTCTGTTACTAATTTATATTGGCAGCAAGATAAGAGCCAAGTAATTAATAACATAATTAACTCTTTATATACATAGATGTTGACTTGAATAAGGGAAAATAAGCGGCACTGCGTTTGACTGTAAATTTGACGTTTGTTGTTTGATTCTCACTTGGGGGACTTATTCGTTCAGTTCTGTTTAAGTCAATATGCATAAAAAATTAAATTATTAAAAAAAAGTTTTTATAGGTGCAAAAATTAAGTTTTTTTTTTATAATTTTCATTATAAATAACATAAGATCACAAATAACAATGTTACATTTTATAATAATACAAAAAAGTTATTATCATTTAATGAATTGATATTAACTTAATTTGGAATTAGATTTATGAATACTTTTACAAACATTTTTTCTATCTTAAAGTAATAAATATATATTAGTAAAAACTTATTTTCAGATTCACTCTGTAACACGCTGCATATAGCACGGTAAGCAGACGAAATTTATTATTTTTTTGTATTATTCTAACATTATGTTATGTAGTTACCTTAAAAAGTAGTTATTTGTTCTAGATAGTAAAAAAGTTTATTTTGTTATTCTATACGAAACCCTAAAGTTTTGACCTTGATACACCCCTACCCTTTTATTTTCTTTTCCGTGCCAGTCCTTCCTTCTTATCAGATGGCATTAATCACAATTCCACCCCCAATTAAAAACGCTATAGGCAAGCGTTTAGAACGTAATATATTATTGTATTTAAATTATATTGCATTTTCTATTGTTTTTGTGCATGCATTATAATGAGAATTGTTAAAATAACTAAGTAGGCTCATTATATTTTTAAATATATATATATTATTTTTTTCTTTGTTTCTAGAAAATATGTTCTTTAAAAATAAAAATATATATACTTAAATAATATTTCTACTCAATTGATACTTTTTTTAGTTAGTTTGTGCATTCATATATAAGAAACGTGACGTACCCACAAAATGGGAAGCGTCATTTGGTCAATTGTCTTGAAGCGAGCCTACAAATCATTTTTACACCTGACCGCAGCGTTATCGTGATGACGTGAAAAATTACTGTTTCCCAAACAGTTCCACTTTTTCCACGCCAAGGGGCGGCACCCATTAAAATGAATTGTCGACTACAATATTTTCGTTCAAAAATTTTGTCAAATTGCTTAAAATTGGTATTTGAGTGATTTGCGTTTATGATACTTTATTTAATTTAATTTCTACAATGGTAACAGCATCAAATTCGGGATTTGTAAATTGTTTTCTTTAATATTTTTCATCTTTGTCATTTAGAGAATATATTAATTATAATATTAATTTTATAATTATGACAACAAAAACAAAAACTTTTAGTTTCGTAATTATTTTGTAAATATATTAAGAAATTTCGTATGTAAATGTAAAAACATTAATTTCTACCATAATCCTGTTTACAATGTCAACAGTTTTAATAGGCGTGAAAGAGTGCAATCAAATTGGTATTAGCACAGCGGTATATCGAATTATAACGTATTTTAACTTTACTATAAACACGAGGTAAACTAAACAAAGCGTTTTACATGTAAAGTATGTTTCGTTATAATTTAACCACACTCCATGTTGAATATCTAATTATTTTGATAATATTTATCGTATATTTAGGGTAGGGCAGGCAGAGGGAATCTAACTTTGTAACACTCCTTAACCTAGTTGCATGTTGAGTGGCGGAACTTAACGCCGCGTCTTGTTAAAGCGAGAAAATAAAAGTAATTTATTTTACTGAATGAAAATCGAATTCACGCTGTGCTAATAACTTCTATTGTCTTCTTTTCATCAGCAATGATACAAATTTAATTAAAAAGTAATAGGTTTTTTTGGATTTATTATTTTTTCTTCTGGATTCTAGAAAAATATATTTTACTAAATCTTTTTTGGTTGAGGCTTGACGAGAGAAGCTTACATTCAGCAGGACCGTGATAGTACTGCCAGAAATCTTTACGAGGCGAGATAAACGCAATTTATTTTCCATTTTTTTATTAGATAATTTTCTATATATAAAAAAAAAACTATAATTATTGTATAATTTTAAACCATTATTAATAACGTCGCAATAAAACACATCAATCATCAAAATAGATTTTAATTAAGATGACAGTGTCGGTATAAAGCGTCTGATTGCGCGGTTGGCGAACGCTTTAATGGCTGTCATATCTTTGAAGGTGGTGTGATCACAGAGTAAGTGTTAACAGATAGAAAAATATTACATTTTTGCATTTCTTTATTAATATTTATATTACAAGTTTTATTGGTACATAAAGTACATTTAATATGAGTGGGTGAAAAGAGAAAATCATAGTGATTTATCAATTCATCGAGGTCCATGCTACTGTAGCATGGACCTCGATGAGGTAGACGTAAAAATAAAAAAAATGGAAGATTTTATTACTATACTACTAATTCGTTATATAAAAACATCCTTATAATATAATCCAATTTATAATAAAACTAGAAAAAACCATTTTAATAACTCGATCGTTCCATAAATATCGGAAACACGATTAAACGTTTCATATAATATATTCGCATGAGTGAATACCTCTCAACTACACTATGGAGTGGGCCCGGTCGCTCATAAAAGTGTTATGAGTTCATTTCCAGACGGCGCCTATACTGGGGACGTAGTGAACCCTGCGATAGAATGTGGTAAAATTTGACGTCGCATATACCGGAAAGGGTGTTGCAGTAAAAAATCATATACAAGGAAGCTGTATAATGTTGATACTATTTATTATATATATATATATTATGTACTTTTATAGTATATTTTTTTAATATAATATATATGATATATATATGATTTTGCCTCTCTGTGAGTGATTTTATATACATTTGTAGCGGAACTTAACGCTGCATTATGCTGAGCTATTTACATGTAACAAGTCTTTATTAATAAAATAGAAGTTATCTATAATATTATTAGTATTTCTTATTAGTTTCACGCTGTATCCCTCATATAGCAGGCAGAGAAACCCCGTTTTCCAGTTTTCCTTCTTTTGTTGCTTATTAAAATTATTTAAAATACAACATAAAAAAAAATGAAACAAAAACAACAGGACATATATATGTAAAGTAACATAAATTTTACGACGTATCCAAAAATATTTATCTAAATATACATAATCAGACACATTAACTGGAATCAAATAACTACCTAAGTAACTTCAGCTATTCCTCACGTGTCAAGGGGCAGATAAATACATTATATGCCCCTAAAAGCGTAAGAAATCCGTAGATTTGTAAACTTTCCCCCTTTATGACGGGTGAAGCGCCCTGCCAATGTTTTCCGTCTGAGCGATATGAAAAACTGAGTGAATTCTTAATAATTGATTTTTACCCTATTGTCTACTGTAATAGGTATTATTATCGTATAGCACATCAAGATTCATTTGTAACTTCGTCAACAAAGCGTTTAACATATCTTTGTTTATTGCTATGCCGTCAAACAGTAAGCCAACTATTTATGAGTCTGTTACAAACCACGTTTCTTTTATTGGTTATTTTTTTATTTATTTTTACGCATTTTACGTATTTTTGCGAGTGAAAAGTTAGAATAAAAATTTCGCTTTTTTGTGTGGTAAAATTCAACTGTTAAATTAAATGGAGATCTTCGATTTGCATATAAGAAAAATGTCAATTTTAAATATAAATATATCATCGAGATCAATTTATCTCACAGTTATCGCATAATACACGAACAACTAAGCAATTAATATGAATTTAAATAACATTTAATTCACCACAATCGTAGCATTGCGTATAAAACTGTCACATTAACACTTAGAATTTATAGTTCGAAATTTGCATAAACAATAAGATTTGAATCGATCGTGGCACCGCGTCTTGCCACGTCTTGCCATCGTGGTTCTGGATTCGACTCCTCCTAGAGAGAATTTTTTTTTCAATTTCGATCGTGGAGTGCGAATCAATGTGATTTTCTAAAATTGGACGAAAACTGTGGAACATAAGTTCTCAGTTCTAGGGGGAAAGACTGAATCTGTTTTTTCTCAAATAAACTTTTATTGGCAAAACAATCAATATTATTATTTACCATAATAATATAAACTAATTATATTAGCCCAAATGCTTAGTCCTATATACCTCAGCAACTTAATTTTAATACGGTATAATTATCTAAGCGGACTCGTATTTCATCTCGGTTAGTTCACTGAGCAATTTAAAGTTTCGATGATCATTTGTCGCAGTGGTCACAGCAATTTACTAGCCAGACTGTAGTTTTCGAAGGATATTTGTACTACTATATAGGCTAGGGAAATTGGTTTTCTGTTTGCTTGTTTTTTTTTATCTGTGGTGGTAATGTTTTTTTTTTCTATTATTGAACAGATTTAAAAAAGACAATATTACGTTTTTCCTAAAATTAATTAACCTTTTTTATTGGTTTTAAACTTGATTCTTTTGTGTCAATTTGCATTAAGGTTAATTTAAGTATTCCATCATGTTTTTTAAAGTTATACAAATTAATGTAAGCTTATTTATGTAATATATTTTAGTATTATTCATGCTGTATAAAAACCGCTAATATGAAACTAAACTAAAAAGATATTAAAGGCTTAGATATAGCTAATCTTTAACAAAAACAGAAGAAATAGACCCAAGCCACATTTATATGTTTTTTTGTTATACATATATCTTAAGTAAATATATACATATTTAACATACATCCAAAAATAAACAATGACATCGTTATCATTCATTAATATCCAGTACAGTCCAAATACTATTTTGGTGAAATACTAAAACGCTTTAAATCGGAGTCGATACAACCGCAAGCACCATCGATCGTGATAGTATTTTGTTCGGCTAATTATCCGACTGCTGGCTTAATCCGAGAAGTCACGTGATGTGCACGTGCAAGGGGTATTATTGAAGCAACAGAACAAAATATAGAAATGATATTTGCTAAATTGAAACTAGAAATAAGCAAAATTATAAGTGGACTCCATTCTAAATTAGTTTGAGAACTTGTATCACATTTAGCGTACAGGCATCGACGACCTCCAGTAACAGAATTTGGCTGGCTGACTGTCCAAGTACTGTTGACATCGTTTCAAATTCGGTAAACGCTATTTTTTGACCCAAATTTGATGTTTCTTTAATTTGGCAGTTACATAACTTGAGAACTTACTTAAGTGTAGATAACTGCACTACAGAGTATTTTGCTTCAAAATTATTTAAGTTTAGTATATTGACAAATTGGCTATGCTAGTTATTACATTTTTTTTAAATATTATTTATCTTTTTAGAAAATTTGTACGTAAAAGATTTATTTGAATATCTTTATATCATTTCTATTGTTAGTTTTCGTTCTTATTGTGAAGCGCACCATCGGATCTAGATTATACAATTGCTCCCTAACTAAGACGCAAATACCTCTTAGATTTAGTGGCCATTCAAATCGGTACATTGCATTAATGCTACTCTACTTAATAACAAGCTAATGTGTATTATGCACATACAAACATAATTTATAATACATACATATATACATGATTATTCTGATTAAAACTAACAGTTGGAATTTGTATAGAGAATAAAAGAGAGAAAGAGTTGAGACGGACTAATTAAGTATGAAAAATAAAAATGGTTCGTTCCTTTGAATAAAATAAAAAAGTTAATTTGCAAAAAGCTTATGTTTTTATGTTTCAGTCGAAAAATTCAAAAGGATACGTGAGTAGTTTTTGAGTGTGCACATGGTCAATATGGCAGAATATATTTTGTAAAGGCTTGGTGGTGCTGGAAAAGGTAATCAAATGCATTAGGTATATTCATTTGTATTTTCTGCAATTTCTTTATAATATATATGCAATCCATGTATCTCCTGCTCTTTTTGTAGGATCGCATAGAGAATTGAGTGTGAGAACAGAGTGGCGTAACCCAACGCCGCAACATATCTTTGAATAATAATTGGGCATCAAATTCTCAACAATACCCCTTTAGTTAGATATATAACAACTAGGCCAAAACATTTTTCATATAAAATAAACTTGCGTACTGAGTAGGTTGGTCAAAACTAATTAAGGCCCCCTGGCGCTTGCTTTCATATCATTTGTGTACCCCAAAATAATGCATAGTGCTTTATCAAGAACATTAGTTATAGAGCCTAAGGCAATTAATGGTTAAGACTTCTTGGAGTAGGCTGGCGCGTTTATAATGCCATAACAATAAGTAAGGCTTAACTAGCTATTTATAACGTAAATAAAGTTCATTTACATTTTGTATTGTTTTTATTTAAATAATCAATATTCCATTTTTTAATTTAATTAAAGTTAAAAACATTTTAATAATAAAATAGCATATTATTTGAAATTTTTTTCTTTTCAAAAATAATCAAAATAAATAACACTCGAATATACCTCCTCGTTAAATTTCAAGAAAGTATTAACTTCTAAGTAAAACCAGAAAACATATTTAGTTTGAAAGCATAAAAACAAAAAGTCTAAAGCCAAGAAACCATAGAAAGTACGTAATGCCTGAAGTCTTAATCACCTTATTTCAACTTTGACGGGGCGCCATCTCGCGGCCAATTCCTATCAGCCACCAGATATTATTTTAATGTGAAACTCCTCCTCGAGAACGGTTATAGTTAAAGTTTTATCTTCTATGTTTCTTTTCGAGATATTACATGTAATGTGTACATAGGTTACAGAAATTTCAATAGAATTAATAAAAATATAAAATAAAATAATACATTGAGGAATAAAAAAAAGATATATATAGAGGAGTAATAACTGGTATTACTTAAAATATAAATTATATTCAAAAGGACCAAAGTCAATTAATATTAACTTCAAATATAATACAAAATATCTGCAATTTTGGCTTAGAGTTATAAACTAAATTTTATTTTCGCTTTATCCCGTAATAGCAGGATCAAAACGAAAATAATTCAATTCTTCGAATGGAACTTGAACTCACAACTACCGAATACACTATGGCCACTACGTATGTACATACATATAAATATTTTCTTTTTACCGTACTTTTACAAACACATATATAGCACATATTTCAGTGCCTATTTATTCTAAAGGCTTCTATTTAAATGCAATTTTAAATTCTAATTTAGTAAAGTGTTTGTCGTTGTAGTCGAAGCGGAGACCCGTTGATATTCAAACCACCCCGATAGAATAGCCGTCGCAACCGCACTGAGTCGCGTGGGCTTGCCTGATTGCAGGCGATACTAGCGTACTTGCTTGCTAAGGTGAATATTGTTTGCGAATATTGTTTATATTGAAGAGATTTGTAGTGAAAAGTAATAAAAAATATATATATTATTCTCTAGATAGAGATTTTGGGAATAGAAATTTGATTTTAAGCAATTTATTAAATGTTCATTCAATACATGATACGATTTCAAGTTGATTATATGATTTTAGCATAAAAAAAATATTCGTATGTTAAAATATACAATTTTTTATATTGTGATTTCTAACAAAAAAATTTTCTGTACCTACCCTGCTGTGTGCGGAATACAGCATATGAAGCTGAAAAAAATATATACTTAATTATGCATAAATGTGTAATAATTAAAACCAAGTAAGATAGATATAACATAACTTCACAGCCACGAGCTAAAAATAAATAAAATTAATTTGCGGAAACTGAAATTAATTTGAGAAGAAAACTTAATTAATACTCCTATTAAAAAAATAAAGATTATTAAATAATTTCACTAAGAAAAACTAACAAAATTTTTCTTTCACATATAACAATCACACTTAGAGAGCCGGTAACTAAATAGTAGTCGTTCGCAGTTGGCGAAGCGTTAAATGCTACATTTTCCAAGCCCATTTGCAATTCGATATCCAGCTAAGCTGCGCGGTGTAGAACTCAGTAGATTGCATGTTTCTTATTTGATATTACAATAATCATTGAGTGTCTACATTATTGTGCAATGGGACAGTCTGAATTTAAACGCGATGGTCGTGGCTTCTATTCCCTCTAGGGGGAATGGAAACCATGTTGAATCATTATTTACAGTCTAAATAAGATAGTATACGATGTTTTAATTTTTAAGTGTAAAGATAAATTAATTCCTAATTCTCATAGTTTTTGTAAAGTTTTAACATATTCCTTTAAGTAGTGTAGTGTAACTCTCTTATCATTTGATTTGTACTGACTTTGCGTTCTGTTCTTTAAGCCTACTAGTTACGCTTTTAACGTATTTAAAAGGCTTAGTACTAGGAACAAAGATTGTTATGGAGTTACTTACAATTTTACTTACATCTATACATTTTTTTTTTGATAAATTGTATGAGGTTCGTTTATTGAGAATTATAAATTGAATTTAGTTTCAAATAGCATTAAACAATCTAAATGTAGTAATTATGTTTTATTTATTACATTATATCTTTCCCATTTCTCCTAAACTAAATGTGAATTAGTAATTTTTAATAAGAATGATCTATAATAGTTTTGATTATCATTCCAAATACTGTATGCTCAATAATGTATTTTTTAAATATTATTTTATTGAAACGGCACACGGTACCTAAAGTGTCTATTCTAAAGATTTAACTGTGCAATAGGATTACTTTTGAGACTGCAAGACGTTTTTAGTCTAGACAAACAGCATGGGCTTTCGGAAGCAGTGCTAGCACTGTGATATGTAAGGAAAGAATATTTTAAAGTATGCGTAAAGATAAAACTATCAGTCAATAGTATTTTTCACACTTGTAAAGCTTAAAAAAATATGTTTAACTTATTATAAAAATATGTATAAACTAAATAAAATGGTGTTTTTTTGCTTCACCTGTACGCTTTACATGGCAGGGTAGTCAGAGGAAATATTTTGTTATTCAGTTTGTAGATAATGCAATTTTGTAAATTACATCATATAAAAAAATTACATCATCATAACAAATTACATTAAAAAAGCAATGTTTAAGAATTTTTATATATGTGAAATGATAAGGCAAATGCTGCAATTTTTTCAAGCAAATGCATTTCAAGACTTAATCTATTCTCAGATTTGTAGGGTTGCCATAATTTGCAATTTAAGTTATTTGGTCCATATAGAAGTTAAAACAACCTATTAATTAAATATTTATACATTAGTAACTCCAACGCCAGGGCGAAGAAATGAATATGTTAAAAATTTCATTTCCTCGAGTGGGAATTGAACCCAGCGCCACGGTTGGCCTTATCAAACGAAATAAGTTTTTGACGAATACTTACTTACTTATAAACAAATAATTTAATTATAGGTCTAAATAATGTTTGAAATTTATCTTCAAAAGTGTTTTATTTGGTCATCCTACCCTCAACTGTCTTAATGATATCTCAAGACGCACTTAAGAGCTCATACATAACGCTCTATGTGACATTTTTTAAAATTTAATTCAGCGCTAATGCATTCTGCCTGTTTACTGTAAATACTTATTCAAATTTATAAGTGGGTTTTATTACTTGGAATAAAAATTACGCCAGTTATTAAGTATGTAAGTAAGTTAGTTAATAAGCATGGTTGTGCGTTCGATTCCCACTCGGAGGAATGTGTATTTAGTTTTCAATGAATATTAAACGATTGAAATACATTGAAAATTAAAACTGGAACCAATTCAATAAAACAGAGGTTAGTCGAATACTAAAAAATATTTTAATAATATTTCATTAAAACTTAATAATGTTTAATTATAATTAAGGAAAGTTTGCCAAAACACAATCTTACATATATTTGTTGTACTATGTATATGTATTTATATGTAATTTTAATATTTATATATAGCTTTAAGATAGTAAAATGTAAAATAAGCTCAATCTTTTGAATAATACAAAAATGTTACTATTTGAAACGTTTCATTCACAAAGCCGGTGTGCACAGTTAAAGTGCATACAAATAAATGCACTCCGTAATGCAATTTTAAATGAACATAAATTATATTGTGATACAGAATAAGATTATATATAAGATTATATATAATAAGTAATAACTTATTGTCCTGAGAAAAGCTTTAGAAACGCACCATGTAAATACTCATAAGTTTCGCCCACGCAGTGTTGATGTTATTATCATCCTACGGGATTTAAATTACAATAAGTAAATTGTTTATTATTTTAAATATTTATATAAAAATTATGTTTTGGAGAACTTCATACTGCATCCCGTATACAGCAGCGGCGGAACTCAACGCAGCGATTCGCGTTGTCAGTGAAGAGACGCAAATATAATTAATTATAGAGCCTATCCTCCAGGATATTTTTTATAAATTTTTAATATAAATATCAATAAAAATTATACAACTATTGAATTAATAAATAAACACGTAGTTTAAATTAATAATCGTTGCTTTAAGTTTATGAGTACCGATAAAATTCATAATAAACTTTGCTTCGTTGAACTCTAAATACTTATTTTGTTCCTCGTTCCTCGCGGGTATTTCCGTACTATTATTGAAACGAATTGTTTTCTAAAGTTTTATTAAACGTCTCCTTGATATTAAGTGCAAATTTATTACAGTCAATATATTAATTTGGTTTAAATTATAAAATCATAATAAATTTACTGTAACGCATGGAGTACGTGACTTACATGCTAATGATGTAATATTTATAATATTTCTTTTATGACATGCCGACATATATCATGTCAAAAATTTTTTTTTTGTTTCACGCTGTATTCCGCACATAGCAGGGTAGGCAAAGGTGATTTGAGATAGTGTTAAGATACTCCGTTCCCATTTAATTATTTCAAATTCTTGTAATCGAACCTCGGACTCATCTCGCTACTCAAAAAACCAACTTGTGGTACTTGAATTCAAATAATGCATTGGATACACCATCTTGTAATTCAAATTAATGCGCAAGGTGAGATGCACGTCAGTTTGTACCAGTCATGACTGCACGAATGTCACTGCAAGTATTAAGGATGTTTATCTTTAAATTAACGTTCTGCTTGCTTGGTGGCTTTGTAAAATAACTTTTTCTTCGGGTTAACAGCAAAAGAATAAGAATCGTATATTCGTTTACGTTTTGTATCACAAAATTTTATTTGTAATATTTTATTTGAGTTACAAAAAAATTGACAATTACCTTACCTTAGATTAGTAGGGTGATTCGGTTTTAGTTTTTTTCTTCCCTTATCTTATTCTGCATATTATATTTATTTGAATTGAAACTATGTATTTTGTTCAAATTGATTCCATATCATTTCTTAAGTAAAGCCAACTATTAATTTTATTACGTCACATATATTACAGATATTGAAGCTAAAATTATATGCAAATTATATTTTATGAATACAACCACTCAACGACTATTCTTTTATTACTTTTATTTTCGCAATGAGGTTAATATTATTGTGTTATCGGGAAATAAAGAATTTTTCTAAAAAGAAAACGGTGTTTTAAAAACGAGATTAGTCATGAAATACTTAAAATCTTTAGAAGAAAGTATTTAGTATTCCGTTCCTTACTCTATTTTGCATTCGAGGCAGCCCGAAGAAAACCAGGCGGCGAACTCCAATTGGAAAAACATTTTCCACGTCCTCTCCACAAACTTCTTAATACTTTTGTATTGCGTTTTAATTGAGGCAGAACTTTTTGCGCAACTCTTTAATTCGATTACTAGATTTCAGAATTTACTAATAAAGTTAAAGTTTTGTAATTTATAGGGTTGTCCTCTTTATTAAGGTGTTCTATGATTAAGTAAATCATTATACTATACAACATACCTTTTATGTAACAAATTTTCTATAAATAATTGAAATAAATTAATAAGTTAATAATTAATTTCTGTGTAGGTATATTATTTTTCTCAAATAATATTTTCAGATGTACCTACACGATCTATATATTACTTTTTAGTACCATATTTATGTATATTTCATAATGTGGTTTGGAAAAACATATATACTAAATAGAGACAAATTTGTAATTATCGGGCGTACAGTCGTACTCTTGGCATCCATTTCATCGTTAATAAACATTATTAAATGTAACATAATATGACAAATTCATTGTAAAATTAGTCTAAACAAACTTATTAATACAAACTCATACAAAAATTATAATGTCGATTAAATGCTTGCAATTGGATTAACAGCTTCAGTGAAACATTAGATTTCTTTATAAAATATACTTAATAATAAGAAATAAACCACCTCATTAGCGTTTGCTTGTTTATTTTAGGCCGACACACGTCTCAGCAAGGTGTTGTTCTTTTATATACTGAAAATTAAACGTCAATCGATACGTCAGCTTCAGTGCCGTAGTTTGTTATTTCAATTATAGAAATCTCCGATGAAAATTTTCTAAAACATGCGTCTTTTATAGGAATTTTTCATTTTACCGCCGTCCATTTTGTCCACGAGCGGGTTTTAGAGCGGAAACTATTAAGTTTACTGGAAAATATTTAAAGCATGTTCACCATTTCATTATGAAACTGTATTTACTTTTTATGTTATTTTTGGAAAAAGAAATTTCTATCACAATTACCCAGTGCTTCAGGCAATTCTGTTGTGATATTTAATAAATATGAGTCTATTGAGTAATTAATTATAAAAATATAGATAATATCAGGTTTAAATCTTACTTACAGTAATATTTTATATCAAATGCAGTAAAACAGACATTTGATTACAATGACTGGCTTGTGAAATATTTAAAGTGATCTGAGTATTTAGGAAAAATAAACACGTCACAACACGTGTGTTAAGACATTCCGTTCTTCACTAAGAATCTAAGAAATAAAAATAAATGTAAAATAAAAAAAAAATTACCGTTTTTGCTGCAGTAGCTGCTTGCTCAACTTAAAATATATTTATTGCGTACACACCTACCATCATTTGCATTGAGACTTCTATTTTAAAAACAAGCTAAATTACTTAACCGATTGACTTGCACCAGCGTTTCCGTAGTGGAATATGCAAAATACGGGAATGGCAAAAGTTTCTATCGTGCCCAGGCATTGGCCGGTCTCATTTCAAATGCCCGATAGGGCTTGACAATGCACATGCATATTACTCGCAAATACCATTTCTGAACGGAAAGTTAGATGGGATACGGCTTAAGTTTAGTGATCCTTGCAACAATTATTTTGGTACCATTCTTGTTTATTAAGCTTCCTGTTTTGACCGTAACGTAACATTCGATGAATATTTATGGGAGGAGGTATTCTCGTGGCTATTAGCGTATTCTTATAAGGTATAAGAATTCTTATTCTTATGGCTTTATGTAAATCTTTACATCCTATAGATAATTTTTACTTATTTTATTCATGATGCAGCCGACGGCCATAAATTGAACAATAGCATTTTTTTTATGAAATCAATAACGTACCGTTTTTATTATTATGGTGTGAAATATACACAAAATAACAGCTTCACACTTTTTTCCTGATAGCCGAAAATAGGCAGAGGATAACCTTTGTGACCAGACACTATTTTCTCTACATTTGCTTAATTTTCAAGATATTGTGTGTCAACGGGTGGAATTCAACGCTGATTTTCCTTCCTAGAGCACGAAAATATAAATAATTTATATAAAATCATTACCCCTAGTGAGGATTGAATCTATGACCATCACGTTTACAGTTAGATGCATCACGTCCCAGAGCGCCATTAGGCAATTAAATATAATAGTATTAACTATCCAAGAATATATTTAAACAGATAAGGAAATAGCGTAAAGAACAAATTTTAATTAATATAGTCTATTTTAGTACTGAGGCTTGTATCTTTCATCTTAATGCCAAGCTAGCCATTTTAATAGGATGATGAGAAAACGCTAGGAATATACTAATGAAATATTTCGCAGACAAAGTAGGTAATCCCAAAAATCCAATATTACAAAATTAAGTTTTTAATTAATTTTCTTTTGGAATTCGCGGCAGTTGGTTTTCCTCGCCCCAGGCTAGTATTCCGCTACAATATGGAGCTCATCGACGTTTTTGTAAACCGGAAATTGAATTCGTCAATATTTGCCAGAGTTTTACAATATATTTATATTAACATCGTAAGCATATCGATAAATTTACCATCTTTAAATTGTGCGTATGTTGATTTACCGTGGTGCGTGAGTTAATATTCAAAGTAAGAAATGAACAAACAAAATTAGACTTATTAAGGGGGGGTTTAATATATGTGGGCAAATATATTAAAAGTATGGCAATGTTGGCACAGTGGTACCACTGACGATGGTTGGGAGTTTGATTCATTTTTGGATAAGTTAATAATTTTTATCCATTGTAAAAAAGTAACGTACAAATCTTTTTTAAACTTTATAATGGTTTCCTAATAACATCTTGAGCTGCATAAATGTAAATTATTCCAAGCGAAAACAGGTGTTTAAAAGAATTGACTCCTACCCACTTGGCGGGTACAAAAGACCGACAAACAAACAGGATATGACAAATTACATAATAATCATTCCATATGCTCTATTACAGTATATTGTAATGAAACGTGGGTACGGTCGCGTTTGGTGATGCGGGAAATTGCTTAATCAGTCAGCTGTGGCGCGATGATTAGCCAGATATCGATATGAAATTGACGATGAAATTTTTGCTCGATATGCAAAATCGATAATAGTTATTGGACAAAAACACGTAAACGTTAAATGTGAACGGAATGATTAAATACATGGGCGTTTTGGAAAATATAATATAAAATAATGGTTTTTTGTATAGTATATTATTATTATTGGATTTGTGTATATCATTTGCCTTAGTACAATGAAGAATAGATTTTTTTATTTTAAAAAGCTAGACTANTATATATATATATATATATATATATATATATATATATATATATATGTTATATATATGTATATATATTAAAGTAATGCAAATTTAAATAAGTATCTGATAGCAGTATAATTATTTGTTCATTCAAATCACTCTCACACAATGTACGGGCATTACCTTCAGAATTCAGTGAAAAGTGGGGATCAGAGTGTCTTAACCTTATGCTTCCTGTGCCTACCTAGTTTCATACGAGATACATCGTGAAGCTGAAAAAAAAATACTAAAGTTAAATAGTGTTCATTGTTTTGTGCATTTTGTTATCCTATATTTCAGTAGCTTTCCGGAAGTCTGTCAAGGGCCATTTGGTGCAAAGTTCACGCGTCATAAATCTCATATATGCGAAGGGTTGAATAAAACAGCTTTGTTGTTGTTTAAGCGGTAGTTAATAAGCCAACAAATAGATATTTACATATTTATATATTGAGGATTTAATATGGGTTATATAAAGTTTTTATCTTCATTTCTGCTTACATTTACCGGAACGTTTGTTGAATTTTCTAGAATTTTTATAATTAATCTTTAAAATACATTATTTAATTTGAACATCTGAGTCTGGTTAAAGCAGTGTTATATTTTATGTCGATATACAATATACATATGAAATGAGCGTAGTGTATAAAAATAAAAGCACACTACTAGAATCTCTATGCCTACAGTACGTTTAATAAATAAAAAAATAAGATTCAGGTACGTAAGAGAAATTACACGAAAGTATGGGAAACATACTAATCATTACCAGTTAAAGCCCTCTAAACCTCTTATAGCAACGTATACAGAGGGAACCTAGTATTAACACATTTCGTTTCCCACCATCCGCCAAATTTTCGTGACATTGCTTATTAAACGGCAAAACTTTACGCCGCGCTCTGTCTTCTTACCAGAGCTAAGAAATGAAAATATTAAATAATTCACACCCCTGAATAGGAATCGAACCCCCTACCATCGTGCTTACAGTCACACTCCCGCCTATTATTACTATGTATTTTAAATATAACTGTAATAGAACGTTTTACCTAAATGAAGATAAAAACAAGCTACTACATTTTAAGGTCTATCACATATCGAAGGCTAGTTGCTAATCAACTTAAAAGCAGCTTGCAATCACGCGAGCCTCATGCTCCGTTTCCTTTTAAATAGGAAACCGTATACACCCAACAATATTAGACAGGGTCTGAGTAGAGAAGCTGAAGTGAATGTGGAGGTAAATAAAAGAGTGATATAGGACTTATCCCTTCTGAAGATTTAAGGGAATTTCGTTTCTAATACTGTAGGTGTTGATATAGTAGACTACACTGGTATTTTAAAAATAGAAACGAACCTTTGAGTCACCTGATGGTAGGTTACCGCCGCCCACTAACCCATTTAAGAACAGAAGAGCTACAGATGCTTTGGCAGCTTTTAAGTAAGAGAATACGGCGTAATCTCTTTCACGTATGACCTAATTACATACATATAAGCTTTATCTCGTAAAATGACAAAGAATATACAACAATAAAGGTAGGTTAGATAAATCTTCCATTTTTATATTTTAAATAGGATTATTTCAACACGTATACCAAAACAAAATATAAGAAATATTTCCACCATTTATTTTATTATATTATATAAACAAAAATGCATTTGCAGCCGCAAATAGGCCTAAATTTAATTAAAAGGCATATTTTAAAATACAGCCTCATTTCTCTATTTATACGTTCCCCTTATTTTATTTATCATTCATTCAATGGAATAAAACTTTAGTGTAGAATTTCACATTAGAGCATGCAAATTGGAGTGCGATACCATTATTTGCTCGCAAAGTTAAATAGCTCTCGCTGGCTTCCCGGAAAAATCAGGAGGGAGGACTAGTTTTCCAGTGCATTCCATGCCGATTATAGCTTTGGTGATCAGAAGGGTTCTCAAATCGGCATGTTTTATAAGTAATAATAGAATATTAATTATATTTGACTTGTGTATGAAAAACCTAAAACTATTGTGACATGTTGTACTAAGATAAATAATATAATTTATATGCGAAAAAAGACGAAAAAATAATTATACAATAATCATTAAAAGAAAATGTATACTTAAAATATTTATATTTATCCAGTGTAGCTAAAGGAAAAAATGTTAGTTCCACAATGTTTTTAAACTTACTGGCCAATTTTTGTGTTGAGTGGCGGAACTTAACGCCACGCCGAAGTAATGAAAATTTATTCATCCCTCTGAGCTGATGTTTTTATTATTTTAAAAGGATAATATATTGCTATATTTGCAGTGTATTACATACATTGATCTCATATGGAATCGAAACAGACTCATAGGGCTCGTCGGGTAATGGAAATGAGTGAGTGAATGAATGCGATCTTTTGAAGTCGGCCTCCTGATCTATTGACGTATCCATTTTAGCTATTCGTGTATCCGTCACTTTGAATCAAATTAGGGGCGCATTTTCTTTGATTTCATTTAGTTGATTGTAATAACAATGTTGTCCTATTTTTGTGGCATGAAAAGGTTTGAAGTTATTTTTCTATCAACCTTTAATATTGATATAACAAATTAAACTATGTTAATAACTAGTGGCGTGCCATTGGAGAGGCCTTTGTCCAGCAGTGGACGAGGACAGGTGATGATGATGATGAATAATTATTGACAGTTTCCCAACTTGGTGATTGTTGAAAATCATTATCCAGCTCGTATGTATTTATATTGTACATACTATAAGATATATGTCTAAATATTACTGTCACCTTAATTTATGGCTGTGATACGATTAACCTATTTTGTTAAAACTTATTTATATACCATTTTTTTAAATGCTAAAAAATGAAGATATTAAATATTTCATTTCCTTGAGTGGGAATCGAACCCACAATCTTTCACCTGTACCTACCTCATCGTAATTCATATATCTTCATATAAACATTACACCATTATTAAATTGTTATTTGCATTTCCTGTATTTTTTCCTCATAATGTACATTTAGCAACTAAGCCTTTTGTATTACAAAATACCTCGGCGTATAAAGGAGGGCTTATCTTAGTCCGTTAAAATGTTTTCTGTCCTGTTTTTTATTTGGACGTTGTATCATTATAATAATAAATTTAAATAATACAAACATCGGGTATTATATTTTTGTATATCAAACGTGTGTTAGGTTTAGTAAATTATTCACCACACAATGTCTCAATAATAAGACAGAATATGGATTATGGAGTGTCTTAACACTAGGTTCCCCTGCCAAAAAAATCCTGAAAAACGCGTGAACCTACTTTTATGTTTTAGTACGAAACTCAATTTATCCTAACAGATTACATTTAAAAAACTTATTGTAAATAATAATACACATTCTGAACTGGAATTGAGTACCTAACTTAAATAAGTATGTTATATGGATATTCCTTTTTATACCGAAAACTATTAAGGACGTTTTTTAGCGTCATATTAAGTATATAGGCTTGTAAAATGTATATAAACAAGTTTGTATCACAGCGGGTTAACGACGTATTGCACTATCTGACCTGATTTCGCATGACGTGAGCACTATTCCTAGATGCTTATACTAAAGCCTTTAAGTAATAAAGTAGCTGTAATAATGTAGATTACTTTCATAACTGTAGAACAGGAAATTGCATTAGAGGGGCTAATATATATTGTATACGTTAATTTTATATGCGTAAATGTTTTGTTATTTTTATAGATTTTATGCATTTTTGATCTTTAATAATATGTATAAAGTTTCATTGTTTTCATTTTTTTCTTTTACAGTACCTACTCCAAGTTCATTTGCTTTTTTATGTCAAATTTCATAATTGTCTGACCATGGGAAGTTTCATTACGCGGTGAATTTCATACAAAATATACCAATAACGATGCATAAACGCTTGTATCTTGATTGTAGCTTGCTCTTGATTGCGTCAATTTAAAAGCTGGATTTTTTCTGTGCTTCAAGAGGTCACACTCTTTAATATTTGATATTAATTTCAGATTCACATTATCTCGAGATAAATAAATACTCTTGATAGGCGAAAGTAAAAAAATAATAATATTATATGCTTAATCATTATTCATTTAAAATTTTTATTAAATTAAAAATAAAATAGATTTATTACAATTGGGTAGATATTAAAATTTATTTCAATTGCCCTTCGTGGTTTCCTACCTCAAGAATAAATTTGGAAAACTTTATTTTTTTGTATCTAATAATAAAAAAACAAACATGACACTCCTACGTAAAGAGGTTCAAAGTTCAATATAGCTTTTTAAACACATTTTCATATTTCAATAAAGCCACAAACAAGAAATAATATCCACATTATGTACAGTAAGAATTTAAGCCTCATTATTTTACGCCTTCATAATGGTTAGAGAATAATAACATTATTACTTAAGTATTGTAAGTTATATGCAGTTTAGAGCATAGGCGGCTGTAACGTGAAGCTACAGTGGATGTATTACTTGAAGCTGGCAACAATATACGCAAAGTGCTTGTGGAATAGGAATGGTGGTTTTTGTATTAAAGTTATTAGTTAATTATTAGTTAGTTACTATTAATAAATTATTTTTATTTTCATATATTACGATAGTTATAATAAATATGGAAATAATCATAATTTTCTTAATTAAACTAAATTTCTACGAGGAGCAGGTTCAAGTCCTTTCCATAGCGCAAAAAACTTGTGAGTATAAAATAAAGTATTCCGTTGCCGCCAGTTTTAAGATATTATATGATGAGTGACGAAACTTAACGTTGCTTTTTGTTTTTAGTGGGAGAAACGTAACTTTTAATGTTATTCTTCTTCTACAATGACTAGAAATATGAAATATGATGAATAAAAATAATCAAAAAATATTCTAAAACATTACATTACATTTATTTACAATTTTTTTTCACATAAACTATATTTAAATCAATTGAAGATTATATTTCCGTCAAATCATCCTAAATCCGTACTAAGTTAGCCTCTTCTTAAGCGGCAACTGCGCTGTAAATATCAAACACTGGCTCGGTTTGTGACAATATTATGAACATCGTAAATAAAGCTACTTCATAATAACTAAAGTTAAGGTTGTATTGTAGAAGGGATAATCAAGAGATGGTGTTCAAATTAATATTTATGAGTAACTAAGTTTATATTTTTGTAATATATATTTTCTCTAATCAAAATAATGCTTCGAAGAATACAAAAACAGTTTTTAATTTAAAATTCCAGAATTGAAGTAATCGTGGCACAGTGTTGGGTTTGATTCCTACTCGGGAGAATAATAATATTAAATTTATTTCCATTTCCCCGAACGTACATATTTCCGTACACGAAGCCACGGCAGTGAGTTCCACCGTTCAACGCAAACGTAATGTCTAAAAATTGAGCGGAAAATGAATTTTCTTAACACTAGAATTAGCTTCACTCTACTTTCCCTCTTACTTACTTAAAAGCTTAAATATTATAAAATTTAGCTATTTTTTTCTACTATTCAAGCTACAAGCACGTCAAAATAATAATAAATGATGGTCGTTTTCTATTAAAATTCTTTTGTCGCTGTTACTCTCTAATATGATTAAAGGTAACAAAGAGAACTGAAACGAAACAGGGCTCGTGACGAAACAATAATTTTGTTTGATAATTGCGTTATCAAAGACGTTCGCTTGATTCTATTATAGTAATTTCGTTATGTCAGCTGCCTGATGAATCAAAGGACAAGCAATGTTTTTCTTTACATGTTATAGATATGAAAAGTATAATATTTCTAGTTAAGATATATTTTTTTAATAATTGTATACTTAAAACAATAGCTGAGAATATACGTACATTTTGTTAATGTATGTATGTTTGTCCACAAATTTCCCAAGCAGATAAAAAAAGGAATATTTCTTTTATATCAGAGTAAAAAATACGATAAACAGGTTTTTACTCTTAGTATTAATGAATCGTGTAAGATATTAAGAAGTCCTAAATGCAGCAAAGACTCTATTATATAAGAGTAAGTCGAAGAAGTAATATATTAAATTCTGTACTTCACCATTATAATATAAGAAATATAAATCTGCCAAGAGTTTCAGTTAATTGGTCGAGACATAGCAGTCGGCATAAAATTAAGCGTGACAAAATTGGTCAGACACTAAGAGAAATTAAGACTATATAATTTTCCTTAATTATACAACGTCAGTCAAGTCAAGGGCAAGAGAATTGTACGAAATGCTTTATACAAAATAATTTTCAATAATACCTAAGCTACAGCTACTTTGAAGAACAATGATATTACTATTGTAGATAGAACAATTCTCTTTTCCATTTCAGTTGTTGTATATTAGAAAGTGCAGAGAGAACCTAGAATCAAGACTCACCACTCTCCGCGAGATTTTGACACATTGAGTGTTGAGTGGCGAAACTCAATGCTTGTCATACAAGAGCGGTTTTTTTTTAACTTAAAGCTTTTTCCTTAGCGGAGTAGCTAGAAGATAATGGAGCGCCAAATGCTACCCAACAGGCCATTTCCGGAACAATGGGAAATGGAGGACGGAGCTTCAAATATCGACGTGGAATGTCAGAGGAGGGATGGAACAGAAGGCGAATTAATTATTAGATATTATGCTATTTGTATGACTCATAATAATTTAGAATATAATATTCCCCCGGGTGTGGAATGGGTCATTAAAATAACGTTTTGTAAAGTCTGACTTTGCCCTACTGAGCTACCATGGACACTCATTAATATTATTTTCAAGTGGATATTTTATCAATATTACATTATTCAGTTCAAAAAAAAATTATTACTTTTGAATCGATAGAATCAATATTGTCAGTCGATGTGTTTCAAGTTCAACGGCCGAGATGGCAAGTGTTTTTGTTTATAAACGTGTTTGGATAAGAGCCATGGTCAACTTATCGTCTTATATGGAATCTTAATTACTTAAACTGTTAAAGATACAAAAGTATGAAAGCAGTTAAATGTGATTATCCTAGCCATTAAGGGGCGTGTGGACTTCAACTTATGCTAGGATAATCGGCATTGTGCAACAAAATAACGATCTCTTAAATTTTATATATCCATTCGTCATATGCACCTCCTGCCAGATGGACCGACGACATAAAGAGGTTGGCGGGAAGCGGATGGGTCCGAAGAGCTAAGGATCGAGTGTGGTAGCGTGAATTGGGGAAGGCCTATGTCCAACAGTGGAAAAAAGATGACTGTCGATGATGATGATTCGTTTCTCGATATCTATAAACCATTGTAAGCTACCCAAAACATAATCCATAATAGGATTTATATCAGTAAGTTCTTGACAATAATAATAAAAAATATCGTAGAGAGCGGTGACTAATTGAATCAATTTCAGACGAGTGGACGACTATCCTACATTTAATGCGAAGCATTCGTACGCCGCTGCAACAGTTGTAATCTGATTATTCATTCAAAGAACAGAACTCGAACAACAGAGTAGAATAGCCGCAATATCTGCTGTCTTAGTCGTTTTAAAATGGATTTTAAAAACGAATCCTATTAATTTTAATATATTTGTTGCTTCACTTTAGGTTTTTTGGGCATTGGGTATTTGGTGTTAAGACACTCAGCTTCCCAATTCCGCTCTAATTTTTGGTACATTGCATGTTGAGTGGCGTAGCTCGACGCCGCGCTTACTTATTATTACGTAAATAACCAGTAATAAAACTGTGAGATCTTTTTGCTTTTTATATTTCGTATTACATTAAAATACAATATATTATATTATACTTACTATTTTAGCAGTCCAACAGTTATCACAAAGACGGTTTATAAATCTTTGGTTGTTTATTAAGAATATAGAAGGGATTTCGTTAGAAAGAAGATAAATATACTTTGATGCGATAAAAAGAAAACTTTTTGGTGAGTGAAAACCAATGCTAGCATTCCATACGATGTTTGCGGCCATATCTATCTCTAACGAGAATGATCCTCGGAAGCAATTATACTTACTTATATTCTTATATTAATTTAATGTTTATTTTTTAAAACAATTATAGTGATATAAGAATGTTAAAATTTATCGTACTATAAACACACCTATAACTAAAGCATGAATTGAGAACAACTTAAATTTAGCAGTGGTTATTTTCTGCATTTAAATAAATCTATTTTTACATACGTACGTGTACCACCTTAAAGAATATCGAAATGGAAATATTTTTTTATACGTTGTATATGTATACTTAATATCCAAAAAAAAACTTGCAGCCACGTTTTACATAGTGCCCATACAAAGTTTTGTGATTGAAACCATTTCTGGCTTCGATTGTTGCCTAAAACTCACTCGCATATCGAATTTAATCGTCCAAAGCGCCAGTGCGAATAATAGCTGCGACAATTTTCCATTCTGTCGAGCATTTTCCTTTGAATGCATCTACACAATCGATGCTATTGCCAACAAAATTGTGCACTATTAAGTGACATACTAAATATTAGTATCCACGCGATTACCCGATAGCCGTTTCTCCACAACCCCTTACTTCGTCCCTCTTCGGGTGGATATAAACGATTTTTTCTGTATATTTTATTATTTTGTAAGAAATTATTTTTTCCCAAGCAACTATTCCTGTAAATAGGATATTTAGAAATAAATTATTGGTAGGTTCATTTTTAAATTCATTGTTGCTAAATTAAAATGTAAACAGCGTAAGATTTAACGAACCACCACGAAATGCTTGAACAAAAAAGTAATTGACAATTGAGTTATTTCTCTCATATATATAATAATGCAGAAAGAGGAAATAACATTAAATAAATACACTCAAAAGCAAGCAAAACCAGAAATATCGGCTATTTTAAATTTCGCTCATTCCAACGTCTGGGCCTATACAATGATGTATCATTTGAGCCACCGTTAAACATATTTCAACGATTGATTCGTAATTATAATTGCCGTATGCGGTTCGAAGATATGTATGTGTGAATTCGGCGAACTCAGTACCGAAGTTCTGACGGTAATTATACTTGGAGCGTATCAAAGGATGCATAAGTTATTATTGACATGATAATATCACCATCTGATGCACCGCTGAAAGAGAAACCTGTATTTATCTTTGGCTGATAAAAAGCGGTTGATTTTTATTGTGATTACCTTGTCCTGCCTTTTAGTGTACGTGGGGAAAAGTTGCATCTGATGTTTTTTATATCGTATTATCAAATATAGGCATTATGTGTTGAGTGGTGAATCACAACGCTGCACTTTGTATTGAGTGGGAATAGAACCCACAACCGGTCGCGTTTTCAGTCACACACTTGTAGCCCCGGGTCGACGCACTGACCTCATTTTCAGTTTGATTAAATATGCACAAATGAATGAATTTTAGTTTTAATTTTATATATTACTAGCCGCCCACCCGCGGCTTCACCTGCGTGAACTACGTTAATATTAATTTCTGTCTCCATGAGTACCTACGTCCTATAAATGATGTCCATGTAAAATTTGAGACTCCTAGCAATTGTAGTAACGAAGTTTCATACAAACTTTCAACCTCAAAAACAACCCCTTAGAAGTCGAATATTGCAAATTCCCGTCTTAGCGAGCACCTACGTTCTATAAATAACTCCTATGCAAAATTTCAGATTCCTAGCACTTGTAGTTTCTGAGATTTCGTGATGAGTGAGTGACCTTTCGATTTTATATTATATTATAGAATATCTATAATATAATACATTCCAAATGTGCCGCCACCTAATATTAGTCACAGAAGACATAACTCTGCTTACTACAAATTGTCACTTCCTCGCACATTTCCCTTAATTAAAAGCAAAGCTATGAACGCCCGCTTGTTGCATAAACGTGGTTCCAATCAGCCTCATCAAGAGTTTTACGACTGTCTGCCTGTCGCTCATAAACGCTCAAAAACGCCGCCTCTCTGATTGATAGCACGTGTAGCCTTGGATTTGATTTCATATGTTTATATTACATTCATAGATTTTACTAAAATAGTATGAGGTAAAGTTAGAAATTATAAACAATTAACCGTTTAATTAAAGATCAGTGGATGAAATGGTTTCTGATTCGATTTCCACTTATGGTAATTATTACATACAAATTATTTACCTTTTTCTTCGTCGATAAGCAGTATTATACTTTATATCCTGGGAGCAAAATGAAAACGAATATTTATGAACAAAATAAACGAATTATATATACATTATAAAAAGTGTAACACGTTCGATTCTTGTCAAAAATTTTAATGACCATTACATTTTTTCTGTAAATACAAAAATCCGATTATACATGAAACTCATTCCTTCAGGAATGAGCTACTCTAAGTAAGATAACCCTTTGATGAATATTTAACACAGTAAAGAGTTTCGTTATTCATGGAATAATGGAGTTGTTTATATCCAATTTTCCTGTTGCAGACCTAGCAAAATAAATAGCATTAAATCATTCTGTCGGAGAAAGCAGGTGAAATTCTTAACATGAGGCCTTAGAAAGGCTTACCAAATATTTACAAGTGCCTCGAGTGGCTTAAAACAAATTCTCCAATAATCTTGGCTCCACTTTCTGCTCGCTATTGTTTACTCTGAATTTTGTGTCTGCCACCCCTTTCGGAGTTACGCGTCAATAGATAAAACCTTTGGTGACGTGTCGTCGTTTGGAGATGAAAGGAAGCATGTTATATAATAATTGTGTGTAAAAATTAAGCATTTTTATGGTCAGTTTTTGTTAATATGTAATTAGCATATGTTGTAACAAAAAAATTGTGAATAAAACTGCTTTATTGTTTGAAAAGATTCTTAACTCAAAATATTGTTTACAATTTATATCAAAACAATCTTCTTGTATATCTCAAATTGTCTAAAATATCTTCCAGCAAAATGTGCTAGAGGTATCATCGCTTTTATGGCCACGACGTTAAGATGAATCTTTCGTTATGACGTTAGCCATTTCTAGTTCGATTACGATTTTCAGCTAATACACTCTACGGGACCATTATCGTAAAATGGCGGTGCGCTTGATAAGTTTTTGTATTTTTGCGGCGCCCTGCTCGTGTTTGATTTTACTAAGCATAAGCGTTCGTAAACATTTAAGTCTCGTATCGAGTTACGGGTGCCTTTTGTTGGTAGCGTTTATGGAGTACATTTTTGGAAACAAATTGAACAAATAATGTGATTGTATACCAGCTTGTCGATGTTTACATCCTCTGAGATTATTCATTATATTCTATGTATAAGCAAAGATAGTATTTCTTTGTATTTTTATTTCTTGTTCTCACGTTTTCTGGATAAAATAAGTCTATCTTCTTACTTAAACTGTAATGTATACATAAATAAAATGAAGTGTCTGTCTATGATTTCAAAATATTCAAGTTTCTTTCAAGTGCCATTATTTAACTATAAACAATTAATTTTAATTTTTCTTGGTCCGAAACAGATGGATCGATATTTGTGAAACTTTCACTGAAATATAGAGGGGGTTGTGGAGCAACTTATTAGCTTTATATCCTGAAGTTCCCATGGAACTGGGAATTACGCGACAAAAACTGCGTTTATAAAGAAAAGAAATAATGTAACATTTTTATATTAACGAAGATAACTTTCCTTAAATATACTTTAATAATATTTAATAAATATTGGAATCACAAACGGGCGAAGCCGAGACGGCGCCGCTAGTCTATTACTTTTATGTACTATGTAGTTGATTTACGGTTTCTTTAATAAATCTGAATAAATGTCTACGTAGATATATTAAAGCACCCAAGCATTATCTATATCTNTCTAATTGGGTTTCACGTACTAACAATAGTTCTTAAGCTTAAAATATTATTAACAAGTTTATATGGGTGCAATAAAGTATTATTATTATGTTTCTCTTTAATTATTATTATTGTAGTATATAGATAGATGATGTGCGCGGACGAAGTCGCGGGCACTGCTAGTTCTTAATAAAGTATAAATTAGTAACCATCCTTTCATATGTAACCTATACATTAATGTGCTAAGTGAAAAATAAACAAATATCTCTTCTTGTACCCATGATGATTCTGACAGCTTCAAGTGTAAACATCTTCGCCAAAGAGTCATTAGTCGTCAATACAAATGCGCGAGCGCATCTGGCGAACGAATACAATCCACTAAAAATAATATTGGTATGGGTTGAGATATTCAAATATAAACTTTAAATATATCAAGGGATTAAGACAAAAAATTGAGTGCGGTATTTTGAACATACTTGATGACGACGTTATTCTGTTGAAAATGATTGAATTACAGAACCGGAGTATTACATTATTTTAAGGTGTCTATGACGAGAGTTGAAAGAAAAGGACTCGGTGAAAAATTTATTTTATATTAGTTTAGGGGAAGTAATTTTTTTTGAGTGGTTTATACAGATGACTCGTAAAAATGTTGCTGTAGTTTGTTTAGGTTTCTTGCGTGTTACAAAAAATAAATTGAGCTTATTTTAAAAATATTTCTAGATAAGGGAAAAAATTAAATGCTTACGAGACCGTCTTGGCGAAGCAGTATAGCGTCTGACTGAAACCATGAAGGTAAGCCAGGAGTTCGATTCTCTAATAAGTAAATAATTATTTTCGTTCCGCTACTACACATACACACTTAAAAATTGCGCAGAAAGTAGGTAGTGTACTTTTTTAGCTAACAATAGTTTCCCCGGCTTATTTTGCTATATGCGAGAGAGAACTGACTGCGCTACCACAATACATATTTCATTTCATTACTTACTCCACTTCCACAAAAAAAACGTAATTCACATAAATAAAACAACATTCATTAACTATCAAAACATTATCGCCCGAGTTGACCCACTTCCAACGTTAGCCTCATTCCCCAAAACAAGGGATATTCAGACTTAAAAAGGAATATTAAAATCGCAGCGCGAGTGACAAAGAAGCCGACGCGACGGCAGAAGCAAAGTATCAAACGTAATAAATAATTCTAGCGCCCGGACAAATGAGCTCATATGTTTCTTTTAGGTTTTTTCTTTCTTCCCGCGGGATGGTGTGTCTGCTATTTCCGTTATATCGAATTTGCTTCTTCATCTTCACATTTAGAATGTTCGCCGTTTAGTATTATGCCTTCGGGTGTCATTAAAACGGAACAGATGTCAGCTTTGCTCTCGCTACATATGGAATTCGTTTGTATAAAAACATAATGTCATTATTTGATTTGTCGTTCGTGAGATTAGAACAGTTTTGAGGTTGATATACTATAAGTATACTCTGCTTATTTTATTTTACATTTTTAAAACGATGTACACATGTGCTGGACTGTTGTTTTTTTAAACTCTTTTCTTATATATTTATTTACGAGTTTGTGCTAATATATGTCATACACGAATAAAAAATATAATTAAAACAGATAATATCTTACATATAAAAGAGTCCAAAGTCCAGTAATAAAGATGGGCTTTTATAAAGAGGCACCGCGTATGACTAAACGCTACGGTTGTGAATTTGATTCCCACTTGGGAGAAAGAATTATTTTAATTTCCTCGCTCTAGTAACAAGACAAAGCGCGGCGTTAAGTACCAACACTAAAATGCAATATTTATCTGTTGACATTTACAAGACGTTAATAATTCCTAAAACTTAACAATAGGTATAGTGAGACCTAGTTTACAGACGTTTAGGTTTATTTGTTATCCTTTACAGCTGACCTGTTTAAATGATGTTTTAACTAAATACTTCGACTTCAAAACCATATTAAAACAAGTGGTTCACGGTACGATTCTTGCGAAACAATCAGAGTTTACCTTGAAAATGTTTAACGAGTCTTGTTCAGTAAGCAGTAATAAATTCGTTGGCAATAAGTAGATTAAACGAATGATGTAAACACTTATTTCAATATAAATTATCTAAATGCTAAAAATATATTGGTATATTTTTATAATATCCTACATTTGTGGTGCAGTTAAGACGTGCCCGCGTGCTCTATGGTCGCAGGTACCAATCTAAATATGGAATATTAATTCCACCCTGTATATGTCAAGGTTGCGCAATTTTTTCTCGCATATTGTATAAATTATATAGAATGTAAAAATATGATAATATGTGTAAAGTAAGCTGATATATATTAACTGTGGCTATAAACATAATTTCTATGGGTATATTTTTGAAATATTCGCATATGAAATTGAAATACCGAAATTTTAAAATTGAATTAAAAAATGCGATGTTCAGTCCCGCCAATCAGCACTCATGTCTCGAAATTTCGAAGGGAAGTGGGAAGCAAAGTGTTTTCTAACACAAGGTGTCTAGGAAGTTTATGTTACAAAACACTACGCCTGCCTATACTACTATTATAAACTACTACTATAAACTACTACTATAAACTACTATATATGGGATACAGTACGAAGTTAAAAAAATAAATTTTCTAAATTCTATTCAAGGTTAGAGGAAAGTACTAGTACATATTTCATCACACTATAACTATTCCCATATGTTCAATGAACGACAAGTGAAGGCGTCGTAAAATATCTGTTACAAAGAAACATAAATGTATTCGCGCGGAGATAAAGTCAATTGGGCGTCAACGAGTGTTGGGACGTACCTATATTTATTTATACTTTCACGTAATATTTATACGTGCATATATTTTAACAGGCTAAGACAGAACAAAGAACTTTGCTAATTAAGTCGAACATTTACATTTCTTCAAGTTATCTCTTTAATTTTGGGCAAAGTTTTTGACAATTAAAAATTTTGCTTTGATACTGTGGATATTTATAATTGCGTACTTTTGTATTTTTTACAAAAAATATTTGAATTTCTGACAAAAAAATATATAAAATCAATTTTAACTTTATGTAGTAGTGTAGTAAACAAAATACTAAAGAGTACACTGTAAACGTTGTAATAAATATTTTTATATTTCTGCTCTGGAATGATGAATGGAGATATTTAGCCCCACCACGTATTCAATATCTAATTTCTCAAATTGAAATGGAAAATAGAAATTACCATTATAAAATTTAGAAAAATAGAAATATATTAATAAAACCTAAAATTTCAGCTGCATTACAGCTAGCTATAATTTCACCAGTTTCATACACAGTTACATCATGATTGATTTCCGACGAATATCTCACGTCAAAACAAGGAATAATAAGTGATGCTCGACAGAGTTACGAGCCTCTCCCAGCGATATGTTTATTGCAGCACTCCTATGGGTACGATAGCAAATTGTAACTATGAACGTTGCGGGAGAATTAATATAGAGCCTTTACGTAAATAGGCCGTGTGAACCGACAGGACGTTGTTGTACCTATAATATAGTTATGACGCTTTTAAAGCGAATGGGGATCTTGAAAGATATTCCTTTTTTTTTCTAGTTTTACGCATCGTTCGTATTTTGCAGGATATTTTTATGGGAACTCAACTCATTCGAGTCCCTTCAAGAACTCCATTGATTGGCTGATTTAGGTTGACCACCTAAAACCTTACGTTGCTCCTACTCGGCAGCCACTGGCTGGGGCAACGTGAGTCAAGGAATTCTTTAGTGTACTCCAGGGGAAGCAGAGAGAACTTAGTGATAACACATTCCGTTTTAAACTTTTTATATTCTCTTTCTTTCACTTAAATAAATATTTTCAATTTAATAAATAAATATACTGATTACGAGATATTCAAAAACTATGAATAAATTACTCTAGTGTATAATAATGAATAAACAAAAAGATATTAAATAGTAGGGTGTGTTTAAATATTTATTTGTTTCCAACATTCAAGTAATATTTTACCATTCTACGTTATTTTATATTTTCATTTTATGATCGTCTGTACGCAGCACTTTATGTTATTTATTTTTGAGGTTCATTTGGCGAATGTGCAGTTAAAATTTTATTTTCAGACCAGGTACGCAATCATTTCTTATTTTTAATAATTTAATCTACTTTTTTATTGTTAGGCTTTTATTTTATTTGTGAACATCTCCTAAGATATATGAATTATTACTTTTTTCACTCACAAATTCTAATTAAAGACCTTATTTCGTCATTTTACTGTTCTATAATAATTGTGTTATACTAATTCAAAAATACATTAGGCCTGATGTGGCGCAGGGGCATAAGAATGTAACTGTAAAAGCCGTCACTCACTCACTCACTGGAAAAAAATAAATATTTTTATTTCACACCTCTGGTGTAGAGGTAAAGCGCGGCGTTGAGTTCCGCCACACAACTAGCAATGCCTTCACAATTCGGTGGAAAACGGGGCACTGTATATCTTAACACTAGGATTACTTCCATACATCATGAAGCTGATATTAATTCGAGATATTTTGTGTCGTAATAAAGTACCCTGTGATATAATTTTTTTCTATATAAAACTAAACTAAAATAAATCATTAAAGAACATAAAATAAAAAAAAACTATAAACGACACTATATCTTCATACTAAATAAACAACATTTTATTTGATAGTTGTATATAATTTAATATTGTCTACAACCATCTACGCCACGGAAGACAGCACACGAGTCATATTCTTTGTCTTTTTGTGTCAAAATGGGCGTTGAAATATAAAAGAGTGTAAAACAAGGATCTCTCTATAGTTTTATGAGTACTTCGCTCTGGCAACAATCGAGGCGGGAATAAATAAAAATAAAACCTCTTGTATGTAGCATTTTAAGTCACTGAAGCCAAAAAATGATGAATATTACAACTGTGCTTGGCCAAATGGCAGGCATGGGTTGATGAAAAATTGAAATTCAGAATATTTAGCTCTGATTATCAAATATTTTGTAATATCTACGCAGTAAGTAGGTGCTGTCCCAGCGGCACAGCGCGCCTGAATGTAACTACGACGATTGTAGGTTTGACGTCCATTCGGGGAAATGAACTACTAAATATTTAATTTTTTTGCTAAAAACAAAATAAAACGATACTACGATTTTGAATGTGCTTCTGCTAGCCACATACATACATTGTTTCGAAAATCCTTCAGAAAGTCGGGAACGGAATGTCTCAATAGTAGGTTCCCTCTGTCTTATATATTAGGCACCTATATGCCGGATTCAATGTGACTTACAAAAACTGTTACATCGGCTTCATTAAAAAAAATATAGCGCATTTTTTTTGTTAAAATAAAAAAAGGAATGCATTATAGCTTTGGTAAACAAAAGCTTAATACACTAACATTTCTTAATTTCACAAAGACGAAACTCATAAATAATATAATATTTTTTTATAAGTAAAAATATTTATGCTGAGTTGTAAAGAGCATATAAAAAGTTCATCTATTTTTCTTTTCTGTTCAGAACTTATTTTCTTTTATTTCTTGAGCTGAACGCAAGACAGCTTCTTGTAAAGTCGCCAAATGACGTTCACATTTGTTTACCGACAGTTTTGTAAAACTAATGGTAGGTATATTTTGTTAACTAAATTATGTTCGATCGAACTTATAGGAACAAATTATGTTAAATTTACATATAAGTAGATATATGAATAATATCCCGTTCGGACATATACATACGGACATACAGTTATACAAATTATGCATGTTATGTAAGGCAAGCGTGATTTAAATTTTTGACATTTAGTAAATATTCTTTCTTTCCTCTTGGCATTAATCCCGGCTATTGCCAGGGTCTGCCCTCCTACTCAACCTACTAACCTACCCACTTTGCACGATCTTTTACGTCCTCGGTGGTTAGACCATTGGCTCTCATGTCCTGCATCACGACATCCAACCAGCGCTTCCTTGGGCATCCGGGAGATCTTTACATTTGGTAAATACATTTTGGACTTTTAGTAAATATTATCCAGCACTAATTAAATTCTCTAAAAACCGATATAAAAAAAACTTATATCTCGCACATAGCAAGGTAGGCAGGCAAAAAGAACTTAAGAATCGAGAACGGTTCCCATTTCAGTGGCATTGCGTGTTGAGTGAGGAACCCAACGCCCCGCTTTGCCGCGATACCAGATTTAAAAGCTTATATTTTTGTTGTTCGGGCTAATCTGAATAGATGAATCGATTTTTGAAATAAAAACAAAATACTCGGTGAAAAAATATCCAATTGAGATAATATTCAAACTTTAGCTGAAATAAAATTTGCTACTTGTTGTACAATATCACAATATCCCATAATCTCATGTAAAAGCCAAAGTTCCGCTATCTTTGTGTCATGAAACTGTAATGGCTTTGACTCGTCGCTATCAGAAAACAATGTAGGTGGCTTATCGTCACTCGAGAATATAATAAAAAATGGCAACTTTTATATTGAAAATACATGTACATTTATACAATAGAATGTTGGTTTAAAAATAAAAAGAAATAAAAACAAAAATTTACGACGACGGACGCCCAAACGTGCCTATACTTTCTTGGAATATTTGAGGTTACTTTAAGAAGTCATGGCAGATGAGGCTTTAAATTTCTCTCAAGTGACAACATAAACAGAGCAACCCATAAAAGACCAAAACGTAAAATACTTTAGCGACAGAGTAGTTAATGTCCAAATTAATTATAGGCAAGCGGATTATATAAACGAAAACTGTGGAACACCCAAAAATTCCCTACACGTCTTTATAACCAAATGAAAGTCCACTAAACGTGACAAATTAGTTAATTTTCATAACAATCGTAAGCCTTATGCTGTATGACTTAAGGGCTAAAATTAGCGCGCTGGGTTAAATAAATTAACGTTAATTAAACTTTACCGAGTGGGCTAAGCAAGTTTTGTTCTCTTACTTGAAAATATTAACTGAAATTAACATAGTAAGTGTTAGGAATTTGTGTAATATACTGGTTTTTGTTGTTCTAAGGCAATTCGGGTGTGCGTAAAGTGACCTTTTTTCAGCTTCACGCTGTATCCATACAACAAGGTAGGCAGAGAGAACATAGTGTTAAGACACTCCGTTTTCCACTTTCCGTCGAATTACAGAAGCATTGCAAGCATTGCATATCAGAGCGTAGAAATTAAAATATGAATGAATAATAATTCATTTCACCAAGCGAGAATCGAATTTGCAACTTCGCACAGTCACACACTTGTGCCACTGCGTGACGACCACCTCATCGATAATTAAAGAGACCAGATTGTTTTATCAGGTAACTCACTGTATCGACAAATTTACTTGATTAGAACGAAATCTGGGAATATGTATTTATGTGTCTTTGATAGTAATATTAACCACGCTAGATTTGCTTGCACAAATAGCTATCCTACAGCTAGCCCTATTTCTTATCGCACTATTATTATTATTTCTTGTGTAATGTAGAATTATGATTTGTAACATATTATTTATGTTATATTAAAGTAAATGTGATTATTTATCATTTGAGCTTACGAATGCTGTCTACTATCCGTCGTAACTAATAAAAATAAGTTGGGAAACTTTTAAATTTTTCTTTTATTGCTTTCAGCTGGGCCCAACTTCTGAAAAGTTTTATTTTGTTCTCAAAACTTCGGTTCCTTGTATGCTCATGACATGACACGTTTCCCGCATTTTCGCGTAGAAAAAATTAAAGGCGGCCATCACTGCGTAATTGAAGTGTCAAAAGTTATCTGATTTTACTTGCAAAATGCGTGGCGATATGAAATTTTTGCGCGGGCGGGATCGTTCAGTGGAAAAAAGAGAATTCGATATGAAGAGAGTGTGTGCAATCAGCGTCCGACCTACATTCCGTACCATATTACTATGCATGTGAACGTTCCTGTGGGCGTTAATTTCCACATTTTATTACGAAGTAACCGACACCAACTACCATTCGTTTAATATTTTCATTAGATACCCATTATTGATATCATTTCAAAATATTATTACATTATTATACTAATAAGATAGTATTATATTTACATGAATTGACTACATCATTAAGATAATGGTGTATACCAGCACTCGTAAATATAAACTTAATTAAACACAATTCTTTAAAAAATTGTAGAAAAATTATATTTTTTTACTCGTTAAATTAGAATATATTAATAAATTTTATCAAAAATGGATGTATTATTTAATATCCCAATTTCAAAGTAATATACCATACACCAACTAATACTTCATACATACAAATTATAAACATTATCGTATACGAAAAATAATAGCGGCGGTTCAAAAAGGCTAATTAAAGCAAAAAAACCTTACAGCGCTAAGCATTCAAATAGAAATAACGACGTCATTACCAATACCCTAATAAGGTGATGTTCCAACATGTTCCAACATGTTCCAGTTAATTATATAACAAATAATGCAACGAGGCCGGAGTTTGCCGTGTGAACTCGCTGGTGGATCGAATAGGAAACTTCGTCTTGCCAAGATGTTATAATTGAGCATGCTAATTACCAGCTCGCCAAATATTCTATGCAGTACCGTATACCCTGAATTAGGAATATGACCAATATAGTTTTATTTCATGACCGTTGGCTTAGGTTGCTTATAAACTTTGTATGTGCAATATGTGGTTTAAATAAAGATATTAATTATAGGTATCCTTTTCCATAGCAATTAGTTGTTGCAAAAGAAATAGTTGATATAGATAGATAGAAGCAATAATTAAGATATTACAAAATAAATTTGCAGTGCAGTTTTATGTGACTCACGCTTTACGTCTTTTTTTTACTACAGCGTAAAACAGCGAGATACTTCGCCCGGATCAAGACACTGCCTTCTTTGATTTCCATCCTAATTAAAAACTAAGCTTTAACTACGACATTATCTATGTGTTCAATACTGTATTAAACTACAATTATATTAATTGAACTTACTTCTAATATATTACCTTCATGACAGTTTAAACACGACTATGAAATCTCATATTTACATCCATATCGCTTTCATAAATTACTATCGTAGGCAGGAGACTTCACAAAATGCAAAGCATCTGTACTGTCACGGGAATAGCCAAAGAAAAAGCCTTTATCAAGAATGCATGCAACTCCGCATCGGGGCTAGATGACTGTTGACTTTGCTCGTGAACCTGTAAGTCGGTGTAAGTACGGAGCGTTCACTGTTTTTGCCTACTTTGCTTAATAAATACGGATTGACTGTGGATTTCTATGTTTTTATTTTACTATTTCTTAAAGATAGGTTCTTCATACGTATCTATAGTATAGGTATTTCTTCAAATGTATAGAAATAGCTAATAAAAAGAAAAGAGTCTTCTTTATTAATAAAAAGAAAAAAATCTTCTTAGCATTCATTTAATTTAATGAAAATATCCGCATGGTGCTGTTGGTAGTCCAAAGCTTATATCTAAAATTAGCATACCCGCCTTACCTAATATAATTTTAAATGGCCAAATTATACCATATAGTAAATTAGTTAAAAATCTTGGTATCATCGTCGATCACAATATGTCCTGGAATCCGCAGGGGAGTGAGGTGAGCAGAAAGATGTTTGCATCAGTGGGATATCTTTTCAGACTACGTAATTTCCTTCCTATTCCAACAAAATTGTGTTCTTTTGCGTAAAATTGCGTTTACCAATTCTTGATTATGCTGACTCTTGTTATCTTGATTTGAAAGACGAGGAGCAGTTAAACAAAGTTGAGCGATTACAAAATCTTGCTGTTTTGTTTATTTTTGGATTAAAAAAGTACGACCATGTCTCTGACTTCCGTAAAAAGCTCAAGTAGCGCCCAATCCGTCTTCGCAGGAATACTTCCGTCTTCTTTACTGTGTACTTTTGATCCACTAACACCACCATATCTTAAAAAGCGTGTCTAGTTTTTGGGGCACTCTCATTCCCGACATCTTCGCTCTGAACAAAATTTAATTTTAAAAATTCCTTCACACTCCTCTTCCTTCCTCAGCAATTATTTTACTGTCACATCCTCCCGACTTTGGAATGTCTTACCTCTGAATATCAGACGGGCAAAATCTTTAAAAACATTTAAGCGACTCCTAAAACTACACTACCATGCCCTCTAAACTGCCTTCTTGTATTGCCACCTATACTTATAAAATATGAAAATGTATGTAGTTATGTATCTATTTATTTATGTATTTTATTGTCATTTTCCTTATGGGTGTACAATAAAGAGTATTATTACTATGTTTCTCTCTAAAGATTCACGGATTCAAAAGAACCCGGTCCTTTGGAAGGCTAGCGTGGGGACATAGGTCCAACACATAGAGGCCCCTTAGAGAATATTCAAATGTTTTACTGTGACGCATCAGCCGGGATCCATCTCTGGGTAACCACAGGTAATTGCCCAGAGTTGGTCGCCGGTTAATGCGTAGGAACTATGGAAAATGTGGAAATCTAAACTAGGACTATGTAATGGAATTTAGATGGACTGGCTACTGGGCTATTGAATGAGACTAATGGACGTCCGCCTTTACAATAGTCTCTAATTGAATGGTTGCCGGACGGTGACTCGCCTCCCACTAGATGGGCCCGCAGAAAGCGGTGTAGTGCCTTGGGCACAACATCGGCGTGGACGGCTAAGGGTGTAGAGAGGTGTGCACCGGTTTCACCATCACGAGGAACTCGTGAGCGGGTTTCCCCGCTATTACGCAGATTGAGCACTTTCACCCTTTCGAACATATAGCTCTTGCGTTCCACTCTGCCGGCCAACAAAGGCAAGCCAGAGGCGGTGGATAGATTACAATTCCCCTCCGGAGGTTTCAGGTCCGTGGGGTCGCCACACCCCAACAGCTCGCCACAAGCTGCCCTGCGGCTTTATTATTATTATTAACATTGTTTCTAAGTATTTATAAATGAACAAAAAAAAATAGACAATCAAATTCAAAGCTAAATTAATTACTAAGTTTTAACAAGCATACTACGTATTATAAATGAAAACAAAAAGGTCATATTTTTAGAGCTAAAGCGTACAAAGAGAAAAACGTGTAATTAGAGCATTACTTAAATTTAAAAAAAGAATTATAAAAAAGTTTTTTCCAACGATTTTCTAATTCATTAAATATGAGATTATGAACAACGTTGTTATAAAAATGATGCTGACGAGTGACGATGAGTAGTTTTGTACTGTGGCCCATTTTTTTGTTTTTAGCCACATTACTTAACACTTCTTCTCTTATATCTATATAAATTATACCAATATAATAAATTAACTCAAGCTTAATTTCAAAAAACTTGGTAATAATATGTATAATAATGGTTTTTCAAGATTTTTTCAGAGTGCTCGTACCTCAAACACTTTGTTATTCGTCTGTCTATCAAGACCATGTATCTTAAGATTACGTGGAGGTATAAGCTTTATCTAGAATTAAGTCATTACTCAATCAGTGCTACAGTTAGCACAATATTTTTTGTTCGTGGTGTAGTACCTCCCATAGATCTGATTATATAGAGGGAACCTACTGTTAAGACACTCCGTTACCCGTTTGTCGTCCAATGTTCGAAATATTATGCGTCGAATGACACCTAACGAAACCTTACTTAACCTAACCTAACTCTGTGCTTAGCAGAGTGAGGTAAATGATAATAATTAATTTCCCTGAATCTGAATTGAACCTACATGCAGCGCAACGACGCGACAGCTTTAGTAGGTATATAGAGATGCTTCTAAAAATATATGCCAACGTAAATTGCGACGACAAGTAGGTAATGTGTTACACTGTACCGGTATAGTAATAATGCACGAGAGTAAATATTAACTCAGGCCCAGACAGTGAAAGAAAGGACGGAAGACCTAAATGAACTAAATTTTTACTCCACTAGCTATTTTTATATTATTTCCTTTGGGATTTTAATATAGATGCTCTCTTTACAATTTTTAAAAAGCTAATAAACTTTATAGCTTTGTTAAATATAAAATTGTTATATTCATTTTATCATATTCTATCAACAATATTTTTTTTATCTTGTCTGTAGTAAGAATGCTATATAGTCACATTTACTTTTATATATTTGGATAGTTTTTATTATGCGATAAACCTCAAAACGATACTGAAGTACTAACTGCACATACATATATAGTAGAGGCCAACATATGCAACATACATAACATACTATACAGTTTTTAATTTCTTACGGCAATAAAATCATCGTTTTTAAACTTCACTTAAAGTGGTATAAGGAAAAACTTTAATTAACTCTTAATTACTATTTAAGTGGCTTAATTGATACAAATCGATATACTTAAGAGTATCGGTAAACTTTAAATGTTTACTTGAACCAGTTCCAAACGATTACTGTACCAATATAACTTTTAAATGAGATTGAAAATGTTAATTGTGAAATTGTAAAATTAAGTAGGCGTATAAACTATACATATATTATCTACAGGTAATATTTAGAGTTTTATATTAAACGAGTGAGTTTTTCAGAAAACGAGTGAGTTATCTATCACTTATAGTGTATGTTTTACAGTAATCATCCATACTGAGTAGTAATCGCATTAAAAATAAACTACTTCTGAAATCTATTTCAATTTAGAACATAGAGGAAAATTGTTCTCTATATTCTTAAAATTTTACATACTTACTTAGAATTAAATTTGAAAGTATTTATTTATAAATCATTATTTTTGGGGTCATGTATAAAGGCAAAGAGACATAGAGGACGTAGTGTCAAGATTAGTGTCTTCCTCCACTTACCGCCCGAATTTGAAACAAAGTTACGGAACTCAACGACACTTAATGAAACGCTTAAAATAATAAATACAATACTAAAACAGCAAAATTGTATTAGATATTATTTTAAAATAATCTATTTAATATTTACCTAACAAAATATTATTGTTTCAAAAGTAAATATACCGTTCAGTCATTCAGAGATCCGTGAATAAAATAAGTCCCCAGTACCAGTCGCCGGTACTGAGCGCTGTGTAAACAATGCCGGGATTGCAGTCCGAGATGACATCAAATTAAACATTGAAAGTATTTTTCCGTCTACCATTAAGGATGTAACCCAGTTTGTTTTGTAATTTCTACCGATTCATTTAAATATATTGTGCTAATGCTATTTTCTTGCTATTGCTTTTTCTTGTTATAGTTTTAAATATTTTTAATATTTAGCTTAGAGATGTGGATAATATGAAGTGAAGTATATTATCAATTAAAATATTATAACTAACCGGTTTCTCTGGTTTTCAGCTCTAAAGTTACAGCTCTCGTAGTTTTCAGCTCTAGTAGGTCCACTAAATATTATCATAGTAAATTTTTAGGTATTATTTTATGTTATACGTATAGAGATTTAGTACATTTTGTAATAAAATATACACACATTTAACTGACATTTTGAATTTGTTCATAATAGCAAAGCAACGGGCAGAAAATTGTGCAATCCTAGCATTGGTATTCAAATAAAGCTGTATATCGTACTTTGTATTTTTAACATGCCACAAATTCGAAGAGATGTTTCATTTTAAGTAATATTCTTTAGGATTTAAATAAATATAACTTAAACGAATGATACTAAATTAAAAAAAAGACATCATCTATATCTGCAAGCAAGGCCACCGTGGCTTTTTAAGACAGCGTCTGACAAACGCGATGATTGACGTGATGATGATAAAAGTTTTCCGTTCTCTCCCGCACATAGCATGTCAGGCAGAGAGAATCCTGGAGGCATTACGTGAGAAGCGGAACTCAACGCCTCACTAAGAAAAAAAATGTACAATATATTGTTATCTTTCTCCAGTAGATTTGAAAATACTATTCTATCATTGCTTATAGTTAGATATTGTAGAATTGGACCACCAAAATTTCAATAATAATAACAACAACGACATACATAACAAACCTTAGTTTATAGGTACATACGAACTCAGTTAACAAGTATACAATTCATATTTTTTAAAACAAACGCGATATTTCCCTAAGGGGCTAAAGAGACAATATTGTTGTTGACTTCATTCGCTGCCCTCTATCGACGTCGCGTCGGGATATTGCATACTAGGTGGCAATATATGTTATTTATCATAGAATAACGTGGACTACGTCTAAACAAAACTGACTAGGATAGCCGGTCTTATTTAACTTGAAATTTATAAGTTTCAGCCCCATGTCTAAATATATTCTGTTAAAAGAAAATTATGGATTTGTTTTATCTATACGTATCACGTAGCATCTAAATTTTTAAATGCTTTTAAGAGATATCATTGACAAAACCAGTGCCAAGCATACAAAATAGAATATTTTATTAACAACTCGTGTTTAGTTTATAACAAAAATATTTTAAAATTTACTAAGAGTGAACAACTTAATAGAAATGTTCCTATCAAGAATTTTACGAGACAAAGTTTTTGGCTCCCTTCCAAGTAGCAAGGTCTCATCATGATTGATAGCAGCACCTCACTTTGCTCTTGATTGAGTGATCTTTTTGTTGTTTGCAGAACCAGCGATATATTTGATTGGCTGCCCTCGTTATCAATTAGTGAAAAGTAGGATATACATTTTTATTATAATGAGAAATAAAATAGACTAACCAAATTTAAAAGTTAAAATGGTTGGCACTAGGGTGGAAACATAACAGAGTATAGGTTCGACTCCCACTCAAAGAAATGAAATATTTCATATTTTCATTTCTTTGTTCTGGTCATTATATAAAGACTCAACTTGAGACACTATATGTTCGGTGGCTGAACTCTACACCTTACTTTGGCTACTAGGGCGGGAAGATATCCCACTGCCCTACTTTGTCTCTAGGTAATATATCAAATAAGGTACAAATGAGCCAGTCGCAAATTTTAAATCTGTCATAAAATAATAGAAATGAAATTGAATGAAACGGAACCGTACTTTCACAGCTGTCACAAATCTCTACAAATATTTGAGCGCAGCAAAACCAATAAGAGTAGTTGGAAATCAATAATAAATAAAAGAGCCATTCCGATATGTTAGCTTGCTAGCCAGCTTTATTTGATCGATTGCAATATAACACAAATTTTTTAGTCCATATATTCCTTTTTCGTTCTAAAAACTGTCCGATAACTCGGCGACAGTTTATATATAAACTGACCGAGTTTTGTTGATTAGTCCTACATACAAATGTGTGAAAATAACTATTAATATTTTTATTCGAAAATTGTAGGATGGCTTAGTCGAGTTACGTTGGGGTAGACATACATAAATCATTACATAGGTACTTAAGTATTGGGTAAGTGGATTCATCGTTAATCCATACCTATATTATAAATTCGAAAGTAACTCTGTTTGTCTGTCTGTTATGATTAAATACTCATATAGAAATTCTTGAGGGTCTCGGGATAAACGTAGGATCCTTTTTTTTCTCATATTTGTAATATTTTCGATATATACCAATATATTAAAATATTTATTAATTTGACATGCAATTTATTCCGCCATGTTAATGACAACCGTCGCTATGCGACCGTTGATAAGCAACGATTTGCAAAGTTTGTTGTTAGAAAACGTCACCCAAAATGAGTTTGTTTAACGCATCTGAGAAAACTGAAAATAATTTCATAAATATATTTAATAAATATTCGTATACTTCAAGCGGGCGTAGCCGCGTTCGGGTCCACTAGTCTTTATAAATGGGCTGTGGCCTTCTTTTTAATTTATACAATTATTACTATATATTATATTGTAATCAAAACTATTTAATTTAATCACTAATTTATGTATGTATGTTATGTAAATATAGTTATATGTCAAAACAAAATCATATTTTTCTTTCATTGGACAAAGATATTATTCTCGGCGATTCAATATAGCTTATATGTTGTTTGTTCCCAAGCCTATTACCTGTTAAGTGTTTCTATTAAGTTGTTTACGAGACGCGGATGGAAGTAAATATATTACTAATAAAATGGTAATCTTTCTTGTGTTTTATGGCTTATTTCCTAAATATAAATAATTTCACATTCATAAGAAATACTCGGAAAAATCTTTCCATATTTCAAATTTCTGTGCGCTTAGTCTATTTCGAACTACGAACAACTGACACGTGCTTGAAAATCGGATTTCTAAAAATTTTGGAAAACTATATATATATACTAAAATGTAAAATTTTCAGAAATATTCTTTTACTGCTCCCCATTGAATCTACATGCTAAACTTCAGCAGTCCTCTTTCAATGGTTACTATTGTAAATTGTCTGTCAATCACTTGTAACTAAACAAATAAAGATAAAATATATATTTATTACAATTATATAATTTGCATTAGAAATTACTAATTTTTTTTATTATTACTAAAAGTTATTTACCAACATATTATTTTTGTGTCAGCAATAACATTAAAAATAATGATAAAGCAAATATAAATATAAAAGGTAAATACTTAACCTTGCACAATAAAATTACATAAATAATTACATATTCGGAACATGTTATGTAAACAATAGTCACAAATGAGATCACTTTTACATCAGCGTCTAAGAATCTCAACTATACGACGACAGGCAATTAAGAAATTTATTGCAATGGCTCTTTCTAGAGCACCCATTATACTAATGATCGCTAATTTTGGTATCACGATTCTTAATAAAACAACTTGGAAATGGTGTTTCGAAAATAATTATGATTTAAAATAGAAATAGGTTACGTGTGTTTTAATTTTACTTCTTAACTTATTTTTCAAAAAAGAAGAGGTATATACCTATATTCTTTAGCTATGTATATTTTCTATGTATCCGTCGATTTTATTGTTCATTTTTTACAATTTAAAATAATTAAAATATTGTCATTTACAATTTAGTTCTTTTTAAGTTTTGTGCATATAAGTATAGTTTTGAAGGTTTCTATTTTTTTGAAGAAAATAAAGATATATTAGTTAGCTTTTATATTTGTTTTATATATTACTAACAGATAATTAAATAATTAAATACATTATAAAAGATAAGGAACTTACCTACGTTGTACGCATCACTCATTCATATTTTAATTCCCTAGTGAATTGTGTTTGATGATTATAACCTATTTTAATCATATGTGATAGCCAACTAGTGGTATACTGAGCTATAGGATTATAATTAATGTACAAGCACGCAATATGTTTTTTTTTCATCTTTACGCTGTATCCCCCATATAGCGGTAGGCAGAAAGAGCCTAGTGTTAAGACACTCCACTCCCCACTTTCCGCCGAATTTTGGAGGCATCGCGTATTGCATGGCGGAACTCAACGCCGAACGTGGTCTAGATATTAAATTATAAATAAGCAATAACTCATTCCCCGAGTAAGAATCAAACCTACAACGGCCTACACAACGGCCAATGGCAATGCAACGGTAATGGTTAAATGAATATAACCATTGTTATACTGAACTATAAGAATATAATTATGGTCGATGTATGCAATATGTAATGTGCAACAAATAATTAGCCTTTGAATTTATTTCTCATTATTGTTTCTTTAAACTAATTAAGGTAGTATGACTCAGTAGCTGTATATATTTTAAATATTTCCATAAGTATATACTGTAATATTGTAATGAATCATTTCATTATTATTTGTTCAATTAAAATAAAATTAAGTGCCACTTCACAGATATTTCTCTGTTGACTTTATTAAATCATAGATAGAAATTATTAATACAAAAAAATATTCACATTATTAGATTAGATTCTTATTAAATTATTTTCTTAGTAAATGTAATTCAGCTAAAAATAAAAGACCAATTTAGCTACTTTTTAAACCATAGTAAATAACATAAAGAGTATCGCAACAATGCAAAGGATAAAAAACAAAAACACATACTCGTAAGCCGGCATTATTAAAATCGACCAGAATCGAGTGCATTCGCATCCCTCCTTGCAACGGCAAAGTAAAAGATGATTTGTTTAAAATTCTGCAACCAAGAGTTGCTTGATGAATATCGCGGCCGTATATTGGAATAATGATCCCGCCTTCAACTGCATTCAATGGCATTTTGCATACAATATGGTAGATAGATTTATATTAAAATATGGCGAACGTCAGTGCCGGTTGCCCACAATAAATTATTCATTGGGCACACTCAATTTTCGTCCAAGATAAACAGTTGAGTGTATCAAATCCTGAGATACATCGTAAGCTGTAACACGGTCTCATAAATATTCAGATTACATATTATTGTTCTCGGTTTGTCGGTAATTAGATCGCCCACGAAAGGAAGCTGCGATTTAATCATTTAGTAGCGACAAAGTTGGTAATAAATTAGATGCAGTACACGCCCAGTGCGTTACTCATTAGCGTCGCATACTATTATCTGAAGATTGCTATGAAAACAACATAAATGAATGAAATTAATATTTTCTTCTTACTTTTTTTTGTCAGATTCACGATGTATGGTGCACATAGCAGATTAGAAGAGGGAATCTGTTAAGACACTACGTTCTCCATTTGCCGCCGCGTTTTGCGAAGAGCGAAGAAATTAAAATATTTCATTTCCTCGAATCGAAATCGAATCCATAGCCTGTCGCGTTTATAGTCACACTTTGTGCACCTGCGCCACGACTGACTGACTAACTTCTTCTTACGCGACTAAAATTTTAGTCCTCTCTAAATAAAGCATAATTTCAACAACGCTACCTATTTACTATTCCAAAGGTATATAAAATAAGAATATGGATAACTAAATGCTTGTTGTTTATTAAAATAAATAATGCTGACATATTTTTATTCCTAATTTTAGTTTTCTGTAACTTGGAGATGTCGTCATCATTATAGATGTTAGCTGGAATGCATTATTAGACTCTACAAACGATGTAAAGAAATGCCATGCATATCATTTTTGTTTAACGAACGTATTATTATTTGTTTACGTTGCATTTATTGAAATTATATTTGATTTTATTTCCATCCATCAGCCTTTCAACGTCCACTGCTGGACATAGGCCTCCCCTAACTCTCGCCACTCCATCCGGTCCTGCGGCCTTTAAACCCAGCGGATTCCCGCTGTCTTTTTAATTTCATTTTATTTAATAGCAAAAAATATAAACTCTTAGATTTATTTAACCTATTAAATTATATTAACCTAGATAGAACGAGGAAATCTAGAATACCACACACAAAATTACTAATTCCATTACGCATTACAACAATAACAACATGCATAACAACAATTATTTCCGCTCTCATTCAAACAACAAACAATATACAACAAACCGACAAAATGTGTGCCTGTCGATACCCAATAATATGAAACAAATGCGTGAGTTATAGCAAGTTTTATACGCTGTCCACGTGACGGACGCCTAACATGACCTCACAATTCATTCTTCCATATCATAAATCAAGAATCAACTATCATAACTGACAAGCGATCTTACCATAACCTTTAGTGTAACGAACTTCCTCTGTGCACTCGAGTAATAAAAAGTTTTATATTTATTATTATAATATATATGTACCTATTCCAGAAATAGCGATGTGATTGAATAGATTAACGATCGAGAGCTCGTTTAGTGGTCAGTGAAATGGTTGTAAATATTTAATATTTCTATACAAATCAAATTCAATCGTCGTTGGTTTATATGAATTTTATATTATTAAATTTATATATACTTTTTATTAAGTTTTTTCTCTGTATCATTATTATTTATAGTTTATGTATGTTGGTAAGTATATTCTTTGTGATACGTTCTGTCTGCGCTTCTGTGATCATAGAAACATTTTTTTTATGGTTTTATGTATAAAAAACATTTTATCATTTGAATCCTCCTTTAAAATCACTAAATTTATCAAATGTAAAATTGAAAATACTAATTTCCTCCTTTGTATCAAATAATTAATAATTTAGTTTTTTTTTAACTTCACGCTCACATTAGGGGATGCATAGAGAACCTGGAAACTTAGTGTTAAGACTCTCCATGCTGAAATTTCTCGTTTCTTTCTAACTCCGAATTCTGGAGGCATTCCGTGTTGAGTGCCTAACCCACTCACTACATGGGGGATACAATAAATATTGAGCACATTTATTTGTTTATTTTCAAATGTCAATTAAACTAAGCCTCATACATTGACTAATAGTTTTAAAATAGACAAGCAAATGAGCCAGTCCAATAGCGCGTCTATTAAAATTTATTGCATACTGGGAATAACGAAGTCATGTTTCACGTTAGTAAAATCTTTTTGCCGGCATTCCAACTACAAGAATAAATTGTAAACTAACAAATTGGTCCGCGGGCTGAGCAGTGATAGATAGCGGCGCGACGTGCTCGAAACAAAAGGCAAAGTGTTGGTTGCAATCACACTGCCTATTCAACTACGGCCGGAGCAACGAAGATGTATGGACGCGGCGAACAATTTATGGGGACGTTCCTATTTGGGGACAGGGTGCTTGGTAATTTTGACGGTGCGGCCTGGTCGGCTGGTCTTGGTTGATTAGTTGGGTATTCGATGAACCGAAAATGTCAATTGTTGAATGCTCAAACAGTTGTGATCGTTAAATGTTATTAGGGTTACTGATAAAAGATTAATAGATCATTAAAAATAAATAAATAAATAAAAAATATAGTTTATCATATCAGGTGATGTCGTACAATTTATTTATGAAAAATTAAGCACTTTAGAAAGAGATTATAAAATTAAAGTATAGCCAATTGTGATACACATTTTTAAAAATCATCATATTTACTTTAAAAAAAATCTTCTTAGACCTTCTCTAGTACCAGTATATATGTGTAATAGGCCTTATCCATTGCATATAATTCGCTTGAGTAAACCACATGAACACGAGCGAAATTCATTCAGCCAATTAGGCGTAGCTAGTGTTGCAACCAATCATCGTTTGACACAAGTCAAATTGGAGTTTGAGCGGTCCGATTTGATTGATACAAATGGAGGTCATTCAATGATTTATCATTCTGTTCCTTAACTATCATTATCGATTAGTAATAAGTTACTAGTTTCTTAATTTTAGTCGACCGTTAATATAGTTGGTTGAGTACGTTACTATTGTGCCCATTTTGTTTAGCTATCCTCTTCATTCAGGATGTAGTGAAAATCTAAATATTTTTAATCGTTGCATAGATATAGCAAACTTAATATTGACGGAAGTATTTTTTTAAGCTTAACTGTAAATAACTCGCACATAGCATAGCGGTCAGAAGGCACCTGGGAACCTAATGTTTAGACATTCGTAAATAAAAGATTTCATAAATAAAAAAATCGAGGTCACTTCACAAGCAATTGAATCATTACGATGGTCATTTTTAGTTAACTTAATATAAAAATTAATAAAATAAATAAAACATATCACATAACGCGGCGCCGCGTGGCTTGCACTTCCTACATACAATATATTCAAATTGACACGATTGAAACAATATGTACGGAATCATAGGCAGTAGTTTTTGTCAATTTCGACGACAGATTTAATTAATGAAAACTTAACAATAACAAATAACAATAAACAAACGTATATAATTAATTGTTAATTAGTTATTTTGGACCTATATTAGTTTTCACTTCATATCCATATTTTTTCCTATAGCAACAGTGACCAAGAGGAAATCCACCTATCAATCATTCAGTCTTTTATTGTGTACCGCGAATACCAAGACATTATTTACGTGCAATTGATGGGCAGCAGCTCACATTTGACCTTGCACTTGATAATAGGAACTACTTTTATAAGACTAATGGGCGAACAATTGCTTGTCTGTATTGTAATCGATATATCATTTATATTATTTCATGTACTGATGTTTGCGAGGGAATGATTAAAATGTATGTAAGATAATTTGTGTAGTATGTTTTTATGTTATTTGAGGCCTAGAGAGACTCTCGCGGTGCGATGGCAGAGTGCGGGGTCTGGCTTTAAACGCGACGGTTGTTTCATCGTTTTTTTAGAATTCACCCCCTAAATGTGCAAATAAGGGGTTGAAAGTTTGTATGGAAAATCTTTACATCGCCACCATTTTTTATAAAATTTGAAATTAAGACTCTTAAAAATATTTCATTCAACACGTGTTTCATGGTTTATTGGAATTCACCCCTAAGGGTGCAAATAAGCAGGCGAAGCTGCTAGTATAAAATAAATAGTTGTAAAGTTCACGGGGGCCGCTAGTTATAATATAAAAAATACTTTGATTACTAAAATACAATATAACTACATCAGCACTGTTTATACAAGATATAAAAAACACAAAATTTCTTACGCCTGTACTTTAATATTAAATATTTTTAAAATCTGATCCCGGGAGTCTGTTTGATAATTTTCTATGGCATGCGATTTCGCAAGGGAAATTCGCAAAAGACAGTAAATGGATTATGTTGCTGAATTTCAAAGGTCACAATAAATAAGTTTAAATTTTAAAAGGGTCTTTTACACGAATTCAGAGGTTAAAAAAATGGTGAGGTGATGACTTTTATGTAATATTTATGTAGATAAATATCCGTTTTTATGGAGATTTAAAAATATTAATACAGTGAAGTATTTCATTTCAATAATAAAAAGGAAATCGGTGCAATTTTTAAGCATCAATTATAAGTAGCGGTGTCTTGATTTCACACTACTCTATATTTTATTTATATATATTTTGTTTTAAAAGTTATAATTTCAAGAAAATAACAAACATTTTATAGCTAAAGCGTAAAGTTTTTTTCATTCCTCTCTACTAACATCACATCTAACCATTGCAGAGCAATAGAAAATGCAATCCAATACGCTTTATCTAAAACGAAGTACTGTCGACTCTTATACTCAACTATCAAGAGCATTTATGTTAAAATTCATAAATCAAGAGATCAAAGGATATTACAAACTCGAAGTCTGTACCATTACGTGTAATGAATGAAGATAAGGTATTCGCGTCCAAGTATATTAATATATGTCGCGACAAGTCCTAATCAATTTATATCAATACTGCCAATGGAGCGCTCTGTGGGTCCTTGTTAGCAAGCGTTAATGTGAATTTTAATAGGGCTGACCAAAGTACAGCACTAGTGTTGTCTGTCTGTATATCTTAACATCTTCAGTATTTAGATACTATTATAGTAGAAAGTTAGATATTGTGATTTTTTTACAATACTTATGTTTAGTTTAGCTGAGACGGAGAGTACGGAGAGTATAATAAAGCTTTATTTTAGTAAAAAAAATAACTTCATTTGAAATATGTCTATAAAAAAACGTTTTAAATAAAAAAAATAAATTGGCCTATTTAGACAAATTTTATTTAGACAATGTTATTCCACACATAAGAACGAAACGTATAAAAATTTTAAATTAAAATTGGAAATATTATGTTAGTCAAAAGAAAACACCATGAATCGTGCGTTTGTGGTGCAATCAGTGACTAGTTCCAATCTAAAATCTCTTACTCTATGTCAATGCCACCATAGTCCTTTATTTCTAATTGCTATTAATCTGATAACAGTTAAACTACCTTGACAATTTTATCAAACGATTATGATTCATTCACAATTGAGAGAAAGGACTTTGTTTTATGGTGCAATCTGTATAAGGTTGCGATATACATAGATATTATTGGAAATTAAGGTTTTAAAATTAGTAAACAACGTAAAAATGTTTAACTACAATAAAAAATTAGGTGTAATATTTTAAGATAATTAACATCTTCATTTGTCTTTGCAAATTAAATATACCTAATTATTTTTTAAATATGGTACTGAATTCTTCGGCATTTCAATAAACGATATTTTATCATTTAAACAATAAATTTTAAACAAAATTGTAACCTACTAAAAAATATAAATAATTATACATGTTTGTTCCATAAACTATTCAACTTGTTAAGCTAAATCTTTACAAGAATTTATCTTATATATCAGTTGTATAATTTAGCTAAAATATACATATAAGTAAATTTAAGCGACAGTAGCTAATATTTGTATTAGTAATTGATAAAATTACGGTTATATCTGTCGTTTTATACCACTGTATCACAGAAAAAACATTTTTTTCTTCTAATTCGTCATAATTCGACAGTATGTTAGGAATAGTGAGACCCACACATGAAAAACGTATGAAAAAAATATTTATATTCATGCCTAAAAAAAATTCGGCAGAATTCTGCAGAAAGTGGGGAACGGAGTGTCTTAACACTAGGTTTCTCTGCCTACCCTGCTGAGTGCGTGATACAGCGTGAAGCTGAAAAAAAAAACTTATATTAGCATAGTCATTGTGGATATTAGCTATATATTATAATACCAATAGAGTCAACCCTATACATCATCTATTCGAATTAAGGCAGAGCATGTGTGGCGTCTGCCATACGTAACGGGCGGGCCGTCGTAAATACTCGTATCTGCTTCAACAGGGACATGTGAATATACTAACCTGTTAACGACAATGTATGTTATGGGTTTTTTATACGATTGCTAATTGTTAATAATTATAAAATTATTATTTTTTCTTTTCTTTATTATATTCTTGTCATTTTGAATTGGACATAACAGTGCGATTTACTTTTGATATTGGTTAAAAAATTGTTTTAATATTTAAATGTTTAAGATTTGCTATATTTTGGAACCTAACGTAACGTCGTTTTGTTGATAACTTAAATTAAATTTTAAAAACAATTTAAAGGATGTGTCCTTTTTTATATTCATGTCGCATATAAATTTAATCTTAGATAATGAAATGGTCAAAATTATGACATAGAAATGCTCATAATAACAGAACTATTTAAATAAGTACTAAAAACCACTAAATAATAGATTGTCTCTTTATATTAATAATTTTAATTGTTATTGCGATATTTGTCTACAAGGACTCGTTTATCAGAATTAGTATCGATCTTGGTGAGTAACCACAATGAATTAATGGAGAACTGAACAGATACATTATCCAGTTCTGACCTGCGTTGCCGACAGTCATTTGTCTACACTACGTTTACGTTGAGGAAAATAATTAATTACTATCGACACTAGGGAATGGGGTCGATCATATAAGTTAAGCATGATATTTGCAAGTTTAATTGTCAAAAAATATTTATGTAACGGGTATGGGTTCGATTCTTCATGAGAAGAAGAATTCTCTTTCGTGGGAATGAGTCATTTTATTTTCTCGCTCTGGTTACAAGATGAATCGTGGCGTTGGGTTCCGCCACTCAACATGTGATATTTCAAAAATTTTGTAATACACCGTAAGTGTGAAATGTACGAGTATCTAAGCATTAGCTTCCCACTTCTTCTTCTTGTAGAAGTTTATGTTTACGCGTGAATCTAAAAAACACAAGTAAAAATAGTAAAATAAACTTTCACTCACTGTTAAACTTTAAAAAACAATTGCAATTTTATTCGCCTCTACAATTTATTGGTATTGGAAAGCCAATTATATAAATATTTTGGTAGTTTGCTTGCATATTGACCAAGTAAAAGAAAGTTAACGATTGTTTTTAATTTTAACGTTTAACTTTCTACATAACTATGATCACTATCGAGCAATAAAGATATATTGTACGTTTAGGCAATAACGGCCTTTCATTTGGTAATAAATGAATGTTTGTTAGTTTTCCTTTCGGAGATCAAAGATTACGTGTTATTGAGATATATTTATGTTCTCATCTATTTTAATAATAAAGAGCCGAACATTTAATTTGTTTTAAGGAATTACTGTCTCGAATTTAATTTTTTTTTTGCGTAGAACGTATAAGCCTCGGAAAAAAAATATTCAAATATAATTACTGAAATGAGAGACCGTCGTCCCAGAGTACGAGTGAGTGACTGTAAACGCGACCAGTTGTAGGTTCGATTCCTACTCGGAGAATGAAATATGTTTTCACGGTACTCGCTCTGGTAATAAAACACCCGAGTCCTGCCATTCAGCACGAAATACATCAAGAATTCAGTAGAGAGTGAGGATCAAAATTTTCTTAATGGGGAAAGGAGTCTAACACTACCTTTCCAGGTTCCCTCTGCATATCTATATGCGGGCTACAGCGTGAAAGCTTTTGAGTTGAATATTTTATGTAGTAGACATAAGAGTACATCGTCGTTTTAATTAACTCTGGCTCCTAGACAATGGCCTAGCCTAAGGATCTCTACGGTGATCGATTATGCGCTGCCCTAAATTTAGTGGTTTTTTTTTCGATGACATACACCAGATTGTCGTTCTAGTGGCAGTGTCGTCACTCGAAAGCTTTCTATCTCAATGACCATCACTCCTCCTCATTAAATAATATAAAAAGTTTATCGAAAGTCCAAAATATACACGAACACGTACTCACTAATAATTGAGACTTTAATTATTTTGAGGTCTTAATTTTTCCATTAAACGAGTTTTTTTTATAAACAGTGGTTGGAATATAATGATAGTTATGGGTTACAGTCTAGGACAAGAATTATGTTCTTTCATTTCCCTTTTCTATTAAGATAAAGTGCAGCGTTAAGTTCCGTTAAAGCACACATTTTTTATAATTAGTGTGGAATGTGGAAAACAGAGTATCTTGACATTAAATCTCCCCTGAGTACCTTGTTACATGCAAATTATAAAACACACATCCACAGTAAAAGTGTATTAACATAGATTTTTTCAATCAAGTCCAATCTTGATCTAGATAATCAAATATGTTCTCTATTTCCAAGTCGCTACAGTACAAACAAATTGTTTAATAAACGTATTGAAAAGTATTTTAGATTGATAGCAGACGATATATCAATAAGGAATGATGAATATTAAACAACGATGACTAAACGGTAATAAGTGAGTATAAAAACTAGCCATAGTAATCTGTATAGAAGTGTACAACAACCCAAAAGAATAGCCAAATATAGCTTTTATTTTTATATAAATAAGAACCATGTAATAAACATGTGAAGTAGTCGTGTGTCGATCGTTGTACAATAGCGATTTGTTAGATAAATCTTTACCATGTCAACTCTTCATATGCAGTTATCATGTAATTTTAGTAACGCCTCTTTATAATACAACAAAATAGTATACAACCAGTTTTTAGTTTTGATTGGAATTTATCGATTGCTTTTATTAATACGGTAAGCTAAAGACTTGAATAAAATTACCGTCACGCTTATATAAAGCTTCCATCGTTATTAATAATAACAAAATTTAATTTTTATGACGTATTTTTGAAAAAAAGATTTGTAAATACTAACGTCTACACCAAAGTTCGTAAATTAGTCATTATCCTGGACTGAAACTAGCTAATTTTTATTTTTACTTTTTTAAAGTAAAATGTGTACCTGTTAAGACATTCCGTTTCCCACTTTCTGCCGAATTATGGAGGCATTGCGTGTTGAGTGGCGGAACTTAACACTGCACTTTACCTCGACGCCAGAGCGACGAAATGAAAATGGGTACCTAGGTTACCTACTCGGGAGAATTAATTATTTTGATTTCCTCGAACTGGTACCTATTACAACAGATTGCTTGGTTTTCACCAGTAAGTAATCTCAAATTCAGACGGAAAATGGGGTGTCGTGACACTAGCTTCTTTCTGCATCTCCTCCTTATTATGTGAAGTTGGCCAAAATATTTCTTCATTTACCATTGTAGTACTTATAAATAAATACAACAAATAATACAACATCAGAGACACTATTCACGTCTTAGTTTAAAAAGTAGGTAAACATAATAATGTAGATAAGCATTGTTACTTGTTTCAGAAAAGGAAATAACAAGTCTCTATAAATAGCTTATACACATATGCACCTACATACAACATAAAATGGTCGAGACGAATCTCAATTGACTAGAGGTGGTGGGTGTCTAACTTTGCTTATTCCATTAGGAGGGTTTAATTTCAACACAATCATCCCTTAATCTAAACCACACGAAAGCTTAACTTAATTTATTTTTCCGTTTGTACAGGTACTCGTATAGCTCTTATTTTATTTATCTTAATACAATACTGAGTAGATTTTCGTCTAGTGGAATAAGATTCTTTATAAATATGTATCAACGAACTAAATGGAACATTCCAGAATAATGAATGACAGTTTTTCTATTGAATAAATAGTGGGCATTGACCGTTTACTAATTTGTTCGTATCTATTTTAATTATATTACTTTTATTCCACATACAGAAATTACAATTCCTTATTGATTTAGTCGGGGAAATGTTAAACAAAAACTTGTATTGCCAGCATTTGTGTGATGCTATGAATGTGGACTAAAACTTTTTTACAATGTATCGCAGTATATTTAATGATAGAAAAAACTGTGATCAATTAACTTTATCTTATTAAGGAACTAGCAAATACGCGCAGCTTCCTTCGCGTGGACTTTACAGTCCTCGCCAGTTCTTTTACAACGCTTTCATAATACTACGTCTCATTCTCTCTATCTCATATGTATTTCACATGTGTGGATGTGGACTACTTCCATAGTAGTAGCTCTTTTTCACTTTCGATACTTTACCTAAAAATCTCGGCTTGTGTGTATAAATCCTATATATTTCTTTATTGTTTTTCTGTTTTTAGAACTAACTAACTAACGTAAGAAATTTATACTCCTCTTCATTTTAGTCACATCCGGCTTGGCTTAGGTGCCTACTTCATAGCTGAAGCACCCACGATCCTGAGATATCGACTCATCTCCGTGTTCGTCTAACAAGCGACATGTCCGAATATTATGTTGTGTTATTATCTACCAAAAACATCAAGCGCTGTTATAGCATAGACATTCCTTAAGCTTAAATTTATTAAATTAAAAGAAATAAATAACATTTTTTTGCTATTTTACATATCATTTTAAATAATGATTGTTATTCATTAACATAATTAGAATATACATTAGCTATTCATCAAATTATAAGCGATGACAGTAATTATTGAATTAAAACGGTCTAATTTTCCCCAAAATGTATTCATTATTCGCATTAGTATTGTCTATTAGGTCGCATTAAGTAATGTAGAATTATAATTAACAAATGCCTCGTAATAGTGTTTATCTCATTATAATTGATTCATTAAAATGCACATATAAAACGAGTTGACGGAGCTTAACAGGTTTTTAAATACAATGTACGATTTCTTTTTCTTTGAATATGTGTTATAATTTGAAATAAATCAGCTTCACGCTGTATCCCGCACATAGCAGGGTGGACAGAACGAATCTAGTGTTAGGAATTAGGACACTCTGTTCCCCATTTTCAGCCAAGTTATGGAGACATTCGAGTTAACGATAATAATAAATATATTAAATTAAATTTATTAAATAAAATAATAACTGTAAAAAAATACTAAATGTATATTTTTTAAAACGTCCATAATAAGATAACCACAATGAAGGCATGATTTTAATAAGGTTAAAATAATTGTACTCGTCCTGGAGACTGACTACGGTTGGTCAGGTGCCGGGAATAAAAATGTTTTATAAAAAAAACATTAAACTTTCGTCTGTGCCCAACAAAAAGTGCTTCAAAAGTTATATTAAGTAAAATAGTTAAAAGGCACCAATTATAGATTATGGTCATTACCACAATAAAGTTTCTTTTTTAATTCTCTTGTTTACAAAATAAACAAAATACGTAGGTTATTATTATTATATAATTATTATAATTATTAATATTATTAAAAATATATTATACCAAAAACCAGATATAAAAATTTTTCAAATAAAAATATGATGCGACTTCTTAAGGATTATTAATTTGACCATGTACATGTCAATCATTCTTTACATTGAAAATTTTTCAAGTCATGAACGAGTGAATAACAATCTTTAAATACAAGGCTTATGAATAATAATAAGTAAATTTTAACTTAAAAAGAAATATATAATTAAATGAAATGACATTTAGAATACAGAAATAATTAAGTCATAATATAAATACAATTATCATATTAGAGGTGAATAGAAAATAAAATTTGAAGTAGATATTTAAAATAACATACACAAATGTAAACAGGATGTCCAGATAACAGAGGACAGATTCAACGTGATGCATAATGTAGGACTAATGCTCTTGTTAATTACGTCCTCGGGCGCCAATTGATTACCAATCGTCGCTATTTCGCTTCTATTTAATCACTTCGACTTTATTAATATGTCATTTTAAGGCAATTTCGTTGCTAATAGTATACATATTATACTGATACGAATATTACATAATGGAAGCATAAATTGTTTCAATATCTAGTTATAATAGATGCAAAATGATTTTATCAGCCTTATACAAATATAGGGAAACAAGTTTCTTGGTGCCATAGAGCGTATTTTGTACATACATCGTACATCCTGATAAAAGGGGTCAACTAAACCAAAATGGGTATTGTTGCGTGAAACTAGTCGTCCAGCTCAACTGCTATAGCCACTCCATTGTCTGATAGAGATCACTGCGGAGGCTGGAATTGAGACAAAAACACAATGCACCATACAGGATACAATTTAGCAGATTTTTAGAACAGTTAATAGCTAGGGGTTGATAGCGTTTAACATATAAGGCGTAGTTCATGACTACGGAATAAAGGCCTATTATGTAGAAAGGCAGCGTATATCAATGAATCATACAGCACACAGGAGTGACATTTACAAAACGTAGAAAGCAAGTGCTTGCAGCCAACATTTGTTTAGTAAAACAAGTAAGAAGACATATCCCCAAGATACATTTTGTGTAAGGTAATGATAACGTTTTTTTATTGTTAACGAGAGGGGTCTCGGCCAGCGACGATGATATCTCGGCGTATGAATGATGAGTTCGTGCGAGACCTCAGGAAGCTGGATGCCGCGATAGACGTGAATCCGAGAGACATGGCACGAATATGGTAATTCTTCGCGCCTATCAGGTTTTCTATATTCAGACAAATTTAAAATCAATATCTACGCTTCTTTAATATCGCATAATATTAGTAATATATATAAAAATATAAGTATTGTTTGTTTCAGTAATTCTTTTTCCAGCAATTAAGGTTCTCTACCTCAAAAGGAAAAAACGCAACCTTTATAAACCAAGTTGCCATTGGCCCACAATCCTGACTCAATTACTGCGGAACTCTTAGTGGGAGAAGCCGACTCGCACTTGACTTAATTTTTATATCTGCCTGTTCGTGATGTTGTATCACATTTTCAAAAATATTGCATACTAAAACATAATGCATTGTTAGGTGGAATGTTCCACAATAATTATATCTATTTTAGCCTGGAAAACGTTATTAGAATTAATAATTTTATTAATTTTTTACTATGTAGAATTGCAAACATATCTATACTTTACTATGTAGTCATATTTAAATTTAATCTTAGGGTGTTGATGTTTATGGAAAGCCATTATATTAATTACTATAATATTGTGAAGATAAAAATGTATAATCATAAAATAACACGCTGTATTAAAACTTTTCGGATTTGATGACATTTTAATATTACGAGTATGTACATATTAAATTTAACGATATTGCTATTAAACGAAAGTGATGAAACTTTCTCATATTACTTTAAATTTATAATGGAGAAATTGTGTAGGTTTGTTTTTATGTTTTTTTTATAATTATATTACGTGTAGAATTTCATTGCACTTCAAATATGAGTAAAAACGTTTTTAGATGTTTATTTTAGTTGAAGGTAAATATATTTAATAACAAATATTTTTTTAGTTTATGGTTAATTATAATATAATTAAAGCTATAAATATAATTAAATTCATTAAGAGTTATATAAATATAGAGCTATAAATATAATTAAAATACAAAATTAAAAAATATTATAATAAATTAACTGAGCTATAAATAGTGATCAGTTAATTTAGATACGATTTATTCATATGTATTACGTTAAAGTAATAACGTTAACGTTAAATAACGTTAAATTACGTTAAAGTAATAATACATCTTAGAAAAAATAATAATAAGTTGGTTTTTCTTTATGCTTTTTTTTTGCCTTGTTTACAAATCAAACATGACATTTACATTTAACAGTTTTTGAGATAATGATTCCTATGGCAGTGGGTTGTTTTACAAGCTGCTCTAAAACAATAAAGTAATTTAGGAGAATATTTTAATTGTGTAAATTATTTCTACGAAGGAACCAATATTTGTGGTGTTGACAGCCATAAAGAGATTTGGTAGAAATTCTTTGTCTAAATAGATTTATGGTGACCATAACGTAATTGCGGTAAGATCCCGTCTTGTGTAAGTGGCGACAGTGGACGAACCTTCTTTTATTGTCCTTTAAGAAATTTCTAAAGGACTTATTGCTTACTCATCAAGCGTGAGCAGTTTTCAACGCAATATAATAAATATATGTTTTGGGAACAAAATATTGGGATCCGTACTCATTGTCAAAATTCTTATAAATTTAAAATATTTTTTTAATTTATGCTATATTAATTATTTTATATTTTGCAACAATTGTATGTTGCTATAAATTTTCCTTTATCTTGAAATATACGAATCCACAATGTTCTTAACAGAGTAATTATTTTAATTTAAATATATAATTAAACTTTAAAAGCCCAAACAAAATTGTAAGTGCGGAACCAAATGTTCACCGTTTAATATCCGTGCAACCTTACGTTTATTTTTGTGATTCTAGTGAAAGAATCCGAGCTGTTCTGAATGGGCTATAAAAAGTCTTTGGTTATGCTTAATACAATTGTTTCTATACTTTTTGGTTACAATTCGGCTGCCAGTTTAGTATTCTATTGTTTGTTTCTTAGTTTCACGTTGTATTGTAACAATTACTGAGCTTCCGGAAGCCTAGATTCGTTCCAGTTTGTCAATACAAAGTTTGTAATTGGACTCACAAGTGTACATAAAATACTGCCAAATTTATCCAGCAAAAGAGTAAGCGTTTCATTTAAAACTTTGTACTTAAAGTCAATATTTTATATTGTGTGTTTGTTTTAGTTATCTTTTGTTTTCCATGTTTAAATTGACATAATATATTAAGCGCTCGTTTCCATCGTGGTTTAATGGGAATATTTCTGATTATTGATGGTTGTAAGTTTCAACTTAAAAGAGAGGTTGGAAACAACAGGAAACGCAGATAGAACTTTTTTTAAGACATTTCCCATTTTCTGAAAAATAAAAACGAGACATTGCCTTTTTAAACGGTGGAAGTTAACGCTGCGCTTCGTCTTCTTACTCATAATAAAAAATGATGTATTAAGTTAATAAAAAAGCTCTCTAATAAGTAATCAATGACCATATTATAATCGAAAAAATACTTTAACTATAAGATAAGAGCAATAAATGTTGCTCATATAAGAACATCAGCGCTCCACTGTTATCAAACAGTGTAAATATTTTTATACGGCGTTCCTTTGGGAAGATCTTTGTGAGACGTTTTCGTAGCTAGTTGTTAAGAGATAAGTGGTAATATTGTGTATATTGCAAGTAAATATTGGTCGTCACGGCCACGTGAGATGTTGACTCTCAATACTGAGAATATAAATACTCCTTTCTTCGATATGACCTTGCTCTACGTTTTACTTAGACACCAATTCTATGAATGCTCTTTATATTTGTTAACACATACCTTAAGGTTTTCTTGTTATGTGTGATAAAGATCGCACTTCAAAAGGCCGCAGCTAAAACATCTTAATATTTACTTACTAGCACTTTCTTTTATAACGAACTAAATCTTAAATTTTAATTAAATAAAAACATATACAATTTTTATATTTGTTATTAATTTGTACAACAAATTATACCTTATTTATGCTTTACGAATTACTTAGAATATTTTAATATAATTTTTATTCACTAAATATTTTTTACCTTCCAATATTATAATTGAATCTGTAATAAGAAGTAAAGGAAGTTTTTTAAGAGCTTCTTTCGTCTCCCACGGTAGATGCAATCCGACACGCACGTGTCATGGACTCCGATGACTTTTGGTGACTCATGATAGCGCGACTATCGTCAATGGACGTGTTTTTTCAGCTAACTAGCCCGTGTAGGCATTACTATTTTTTGTTGTAAGTTCATTTTATCGTATATATATTTATATATATATATAAATTTTCATTTTTTTATGGAGAGGCCTATGTCCAGCAGTGGACGAGGACAGGCTGATGATGATGATGATGATGATTTTTTCATTTCATGTCTATTTGGTTGTAAGTATAATCTTCATTTGGTTAAAAATATATCAAATGTTTAACTAAACTAAACATGATAGCCATTCCATTATCCATATTAATATCCTTTTTATATTTATATTGGGAAATGATATAAAAGAGTTATTCGTATTTGAAATATTTTAATGAAATGTTTTTAAATAATATATTTATTAAATACTTTGCTCTATCTATCAGCTATATCAATTTTAACGGGTTTTATTAAAAAAGTAAAATTCGATTAACTATTTTAGCAAGAAAAGTATATTTTTCTTTAATATTATTTTTTAAAGTAAGTACAAAATTTAAGAAAGTAGCTTTATTTTCTGCAGTATTTTGTAATAATTTTACAGCGGTCATAAAAAATAATATTGAAAGTATATATTATTACAATCCCTTATAATATGAAGAAGAAGTTAACAATAAAAGAATTATATTGCTATATTATTTCAGCATCTGTTGTCATACTTAGTAGGTTAAGTACACAATGGGTTTGTGAACCGCAATGCCTTTATTATCTCGTTTTTACGTCTCAAAGTTCTGTCAATCAAATATCAGTGTCCGCCCTCTCAGAGTTTATCGAATATGCACTTCCTTTTCCTGCCATATCCGAAGAATGGATAGTGTAGGTCTATATTTTAAATATTTCTATTGAACTTACTTATATTACAGATAAAGATATTATTTGTCTGCTCTACTGTAGAGCGGAAGTTTCTGATTGCATAATAATGAAAATTCTGTAAAACACCATAAAGTCCACCAGCGGCTGTCGCGCCAATAAAATATGTATTAATAATTTAAAGTTTTAGGCAATTACTTCAATTACGTCAATTGATTTAAAAAAAATAGTGCCTTATAATATAAATATAATAATTGAAATAAAAATTTATAATAATGCCTTACGACAATAATATAAAATATTTATAAATGGAACTTAAACTTAAACTAAAAAATATATATTTGTCGACATTCTAAGTGTTTTCACTTAGAATGTCGATTTTTAAATATACATTCTTTTGAATGTATGTATATGTAATATTTTAGAAATAGAGAAACACCAAAACACTGTATGTTTTTAATTCATCATGGGTCGAGTAATGTATATTTCAGAGTCTGACGAATTTGTTACTTATTTTATTTATAATATAAAAATAGAGTTTCGTGTTTAAGTACACAGTTTCTTGTTCAGTTACATATAATATAATTTGTATATTTTATTGCGGAATATGTGCATATATATGCATCATGTAACAGGTAGGTATACACTATAACACGACCTCCACAGTGGTGTAACTTGAGGAGCAGTGTTCATTAAATCACGCAGGCGTAAGTCTTCTACTCTTTAAAACTAATATTTTTGAGTGTTTAAAAACAGGCGTACCATCTGTTATAAGCCGATGCAGTGCGGGTCCCAACTCCCACCGACACAAAGGCCCCCTACACCCCGCGCCCGCCCCACCCCCTGATATCCACGCGGCTTTCATTCGTTCAAACTTACGTAGGTCAGTTACCGCCCGACCGCAGGGGAGTATGGCTGCGTCAAAACTTTTACCGCGATCGCGCAGTTTCTGTTTACACTCGATCTAACACGAACTTTGCCGATCAAAACAACTGTCAACTATTGACTGTTAAGTGATAAAACTTCTTTGAACAATAATATAAATAAGTTTAAGTGACAAATGAACTGTGTTAATGTGGCAAAATGATTAAAAACTTATTTGGAATGTATTCGTTTAAAGTTTGGATGTGTTTGGTCGCGGTGGCCGGTGCGCGCGCACTCTCCGCGCCGCCCGCCCCCGCCCCCGCCGGCTGTCAGTGGGACTATTCAGACGCTAAGTTGAGTGAATCTAACTTTCTCACGTGTAACATCAAAACTATCGGCTCGGCGGACTTCCTATTTAAAAACATCACCACCGCGCAGGCGCACAATATCAACAAATTAGAACTTACTTGCACGGACTTGCTGTTCTTTGAAAGTTCGTTGCACATGAACACCGGCAGCTTTTTGGGCCAGTTGCGGAAGCTGGAGGATCTGCGCATTGAGTTTTGTAAAATACGTTACGTACCAGCGACAGTTCTGTCACCGTTACGCGATCTAACAAGTTTGACACTACGCTCGCACAATACAGATTGGCCTGCGATGACAATGGAATTTCACGCTGAGAGCTTTCGAGGCTTAATGGAACTTCGATCTTTGGATTTAGGTGACAATAATATTTATATGTTACCATCTGAAGTTTTTTGTCCGCTTTTTAGTTTGGAATCTTTAAATTTGACAAATAACAGATTGCAAGATATATCTGATATTGGATTCTCCGACTGGGGTAAAGGCCCGATTGCGCCGGGTAAATCTTGCAACACTGGATTAAAAATGCTTGATTTATCACGTAATAATATTTTAAGACTGCCTGACAATGGCCTTTCAAGCCTAAGATCTTTAGAAGTGTTGAATATTCATAATAATTTAATTAATGAAATAGGTGACAGAGCTTTTGTCGGATTAAATTCTTTGAAAATTCTGAATTTATCTGGAAATAAATTAGTGGCTGTTCCCCCAGAACTATTTCAATCTTCGCGTGTTATTAAAGAAATCTCATTAGCCAACAACTCACTCTCTGTATTGGCCCCGGGATTATTGGAGGGTCTTGATCAACTAGAAAAATTAGATCTCTCTAGAAATCGACTTACAAACGATTGGGTAAATAGAGATACTTTTGCGGGATTAATCCGACTAATTATTTTAAACTTGTCATACAATGCACTTACCCGCTTAGATCCAAAATCATTTCAGGACCTTAATAACTTACAGGTCTTGAACTTAGATAACAATGCTATTGAAATTATCAGTAACGGGGCTTTCGCTGAATTGAAAAATTTACATCAACTTTCTATGTCAGATAATAGGATAAAAGTACTAAGCGACAATGTTTTCTCAAACTTATTTGTACTGAGTCAATTATATTTAGATAATAATCAAATTTCCACAATACACGAACGTTGCTTTGAAAATATTACCTACTTGCAAGATTTGGGGTTGAATGGTAATAATTTGAATATGGTTCCTACTGGTATTAAAAAACTAAGATTTTTGAAATCACTCGACATTGGGAAAAATAACATAACAAAAGTAAGCAACTCATCATTCGAAGGTTTAGAAGAATTGTATGGACTCCGCCTTGTAGACAACTATATTACAAGCATACCAAAAGACACATTTAGCTCGTTACCATCTTTACAAGTATTAAACCTAGCTTCAAATAGAATTGAAACTATAGAGCAAGACGCATTTTTGTCAAACCCAACATTAAAAGCTATTCGATTAGATGGCAATAAGCTCACCGACATTCGAGGTGTATTCAACAAGTTAAATACACTAGGCTGGCTAAACATATCAGATAATAAATTAATATACTTTGATTATAGTTATATGCCGGAGACCCTAGAATGGTTAGATTTACATATGAATAACATAACAAAACTTGACAACGAGCAAAACGTGCAACAAAACATTCGGATGCTCGACGTTAGCTACAATTCTATAGAAAACGTCGATGAAAGGTCGGTACCCGATTCAATAGAGATCCTTTACTTAAATAATAACAAAATTCACACAATTCATCCAGGTACCTTTATACAAAAACGAAATTTAGAAAAAGTAGTTATTACTGACAATAAATTGAGAACCGTAGAGCTAGCGGCATTTACGCTACCTCATATACCAAGACATAGATTATTACCACGATTTTTTATCGGAAATAATCCCTTTGTTTGTAACTGTCACATGATATGGCTACAAAAAATTAATCTCTGGAATCATATGAGGCAATATCCAAGATTTGAGGACTTAGATACGATTACTTGTGAAGTTGTTAGTAACAAGTATGGTGGAAAGGAGATTTTAATGAATGTTCCCGAGTCACAGTTCCTTTGTTCTTATGAAACTCATTGTTCTTCAAGTTGTTTTTGTTGTGATTTTGAAGCTTGTGATTGTAAGATGACCTGCCCTGAAGGTTGCTCCTGTTTTCATGATAGTAATTGGAATTCAAATGTTATTGATTGTTCGAAAGTTGGATATACTGAAGTACCTGAGAAAATTCCTATGGATGCTACTGAACTATATCTTGATGGAAATGACTTCGGTTCACTGGGAAGCCATCTGTTTATAGGAAAGAAGAAATTACATAAACTATATTTAAATAATAGTAATATTGCTTATATTGATAACGACACATTCAATGGACTACATTCATTAAATGTAATTCATCTCGAAAATAATCATTTGACAGAATTAGCAGGCGGAGAATTTTCTCAAACCAAGCATTTGCGAGAGTTATATTTAAATGATAACTTTATAACAAGTGCTCCAAACAATACTTTTGAAAATCTACCCGCTCTTCGTGTTTTACACATACAAGGCAATAAAATATTGGATATGAACAAAAAACTAATAAAAACTTCTCATCTGGAAGATTTAAGCGTACGTGGAAACGTATTCACATGCTCATGTGACAATTTAATGCTTTTACAAAATTGGTTCAAGAAATATAAAGAAGATCCAGCTGAAATGTTTTGTATATCTGAGAACAATTCAAATGTAACAGTGTTTGACGTAATGGATAAGTGTCGTGATTCTGGTGTTATGGACAATATTATACCAACTGAAAATCAACCTTATCAATATGATGAAATTAGTCCTATAAAGTTAAATTTTGTACCTTTATTAGCAGTTGTATTAATAAGTGTGATTTTAATTTTACTATTTGGTGCTTTAGCGTTTTCTTTTAGACAAAATGTACGTCTCTGGGCTCATTCTAAATATGGAGTTAGATTATTTAAAAGTGCTTCTATACAAGAAAGTGAACTTGATAGAGATAGGTTGTATGATGCTTATGCAGTATACAGCTTGCTTGACGATGATTTTGTAACCAAGGTAGTAGCACCCGAAATGGAACACTTTGGCTATACCACTTGTTTTCACTATAGAGATTTACAACATGCGCCGGAAAATTATTTATCAGGTCAAATCACAAATGCTGCTGAATCTTCAAAGAGGTTGTTAATTTTTGTTTCATTTAATTTCTTACAAAACGAATGGTCTAAAGTTTGTTTCAAAGAAGCAATAAAACATGTTATTTCATCAATTCATCCTTCCATAAGACGGCATAGAGTAGTTTTTATTTTAACAACAGATGTAAGCGCGTTAAATTTAGATATAGACTTTCAGAACTATTTAAAGAACTGTAATGTACTACTATGGGGGGAGAAAAAATTTTGGGAAAAGATGCGATTCCTAATGCCAGATATTTCAAATTTGCATTGGAACAAAGACCCTAACTATAATCGTGGCGTCTGCTCCAATGGTAGGCGGCACCCTTCTAGATATACTGCTTCGCCAACAGCGCCGGAACTCTGGTATAAATATGATGCTATTCCTCCACAAACTCCAACTTCTGCTAATGTAGGAATTCACATAGAAGATGATACATCTATGTTAACAAATACGACCTTAACCAGTCAAATTCAAGAAGGTGACAACCCTCACCATAGTTACATATCAATAGATACTCAAAACTACGAGCAGCCCTATGGAGGTCGTCCTAGACCGCCTAATTCGATAAGAAAGCATCCCGGTCATAATTCCCCTTCGATACTCGATGAGCAAGGCTATTTACAACCCCGTTCTTCTGTACACGATTGCTTACCTCAAACCCATTCGGCCATACATAGATAACATTTCACTAAACTCAACTGTCGTTATCTGTTGAATATATTTCTTAATGGAACATTACATTCCAAGCCCATGTGTAGGCTAGACTATGTTTAAGTTGCCCAAGCCTTATAGATACGTGATACTACAAAATTTCGGTTGATAAACTCGGCCAAATAACTAATTCGTTCCTTTTAGTTCTTTTAGAAAATAGAAATATATTAAAGAGACTGTATTATGAATTATCGCATACGTATCGAAATAGTATATAGCCTTATTATATATAATATGTAATTAATTTTGATTAATATGAATAAAATTTTTAACTATGCGTGAGGAAATTATCCTGTAAGACTGATATGTAATATGTAAAATAAGATCTTATTGCCAGTATAATTAATAAATGTATTGAAAAACATTAGTATTTTGGTATAGTATGTTATCTCATTGTTACCAAATATATTGTAAATATTTGTATAGTATTATGTAACGTAGTATATGTATAGTTTTACTAGTCATTAATTAAGATATTTGTAGAGCTACATACATATGTTGTCAATAACACTTTGTTAGGTTAAATAATGTAATGAGAATATGTCTTTTAATGTATTCATTTGTAAAAAATCTAAATTATATGTTATATTTTGTATTTATGTTGTTATTGACTGTATAGGTATTAATATAACCATGTGTCGACTGTTAATTGTGCTGATCTATAACAAAACAATAAATGGATTAAAATTATTACATCTTTCATTTATTTTTGTCTAAATACTTATAATTTTAATATAATCACAGTAATTAACTAAAACATATTATGAAACATCTACAAAATTTCTTATAACATTTCGTATGCTATAAGTATATTTGCCATTTAGTTTATTGTTTTTGGAGTGGGTTGTAAAAAAGATTACAAAATAGTTAAAGTCACGATACAATTTTAGAGAGTCATTTGTGGTTTGTTAGCACAAGTTTTTACCGACAAAGACTAAAAATATTACTATAAAATCCAAATAGCAATACAATCCACCGTTGTTTTTTGGCTTGAGCATCCAAAAATGAAAATGAAAAAAAGGAAAAGGTTCAAAATATGGTTTGCCGACAATTACCGAGCTCTATAATGATCCCAAGCCAGGTAGACGAGTCCAGTCATATTTCAACCGTCTCAGATCCCATAAGCATAAAAAAAGATTTACAATTCTTATAGATTTACAATAGCTATAACGTATTTAAAAGTATTTATGGACTTTAGTTGTTTTTGACCTTCTGTCACGGTCCTTAGTTTTCGATTTTTTGTTAGTTTTCAGTGCGAGTTGCCGCGAGCGACATATGGTGTGACATACTTTGAATGACCGCCAACCGGCCAGTGTAGTTTTTTTGTCTGAGAAATACCAAAAAGGCTTTTTCATAGCAACTGCTACTGTTGATATAAAATATAAAGGCATTAAACTTTTTATAAATTTACACTTTTTTCAAAAACAAGTTTATAAACCACTAGATAGTTAAAGTAACTTAAAATTTAATTATTAAATTAATAAATCAGCTTCACGCTGTATCCCGCTCACAGGAGGGTAGGCAAAGGGAACCTAGTGTTAAGATACTCCGTTGCCCAATTTCCTGAATTATGGAAGGAATAGAAATATAAATTTTGAATACCTAAATCGAGTAGAAATCGAACCCGTTATAACTATAACGGGTTCGACACTTTGTGTCCCTCTGCAACGACTGGCCTTAATATTTTTTTATTTAATTCAATAAACAAGTTAACAAACTATGTACAAACATCTGTAGATTTACACATACTAAAATATGTAGTATTCACGTACAAAGTTAAAGTAAATAGGATCTTCTCAGCCAGGATTTAGATACACTATGATCCTGGACTTACCACTCTTATACGACTTCTTGTTATAACTTCTTGGAACAATGTATTTAGGTCAAACAAATGTTACTTAATACATTGGTAATATTGGTAAAATATATTAAATACATACGTTACGTTCTACTAATGAAATTATTGTGATATTTCTAATAGAATTCGAATATAACAACAAAGGTTAACATGCAAAAAAAATATAATAATAAAAACATATTGGAAATGTTATGTCACAAATTAAACGTTTTTTTTTCTGAAATTATTTTTATTTATTGATTAACTGAAGAAATCCTATCACATACTTCGTTTGAATCGTTTGTTGAGATGTTTACTATAATGGAATGATCAAATTTGCCATATCCCTAAAAGCTTATATAATTTAGTTATACCTATTCCCTATTTCATAGACGATATCAAAATAAAAATATTTGATATAATTGTCTAATGCATTACTTAAACTACATCAGTTAGAGAATACCTGTTATCTATATCCGGCGATATCGTACCTACCTATCTCAGCATTTCACGGTTAAACGCACCATTGGCTTTCCCGATCATCCCAAATATCCCAGCCAAAGATAAGAAATTGACCACAGATAACAAAATGAAATTGTTTTATGTTACTTTTATCGTATTTTGCTAGAGCAGACAAAGTTATGTAGGTATAAAATACAAGTATTAGCTATAAATTGATAAGAAATTATAAATTAGAACAATATTTCCGTTGTAAATATTATAGTTTAATTTTAATTAATAATGAATTATATAATCTTATACTCTTGCATAGGACTGATAACTAGAAACAAATAATCTAACCACAAATTTATAATTGTCGCTTAGTTCTAAATACAGCAATAATTATTACAAAGGGGAGATTTTTATATACTAGTGAGGAATTGTTAGAATTTTTTATAGTGGTCAGTTTCACGCTGTATCTTGCACACAGCAGGGTAGGCACAGGGAACCTAGTGTTAATACACTTCCTACGTGATTTAGTTTTTTTGTAGAGGTTTGGTTTTCTAAATAAAACCAAATGTACAATTTACTTTTATACATATTTCAACATGGGTATAGATTACACAGAAGCCGGCAGATCTATATCGTACTCTCATTTTGTCCATTTAAAGTTAACATTGTAGTGTAGCGAACCTTAAGCTGGTTTACTCGATAGCTTAGAATTCAAACCTAAAACTGACATTCTAAAAATTACATATATTTTTTTAGTAAAAAAAACCTTCTTAACAGACGCCACAAATGTCACATTTGACATTTTAAACAAAACATATATAAACAAACACCTAAAGATTAATTCCAATCATATATGTGTGTACATTTGAATGATCGGTTCACCAAAAATTCAGTTGAGTCACTCTATCTCCCTTCAAATAAAGTTGAAATATTTTTGTTTGTCCAAAGTACACAAAAGAATGACTGATGAGCAGGTCAGAGACGAATCAAATCAGATAGTATTTTTGTATGGCATTTGATCGACATTATGTATCCGAGGCTAGTTTTCGACAACAACAAAATTTATTTGGTACCACCCGCTGGCTGAATATTTCGTTTCACACTTCAAGTTGCCGAGGCACAGAGGTCATGTCCTCTCACTCAAAACTCGACCGGGAGCGTTCGGTCGAAATTGGTTCGTGACAACTGAGAGATACTTATCGTGATTTTCTTGGCAATTCCGATACATTGCTCTGTTAGCTGGTGTAATGGGAGCATGAGAACAGCTCCGACCAAATTATTGTTAGACAAATATGGAAGTGTGTTTGTGGAACAGTCGTTGTAGTCAAAACTGTGCTATTATCTTATCGAATCGTTTCACGCTTCCAAATTTGCAGTTTTAAATTGATCTATTGATTTTCTGTTTGTGTTTCACAAGATTTTTATTGTCAACTTAGTCAATATTTTTAGCTTATTTGTTAGCTTTCTCATTGTGGTTATTGTAACGCGACGGTTTCGGGTTCGATCCCTACACGAGGGAATGAATTATTTATTAATATTTTCATTTATTCGTTCTAGCACTATGGCAAAACCCGGCGTTCAACTCCGCCACTCCACACGCAATGCTTCGAAAAAGTCGGCGGAAAATGGGAAACGGAGTGTCTTAACATTAGGTTCCCGCTGCCTGTACATACAGCATACAATGATACCGCTGTATAAAGCTGATTTATAAGCAAAACTTTTTATTATATAACTAACTTAAAAAAATACCTAGAAATTATATTTTACATCTTCCTACCAGCAAATGTACATCTAAAAAGGAAAGTCAATTGAGTTATGGGAATCAGAAACCGGGTAAATCACAATGTAATGTCACGAAGACACAAAAAATTCGAGGCTGGGAATCGTCGTGTCAATTTCATTATATCAATGTACCGTCCAGTGAGCACGACTCTCAGCCTTTCTTTACACAATTACTTATAATATTATCTTTATCTGCATCTTGCTATGAAGACGAAGACGAAAATACCCCCCGGCCCCTATTTAATAGGCTTACTTTATAGTATGTAACTTTTCAGAGAGATCTTATTGGTACACGAGACAGTACATGTTGAGTGGTGGAACTCAGCACCGGATTATGCTTTACCAGATCGGAAATATGATTCCCGCGAGATGTAGAACCATAGCGTGTACAATCAGATTTTTTTACATTTTGTCACAATTACGCCGTTTAGATTTCTTACAGACAGATTTCTACAAGTTTTAAATTTAGACATCTCATTATTAATATAATAAAACTAATATTTAATCTTATTAAAGTTCTAAAATAGTAAACAAATCAATTGATTTTACGATGGTTAACACTATATTATATTTTCTTACATGTAAGGCGGCCGAAGAAAGTTATACAGAAAAAACTAAAATAAACTAATAAATAACGTCTGGCCGATTCTGCGTAAGCCCTTACACGTTTCTAGAAATGTTTCCTGTGGAGTAGGTATGATCCGAGCTTTTCGGTATTAGTTTAAACATTAGATCATACAAATATAGTATCAAAGGCCCCTTTGAAATTGTTTAATATTTAGCAAGTGTACTCTGCCAATTCTTAAAATAGAAAATCTTTCTATAAGCCATCATATTGTTTTTAAATAGTTATTTTTTTAATAATAATAATAATTTTTAGTTAAATTATTGCATCTTTTCATTTTGTACAATAAAAGTCTGCATAGAATCTAAACATTGCTTATACTATGCATAATAATTATGTAGATGAACAATTTCATCTAAACCATTAATTAGCTGCATGTCACATAACGAAACCTAATATAAAATAATCCTATTGAATGGTTCGAATACATTCCATAGACATATAATAATAATTATAATATCTGCATAGAAATAAATAATATTTGCTATTTCAGTGAGCAGCCGAATTGACAGCAGAGACAAAATAATTAAAATTGATCGACGTTCGCCGCTCTCCTATTCCATAACCGCAATGCGAACTTTATTATATATTCAAAATATAATTTATATATATATAACTTTGGGATTGTGATTAGTTTTACTTATTAATAATTATTGATGATTTTTTTAACAAATTTATTATTGATAGTTTAGAAATCATTTCAAGGACTTGAGACCATATGTTATCTTACTATTATCATTTAATTCAATTTGCCTAACATATTATTAAATTTTCATACATTTGCCCTATTAAAAAAGCAAGCAGAGAGAAACCGGTAAACAGAAAAATCCTTCTTTATGTGCTAGTCACATTAAATAGTCTGGACAACTGAACCGTCTATATACTGTCAAATGCCTCCGGAGAGCTACAATAGTGTATACGCATGGTGTTAGGTACAAGTTTCACTACATTGTATTTTATTTAGATAATCCATATCAAAATTAATGAATTCTTAATGTATTCGTTGATTAAGTGTGAATTCGAACCTTTTAAATGTAAATAAATATCAGTGTATAAATTCTAGGTAATTGTCTTTTTCAGGATAGTTGGAAAACCCAGTGCCAAGAACGGTGAAATTTTATATGCTTCCTAATGAAGTATTTTTCTTTTCTAAGTGTGAAATAATACTTTTAAAATTTAAAAAACCCAGTACCTACTTTTATTTAGTGCATAATAATGATTATTACTAGCTCTAAATACCATTAATATATCTACGTATTTGTAATTGTATCTAGGAAGAATATAAAATAATGATATACCTAATTGTTATACCATTTCATTGTTTACTCATTGTTATCTACATAAAAGTTTTAAAGCTAAATAAAATATTACAATAAATACAATCTCAGATGCAACTAGGTCACGACCTCCTCAAACTAAAAGTTGTTCGGCCATCTTCATAATACAAATTCAACAATTTAAAAAATAAATGTTTAAACTTTACAGCACGCAAATGCATAAGTCTATCGCCATTAAAAAGTCGTGAGAGAGATTCGAGTCAGAAGTTTCATGTTTTAAATAATACACTTATTTAAAAATATTACGATGAAATATTTTGTACTAGTTTTGAAATGTTTACGTATTAAAAAAAAATACAATGCCTTATTCAGCAGCTATACTTGTTTTAATGCAAATTTTAATGTGTTATTGTTTGATAAAATTCAATTTATTTTGCTTTCGTAGTATTATAATCTGGTGTTACTTAACTTGAACAAGTATACGGCTTTAAATTCTGGCATAGAAAGATAGTTAGGGATTCCATTATTAAAAATTTCCGCTCAATTTTTGAGACATTTCATATTGAGTGGCGTAACTTAACTCTGCACATTTTCCCACTAAAGAAACACGTTACACGACGACCACCACTGTACCATAACGGCCTTCCTTTTTTATAATAATATTGAAGTGTATAAATAAAAAAAAAACATGTAAATTATACTCGCATAATCGCGTAAACATAGAGCTAAAATAAAGCTATTCGAAGTATGTATAAACTACTTTACATATTAATAATTCACAAAGCAAGGAGCAGTATCTTCACTATACAAAAATGCAGCTGATTTCCTCCTGCATTCTTTCTCACAGATTTGCCTTTTTTATAATTATAGGGTGCCAGTTGCAACTTACAGATACTGTGCGGCGAGAATAAATAATACAAAAATATACCTCGTTGTTATAGTTTTTAACATTCATCTTTCCAAGGAAAATATAGCGCTATTAGTAACTTTTGTTGAATCAAAGGCACTCAGAAGGCAATGTTATAATTTTGTTGAGTCATTGCATCCCTCTATTTGTTAGCTGCCAGTCAAGCTTTTAAAAAAACTTGCTTTTAAGTGTTTATTTTAAAATAACTAAATTTGCTTAAAATAGTATGTAAGAAAAGGGGTTAACTTAAAGATAATAAAAATATAATTAATTATATTTTAAACTTTTTTAACTGGAAAAATAAACAGTTAATTATCTTAAAATTATTAACAAGCCTATAGCGGCCGCTGGAATGTGTATCGACTATGGGCCAATTATAGTAGAAGCTCATAAAAAAGTAATAAATTGAAAAGTTCAAAATTGCTTTTGCACTAATTACAATTTACGATCGACTTTTGCTAATGTCCTGATAAAAAATACTATTTGAATAAATATTAATAATATTTTGAAATTAAATAAAAATAATAAATTAAAAATTTATAAAAAAATATAAAAAACAAATTTTAGAACAATTATATCATAATATTTACTTGTTTAAAGCTACCTATCTTACGTATGTTAACGTTACCCATATTTGCTTTCAAATACCTTCCACTCTAGTTACTTTACCTATATCTAAACAAAATTAAACAAAATGGAAATTAATTAAAGTTTTATTTATAAAAAAAATTATAAAAATTAGTGATTTTATGAAAATATATATGGCTATAACTTTACTTTAGCTATAATAGGCGGTATTTATGCCGTCATACATACGTGTGGAACAGTGGGCAGGCAGTTAAAACTGTAGTTTACTTTGGTGTTAATGTAAACGTCGGCAGTATAAAAGGGATTGTGGCAACGCAGGTGCGCTCGCCTTTGTTAAAATTCAATAATTAACAGTAATACGAGATGCTAAAAGAAACCGACCAAATTTATTACCCATTGCCAATGTATGATTTGAGTATACAAGAATTCTTGGTTAATACTAAATATACATACATAATTACATACATTTATATTAACGCCTCAGGTTATTTCTAATCAATTATTCTTTAATTGATATTTTAGATTGTTTGTAGCTGTGTATGTAAGTTGATACCGGAAGTATGTTCCTTAGCGTAACTCAATATATGTATAATGAAATATATTAATATATTATATAGTTTAAAATTTTATTTAGTTAATTATATACAGGGTGGAATTGTCAGCACCACTTTAAATGAAACCACAGCTTTAACTACTCTATAAAAGCCTAATATAATTCGGAAACAAAATAATTCCCAAAAATAAAAAAGTTATTTTTCCAAACAAAATAAATAATAAAATTAGCGTTTTAAAATAAAACGCCATTTGTAATGTATAACATAGGCACGCACACACTTGCCTGTCAGAGCGGCAACGTCGCACGCGTATGTGTGCGTCACACGAAATACAGGTATGGATAAAAATCGTGAAATGAAAAAAAAATCCTACGTCCAAACTGTTGAGCTACCTTGATTAATTTTTTTAGTTTTGGGTTTGAAATATTTTATCCTATATGCAGTTTCAGTAAAAGAAGCGCTGCCTCTTCCACCCTGTATAAGTTTAAAAAAAAACTATATATCATTATTTCATATTTCGTGATAGTTTTTATTTTTATACTACAGAACTATTATAACCCTTTTAATGGTAATAAATATGTTTATGAGGGCTATATTATAGATCAGTTAAAGCAACAACAAAACTAACAGTTTAAAATACCATATAATGGACGGGCGATAAATTGCTCTTAATAAAAGAAATATTATTCAAAATGGCTGAAAAAAATGTTTCTCATTCACTTTATATGACATAAGTATTTCGATCTAAAAAATGTCCTTTAGGCGCGATCCGATCTAACGTGTGTTAGAAAAGGGATAAAGCTGACGTCAAACTAGTGGGTGCCCGTTTTTTTGGTGGGCCCTGGCCGTTTTTTACTTTTAATAATTTCAAAATGACAGATGAAGACGATCGAGGCGGTGCTGAGCGCGTCATACTCCATGCTAGGATCAACAAAATGAATTAAAAAAAACCAAATGAGAAGTAGTTTGTTATGTTACTTTTTTATTATAAAACCTGTCTAGTTTGACAAAATTGTTTTTTAATTTATCCTTTTAAACTATATTTATGTATGCTTCATGGTCAAATTTAAAGTTTTAATAGTAATTCCATTGACTCACTTAAGAAATATGTATAATTTTTTTTTTTCAGCTTCACTCTCCCGCATGTAGCAGGGTAGGCAGATGGAGTCTAGTGTTAGGACTCTTCGTTCCCCACTTTCTGCTGAATTCAGGAGGCATTGTGTATTGAGTGACGGATCTTAACGTCGCGCTTTTCCTCAACACTAGAGCGAAGAAATGAAAATATGTATTAAGTATTTCATTTACATGAGTGGGAATTGAACCAACAACCTGTCGCACTTACCATCACAAACGCTTTTGCTCATGTGGCACGGCGGACCTCGAAAATATAAAAAGTAAAAATTATATCTACCTACATATTTGTTGTAAATAAATTTACACATTGCAGTGAAATAAATTCTAAAGTAGCAAAATAGTAAAAAGTTTGAAGCGTAGGTTCTGAACTATCTAAAAAAGTATTAGGTACATTCGCGCGCTATACGCTACAAGTTAAGTTTTAAAAGGCACTTTATAAGTCTACTAGCTATTTACTAGGAATCTATCGACGTGAAAATAAAACTTAGTTATATTCTGTAAAGTTAGAGTATTTTGTACAGAACAATGAGGGGGGAACGGATAGTATGAAATTAGATTCTGGTCTTATGGATTTTAAAGATTTTTGTTTTTTCAATGTAGTTTTTCAAAGTCAGCATACATTTTTCCATTTAGTCGAAGACTTTACCCTAATGTTGCATTAAAATATTAATACAAATGACATTTAAAATATTAAGAAATTTTAAAAATAAATGGTTCAAATAACTTTCTTAACTACGTGCAGTGGCTATTTGCTGTAAGCCGAAATATGAAAATAAAATTTTACATATCTCGTTCATGTACCATGAAGTGCAAATCAACAATAAAATAAAACCTTATAACAAACAATTAAGTCATATTTTTTTATTGAGGCCATACAAAGTTTTAGTTCTAGTTTAACATTATGCACGCTTTCATAACTGCCAATGGCCGTGAATTGCATACGTACATACAACATATTATATGCATATGTAATAAGAGAGGGACTGCAGTAACTAGCAAGATAATCAAAACAAGCGATTTTGTCTGGCTTTATCTGTAATTTAAAAGAAAATACAGTCACTGATTATACTAAATGTTATTTGGACAGTCTGATATTTTCATTACTATTAATAGGATTAAAAAGTAACGTTATTAAAATAAAATAAAAATAAAAGAAAAAATTGCCAATTGTCAATTTGGCCAAATACTATAGTAATAATATTTAGATTTTATTCAATATCAATTTAGAATACTTAAACAAATACAAACAATATTCAAAGGCAAAAATTACAACTCTCAGGCAACTATAGAAGATAAAATTATAACTACCAAATTTCGTTGTAAGCTTAGTAGCGAGCAAAGATATTTTTAACGTCGATGGGGTTGTTATTATTAGACATAATTTAGCAGGTAATATTTGGAATTGGTTTTATCTTAATATATATATTTTGTGTATAACTTACTACATAAATCATCACGATGTGGTAAAAAAAGGTTTTAGTTGGTTCTTTAGATTTAAATTTTATGTACAAATTCTGCAGAAAGTGAATAAGATGTATTTACAATATTTTTGTCATTTTCGAAGTATTATTCCACTCTTATTAATCTCTGCAACTAAGCTAACATGGCTTATTGATCAGAGAGCTTGGACAGCTTCGAAGAGACGGGGGTTTGAATCCCGCTGCATGTATTTTTTAATCACCTGTCTCTATTAATATTGTCAGATATACAAAATCTAGAACAAACCTATCTAAAATTATAGATTATTGTTAATGACCATTTCACAAATTAAGAATTTGTAAAATTTCGTTAATACTGCACCAGACAAAACAAGCATAGTCATTTCTACCATATTATATAGCCAGGGCGTTCAGAAAAGTTTACAATAATAATATAATATTTCAGCTTCTTTAATCATAATAATATCCTCGGGCAGGATGGACACACATGTATACATAATGCCCTGGAGTGATCCCACAACTTCCGATCTGGCCGCCAAAGCTACCAGTATCTGGTAAGAAATAATTCTACATAAATCCAAAAGTAGAACAGAACATATAACCAAATGATTTGACCAAAAAGTATTCTATTACTGGTAACGTATATGTAACTTAACCATTGTCTGGTCTGTTAGTTCTTATTTCATGGCCGCGTTGACCCGCGCCCGTATGGAGGTCAGCGGGCTATCAGATTAAAGCTCGATCTTGCTTTTGATGCTAGTTAAATAGAATACGAATGTATTTGTTTGTTTTAGTAGGTATATTGTATGGGAGAAAGCAGGTTCGATAAAGTAAAATATTTAAAACATAATAACCATATAAATAAAAAAGTTAAACATTACCAGGAACTGTCGTTTAATAATCAGTATCAAAAAATACAAAAGTAAGTGGAAGTTAAAAATTTAATAATAATATTTTTTCAGTAATATATTCATTTGAGACAGTTCCTGCATTCATTTGAATTTCTAAAATACATAATTACAACGAAATATAAATCTTCCATTCCACGGTGACTGATTATATAAAACTGGTTTATATAAAAATGAAATACTATACATACTATACAATGTCCAATACATTTTATTCCTTAATCTCATCAGTACATTTAAATTACCATAATAACAAATATCATCAACACACTATCATTGGCTGGATGAAGCTGCAAGAGGGCTGGAATATAATGCTTTAAAAATCAAAGTTCATTAATTATATTGATATTCCGGTATTTAAAAGGGCGATTAATCATTAGAATGACAAGTACACTGGGATCCGGTACGGCAGATGCGGGGAGAAAAAAAAACACGATTCATAAAAAATCTCTTCCTTTATAATAAACAAACAAGGTGTTAATATTAGAGATAGGAATCGAAAATAACTCGCCCCCTTATAAAATATTGATATTTTATAGTCGCACCACGGCTGTGTAACGCAGGCAGCGCCGATAGTATAGCTTCGGCATACCAGATTACCACATGAAGTAGACTGTTTCTTGATATGATTTCGTTGTAAAATGAACTGTGTGGCTGAGTTTTAAGCCACAGAATGATATAGCAGTGGACATTTAAATGAGTGCAGGTGGCATCGCTCGCCATCGCATCGGCTTTATCTTAACAATTCCATCTTCAAATATTAAACTTTTACTTTTATAGAGTCTTTAAAAAGCAAGTCGCGTCAACGGACACTCAATAAAGTTACTGAAAGGTTGATCTTTGACGTTTTTAGTGAAATACAAAAAATATTGACTGACTTGTTGGTTTAGTATTTAGCAATCTTTCAAAACTTTCCATTCTATCTTTCGGTAGTCGAGTGTTCTAATCCTAAAGGTATTACAGGCACCTACATATTTTTTTCTGAGTTTAGGCAAAAGTAATAATATATATATATATATATATATATATATATATATATATATATATATTTCTGACTACGGCACCGCATAATATTTGTAATACATGTGCTTATCTACATAAATTATAAATACTTTTATCGGTCGTCTGGTTAATATAGTAGTCTCAGTTTACATTAGGGTAACATATCTGTGTAAATTGCCCTAAGATTACTCCTTTATTATATAATAATATTTATTTATTACAAATCCCCAAAAATATATAATTATATATTTACTTTTCAGTATCATTCTTCATTATAACTTCCGTGGGTATATGAACAATAACGAAAATATGTAGCAGTAATTGGCTTAAAAATTACTTGTTTATCGGTTCACATTGTAGGACGCCGGCGGCGGAATGTGTCCATCGCGTAATGAACCCATTGCATGACCCATACAAATATTAGCTTCCATTATAAGGCTAGTCGGTATTGGGAAATGGCGTAAATTCACATTTTAATAACTGTTACTTGTTGTTTTAAATTCGTGACTGGAGCTATTATATTTATTGTTGTTTCCTTTATTTTATTACTTAATTGTTAATAAAAATTGTGCATCGTACTGTGTGACTGGCGGATTGAGAATGACCTCCTCTATCACCTGTATCAATTTGCCTATATGTCAGCCAGTCAGTCTGAATATTTATAAAAATATATATGTTTATATTAAAAATCGTTTTTTTTTTTGTTAACTATATAGTAACTACAAGAAATAAATAAATAAAATAAATAAAAAAAATAATAAAATAAAATAAGTTATATAATAATAATAATAATAAAAAAAAAAAAAAAAAAAAAAAAAAAAAAAAAAAAAAAAAAAAAAAAAAAAAAAAAAAAAAAAAAAAAAAANAAAAAAAAAAAAAAAAAAAAAAAAAAAAAAAAGTAACTACAAGAAAACGTATAGGGGCTATGATGCGCAGTTGGCTTATATTCCATTTCAAATAATGTAAGTTATAAAAGAGAAAAAGTTAGATATATTTAGTCTTTTCATTTTTAACATACAATATTTATTTGTATTTCAACAATATTATAGAATATAAAATTTTATTAATTACCCAACACCTTAAAGAACGAAACGTTCTTCACAATTCTAAGAACCAACGAAACCATTTTATTAAGATTTCTTACAACTAATATTTAAAAATATATTAGTTTTACGAACCAATTTGTAAGTTTTAAACGTTTTTGGTTTAGTAAATTAAGGGTTGGTAGTAAATAAAAATGAAATAAAGCCAGATATCGTATAGAGAGACCACCGCAGCGGTGGGTGGATAGCGCTTGTCAATCATGTAACATTCTTGAATAAAACAACGTCGGCAAAATATTATAATCAGCTAAGTCTATTTCAATTTAATTTATTCTGAATATTTTTGAAATATATTACTATTTCATTTATATAATAAATAAGTATTTTATATAATTTTTACAATACTCTATTACAAGCAATATTGGAATATTGCAAATTGAAAAGAAAACAACCTAATATTTTCAATTTTTCTTCCATCTCCAATTTCAAAAGTTAAAAGCTTCTTGAATCACATCCAGATAAAACAAGGACTTACATACTATTTTAAGTATAACTTCTAAGGACATAAATTCATGCTCATCTATGTCAAGTTCAATTTTATGGTATAAACAGGGTCGTGGCCCGAAACTGAGATAGTTAAAAGGTTCCTCGTGAGAACAAAACCACTTCAAGCTAATGCACCTCGCCGGGACGAACAAATAGTATGAACAAGTCTTGTCACGAATCGATATCGTCGTTGACTCTCGGTTAATTTGATTTTGAAGCGCAAACAGTACTTTCGGTGTGGATTTAAAAGTACTTACATAGATACGGTAAAAACAATATATGCATGGAAGCTTTGAGAAAGCAAAATAACATTGCTTTCACCTTGTAAAAAGTTCGTTTCGGATTGTTTTGAGAGCTTTTTTTCTTTGCTAATGGAAAGTATCTAAGTTAATACATTTTTAACACAATAAGTGTAAATGAGACGAAAAAAAATCATTTGCTTTAAAATTAAAGTATTTTTTTTATATAAGTACAGTAAATCCAATAACACTTCAAATATAACTTTGTTTTCGTTTCATTTTCAAATCGGCGGGGTCGTAGATGCCCTGGTATTTTTGAACTTGAATGTCAACGCCATTTGATACGAGGCGTCATATGTGACGAGCCGCTTCCTTTGTTAACTGTTATTAACTTACGTAATAACAGTAGATTTGTTCCGTCAGAGATGCCAAGAAACGAAAGTTTAATTAAATACAAAATTATAATCTTCTTGTCAGACGCGATAATGTCTTTAAGCCTCAAACGTTAACGATACACAATAATGTAATCCAGTTTTATATTTTAAGTTCAGAAACTCATGCTCATAAAATCAAATTTAATCCACATCTGTTTCAATGTAAGTACCCGTGCTCATTATAAATGATAATTCGAACGAGTGTACACTGTACATGTACGGCACAGATAAATATAAAACTCGAACCACTAAGCCAATGTTAAAACGGGCCGACATTCAACTGTCCAAAAAAAATATTGATAGCCGTCGTCAAAAAAGAAATCAATCTACAAGACACAATGCAACGGACCTGTAATAAAAATTAATACCCATTCAGATTCGCCTTTGGCACCGAATCGAACGCACTCCTACCAAATTGCACTCAGTACTGTGGAAATAAACATCACAATGCTTCAATTTGCCAGTTTAAATAAAGACTTCGGGATAAGCGGAATTTAATATTCGTATTTGAGTCCGCGGGCCGAGTGGGCGTTGTTTGTACTTCACCGGAAAGATTTATATTACATGCACTTTAGTATGGCGGTGATCTGAAATGTCCAGCTCTTAGAGGCCCGGCGTATTGGTGCCCACGCCCCGCCTTGAGGACTATTCAATGAATGTTGAATGAACGATTGCTTTTTAATATTACAATTCAAGCGGACGATCATTTTCAACGTTTTGCATGCGATCAAAAAAAACCTTTGTAAAGTGATACCTGCCGGTGTTCCGCGGCTATGCAGGGTAAGCTGAATACGAGACCATATCGACGTGAATAGTATGGGAATAAATGGCAATTGAAAGTTTATTTGTTTGTCGATTGCTAATTTTATAAATATTGTTTGTATTAAATTTATTTTGGGGAAGATTATTTAGTTCTTATGAGAAGTTAATATTAAAGTGTGGTTATTAGTTTGCTTTTCTTTTTTTCGTAACAAAACTAATTTATTATGTTTAAAAATAACACAAAAAATACATGCTATTCATATAAGTTTTATATTTACATACATTACGCTATATCCAGTAGCAGAGGCAGAGGGAGACTAGTGTTAAGACACTCCGTTCCCAATTTTCCGCTGAACTCTGGAGACATTGCGTGTTGAGTAGCGGAACTTAACGCCGCGGCTTGCCTCAACACCAGAGAGAAGAAATGAAAGTAAATAATAAAAATTACATTTGCTCGTGTGGACATCGAATCTTCAACCGTTTACAGTAACTTGTTTGTTTCTTTGCGCACGTCTAGCCTTAATTAAATATATAATATTAAATACATAATTATTCCTTTAATAAAATATGTTAGATGTATATTTTGAATAAATTTTAATACAAATGGAATTGAAGATGAATGATAGATAATAGATACGACTATAGGTTAAGAGATCATTAAAAAATGAAGTTGTCTGATATTAAAAACGTTGTGCACTTGGCGGAGGCAAAAAACAGACATGTGGATCAGAACCATTGTGTTTGTAAAGTAAGGCGGGAAACTTTTTGGTTGAACAATGAAGCATTTTAATAAATTTCGTTAAGATTGACAGCGCTGATTACGATTTACTCAACCCTTTACGTTTTTTTATTTTTAAAAGAACAAATAAACATTCCGTCCTACTGGCCGCAGTCACATCCTTCTTACAGTTTCTGGATCTTAGATAACATAGGTATAACTTGTTTTGTAAAAAGATTGGTAAAAGTTGTTAGTTGAGGGTTCGATCCCAAATCAAGGGGGGAAAAAATAATTTCCTCTCTCTAGCATGACAAAAATAAAGATAATTTTTCAAAAACATAAATATTTTCATGGGTTCTTGACGACGAAATGTAATGATCAGTTCTTTACCTTGGGTAAAGACTCAAAATTATTATTTTTCTGCTAAATATGAAGAAACTAATCCGAATATATTAAAAACAAAAAAGTAATAACTTAGAATTATCTTTTAAAGAAGCCATTCTTTTGTGAATACTTGCAAATGATGTATTAAACCAGAATGAATGGCTTCGCGGCAATTGTTTGTTAAAGTCCACGCGAAGATTATTTCTACCCCGTTGAATAACAATGGACCACTGCGGTGTTTTAAAGCAGGATTAAATAAGGAGGTAGCCGTATCATCGCCGCTAAGAGCGTACTTAAGTTTACGGAAAGTGTGTCGACCATAAGACGCTTAAACTATGACTTTCTTATAAAAGAGTTGCGCTTTTTGTTAAATCACGTTTAAATCTTTCAATCGCAAGCCGATATGTTAGGGGAAGGTTTTTTATCAAGTCTGTACGTAATACTTCGTCGTGGGAGTTCTCAGGGACTCACGTTTCGATGCTCTGCAGTTTAATTAGTAGGTTTCTACTATATTTGCTGGTCAATGTTTCACATGGACCGCTAACGAACATATTTTGTGGCCAGTTCAGAAAAAAAAATAAGGTTACATTCATTTGGATTTAAAGGCAGCAAAAAATGTTAGCCGTGATTTTACTATAGGATGCCTTTCCCGGTAGAGACATTTATCATTTTTGCTATTAAAATGGTCCAACAATACCTTGAACCCCGAAGGAGCCGGCGGGCCTATCACAATAGCAAATGATACCTCAGGGTCCGAACGACCTCAATGTGCCTTAATTAACTGGCAGCTACTTATGTTGGAATAATTATCTACACACTGAGTTATTTACCTCTACATATAAAATAAATATATGACTAGAATTCTGACAGTTTCATTTTAATGATTTTAGTTCTCCGAAAATGTAATAGATTGTCATGGATTATTTGTAAGTTAACATATTTACTTTTACAAAAAAACGGCTTTCAGTTATGTCACTCAACACGCAATATCTCGAGAATTCGGCGGAAAATGGAGAAATTAACACTAGGTTCCCTGTTGTTATCCTGCTGCTGTATGCGAGATTCAGTGAGAAGCTGAAGCAGCTTTATATATATAAATAAATAGTTCCACAACAAAAATTATTATAACTGAAATGAAATATTTTTATACATAAATAATTATTAATTAAACGTTTTTTTATTTAACAAAGTGAGTGATTAAAAAATCAATTGTTAACGGAGAATAAACATTTCTTTTCATGCACCTAAAAAGGGCAGGTGGTATCTTAAGCACCTGTTAAGAAATAAATTTTCTCGTAATTTATTTCTATAGTAATTTAGTTTGTTTAAGGTCGGTCATGGTATTTTTATATAAACAAATGGGTCCGATACAGTTTGGCCGACAGAAGTTTTGCTGACGTCATTTTACCCTGGCCTACCCTACCAAATTATTTTTTTGTTATAACCTAAGAGTCAGGTGAACTTGTGAAATTCTTTAATATTGTATTTATTTGCCTTTGGAACTCTAAAATGGGCGCTCAAATGTTCGGCATAGATAAAAGCGATAATTATTTTATCGCAGGGAGTTCCTTGTTTGTTTCTCTAATAGCTACTTTAATGGAAGTAGGAGAGGTCGTGTCGGAATAACAATGCGGGTAGAATGCATGAATTAAAATTCAACGTATCTTATATAAGATCTTTCTTTTGAGGCTCTAACGTGTTTTATAATTAAGCGGGATCTTAAGTTTTTTAATTAATGACCATAAGATATCCTTGTTTTATTTATGTTATTCTGATAAATGTTAATATATATATAAGAATTAGATGTAATTTACTGGACTGATAGATCTAAGATGGGTGTGCAATGGTTGCTTCAGAGAGCAACATAATATATTGAAGTAAGTGAAGTTACTATAGAAGTTACTAGTAAATGAGAATCATTATTTCATTTAGCAATTAGGGTTTATAAAGTATAAGATATATATGTGAATAAAGAAATTTAGTATAACTAAATCAAGAGTGACCTGCGTTACAAATTTAGAATATTTAAAATGGAAAATTTCTAAGTAAGAATATTTTCAACACAAGTAAAGAACAAACATTTGCATACTTACAATTCATTTCCTCTAGCTACCATGTTAAAACATCATGACGTATAAACTGTTTTGCATTCAAGTACATGTCAACGTTATTGTCTAATATTGTACGCGTAAACCAAGCATAGAAGGTAACTAGGGAACCACATGTTCTAATTTCCATAGTTCTTAAATCAATCTGAATAAGGATCATTATTCTTTGTGAAATTCATTTGAGAGTAGTGTTCCATAACTGCAGTTATAGGCCGCTATTCGCATTGTATCGCATCGATATTTTGTATGCACATTTAAATGCTACCATCTATTCTATGTCGGCGACCGTCGCGTCGGGCCTTCGACACGCTATGAAATTTTGCAAATTGGGTTTTTTATATGCATTGGTCACCATGTGTTACGTTTTTATAGTTTGTATCATGTAAAAATCAAATGTTTCATCGTTTTTTTTTTTGTTTTCCAAACGAGCAATTATTTGAAATGAAATTTTGGAAGCGTGACAGGAATATGTTAGTTAAAATGCTGACCAAAAATCGTTTAATTAATATTTTTTTTAGTGTTTATCAAGTTTTTTATTTCAACTTTACAATGTACACCGCATGTAGCAGGGTAAATAGAAGGAGTCCAGTGTTAAGACACTCCACTCTCCATTTTCCCCCAATTCTAGAGGCATTGCGCGTTGAGTGACGAACTCAACGCCACGCTTTGCCTTGACACTAGAGCAAAGAAATGAAAATAAGTGAGAATGGAACCCACAATCTGCCGCATTTACAGTCACGCTTGTATCCCGGCACAACGACCAACATATTAAATGGAGTATTTGTAATTTTTACATAGTAGACGTTCTCCTCATTTGAGAGACAGTATTTCTTAGTATAAATGATTTCATTTAGTTATAAAGTAACTTATCAAAATAATTTCTTATCACATATGTAAATTATGCTGCGTTCTTAGAACATCTGACTCACATACAAATAGAAGACCTTCCACAAGTTTATCTTTTGTCCATAGTCCACTACACTTGTCCTGTTTGTAATGTTAATCGAATGTTTGGGTAAGCCGTGGTTCAATATAGACGATTTGTTATTGTTCTATCGAAATATGTATCGTATTATTCATATTTTATTTATTTAGGTATTGTATACTCTTGTATAATGACTATATGAATATCTTTATATAGGGTAGTTAAATGTACTTCTAAATTTCGGGCATCTTTTTTGGTTAGCTAATCTCCTATAGTAATTTAGCCGCTTATCGCTCAATTTTCGTGACATTCGAATTTCGTTAGAACTAAAAACCACGCTTTGTCCTCTACCAGAACGAATAAAAAGTAAATTATACTTTTTGCTTGAGTGAGAATTGAATCCACAACTGATGAACCTGCAGCTGTTCCGCTGCGAAACGACGCACCACGACGTCTCAACACGTCACATTAAAAACATTATTACCTATGTTGCAATATATTTATGACATAATATCCGAGATAATATAATGTAAGCTTCCGTCCGTTACGGGAGCAAGTGTGTGACGAGATCCAGCTGCAGATATGTCCCGTTCTATTGACCTGATTTCAGAAACATGTCTTATCATTATCACTTCAATTAGGTTAGAGATTGCATAAGTAAAAATAACGTTTAATTACTTTTATTATAGATACGTACTTATTATATTACTATCTAAATTAAATTTAATGTATGAATCATTAAGATCAGAATTACTTGATTGCATTAAGTTTTAATTGAGTAATAGTTGTTTATAATTTTAAAATTAACAGTTATTTTTTATTTGATAGAAGCACCTGTATTTTCCATTTTTAGTTCCATTTATTATGCTGTATATTATAAAAAGTGTAAAATCTATTATCACATCTTAAATAGCCACAAATAGCGAAATTCAATTTACACAAGTACAGTCAGACGCTCCCACTATACCACAACGGCTCATAATATACTATTGTGTATAAACGTACTGTCGTCATAATATTTTCATTTCATCACTCTGGTAATGAGGCAAAACGCGGCGTTTAATTCCGCCACTCAACGTGTTTCTCAGGAATTCGGTGGGAAGTGAGATCTCTCTAAGCACCGGGTTCCTTCAGATTACCTTGCTATGTGCAGAATAAAACGTGAGCGAAATAAATAAACGTAAACTATAGATATATAGTACGTACCTCTATTTAAAAAAAAACAACTTGCTAAGTTTCATTTCATAATAAGTTTATCACGAGAATGCTTACTTTGTTGCCAAATGTATTCCCGTAATAATCCCTGAGCCTCCATTCAAGTGAACTGATTCATGCACCTCGTTGAAGATGCAACCACCTACATTGTGACCTCGGGAATATATAATGTGACAATAGCAAAGTTTATAAAAATACAACGCAGTGTGTTTATATTTATTTTATATGAGAGAAATTTTTGTTAGGCCGTCGTAGCGTAGCGGCACTAGGTTCTGCCACTTATCACGCAATGCTTCCGGAATTCAGCAGCAAGTGGGGAACGGAGTGTCTTAACACTAGGTCCCTCTGCCTACCCTGCTGTGACCTTATAAAAACCATCTTTAACTGTTATAAATTGAAGCATTATCATTAATTTTCACGTTTTATCCCGCATGTGATGGAATAAGCAAAGAGAATATAATATCAAACTTTCGCCCAAATTTAAGAAATATCATACGGCGGAAATCAACGCCGGGTTTTGTCATGTCTGTAAGATATGTAACGATTAAAAAAAAATATAAACAAAATATTTAAATATCTATATTAAAGCTTAATATATATATTTTCGAAGCTTTTTATGTAAATAAATGAAATAAAAACCGTTGAAGTTGCCAACAAATGCGATTTACAACGTTAACCGCATTGTATCGATTCTTCTAGGAAATTCATTTTTAAAATGTCCTAGTTTTGCAACTGTAGCTAATAAGCTGCCGTCGATATGCCGTCCAGTGTATATTTAAAAAAATATTGCATGCCTTAAATATTTTAAGGTTTAGAGTTCCGCAATTAAAAATTAAAGAAAATAATTAAAGAACGTCAGTGTCATTCCTTGTTTGTTACACGACAGATTAAAAATTTAACTTTCTAGTAATAAATAATAAATTGAAATATTATCTTTTTAAATATAATCCATCCATACCTATATTATAAATTCGAAAGTAACTCTGTCTGTCTGTCTGTCTGTCTGTCTTTTACGCAATCAGGCCCAAACCGCTAATTTAATTGTGATAAAATACTCATATAGAGATACTTGAGGGTACCGGGATGAACATAGGATACTTTTTTTTTCCTCATATTTGTAATATTTTCGATATATACCAATATATTAAAATAATTAATTTGACATGCAATTTATTCCGCCATGTTAATAACAATGGTCGCTACGCGTTGCTAAGCAACGGCTTGCAAAGTTTGTTGTTTTAAGAAAACGTCACCCAAAGTGAGTTTGCTTAATGCAGACATGGCGCGCGCCGATATAGATTTGTATACATTAACAAAAATTAGATGATTTCTATAATTTGATATTCATCCTTATGAAAATAAATATAATAGTCACTTTTAGCATTTCATCTAGATGGAAATTATAGTTTACTGTATAACATTCTAATAAATAATTAAGGAGATGTCACTGATTCCAAATGACTTAGCCTACGAGTTGTGTAGTATGACCGACGCGAACGGGCAGATGACTTTGTTGATTTTGTAATTTTTTATATATTTTCGAATTAATATTATTTTTTATGTAATTACTTGCTGCTTATAATTAATTAATCTTAGTTCGGTTATCTATACCGATGTTATACACTTAAAATATCGTAATTTTAATCATTTGGGATTTTATTTAATATTGTTCGCAAAAATTAATAATTATTTAATATAGAAAAATGTTTAGTACGCGCGCACGGCAAACTTTAGGTACTTTTTCTAATGTTAAGAATTTCCTTTAGTTACTTTTACTTCTTTTGTTTGTTCATTTCGGTTACTTAGACATTTTTTCTAATAATAAATCTCCACTTATTATTATTTTTTAACTTATTTTAATTATTTAGGCTTATATTATCGCGGGCGTAGCCGCGTCCGGGCCCACTAGGATCATATAATTTTACAGTATATTCTTAATTTATATATTATGTTTAATTTTATTTTCTGAATAATGGAAAACTAAGGAAAAATCATGAAATCTATAGTTAGCAATTACTAAAGGTAGATAATTGCTCACTTATCAAATACATTATATTAAAAAATAAAACAAATCAATTGATCCGAGTAGCCTGTTTTATTTAAACAAAACATTTTCTTCGAGTTTTTGCTACCTCCGCTACATCGCTGTTTGCTTATTCTGCTCGGTCAAGATCCATTACAAAAAGTTTTAACAATTCGAAGAAATTGAAAGGCTACGTTGTACTCATGTCCAGCAGATTGGAATCCATTCTCGTGAACGTGACAACACATTTTAAAAGCGAAATTAGCCATACGAGCGCTAAAGATATTTATCGTGTGTACGGAATTTAAATATAGATGCGATGACGTCACACACAAGCCGTTGCTTGTAGGCAAACCAATTATTTGTCAGCGAGAAAGACTCTTTGATCGCGATGGAACCAAAGCAGTATATTAACAAGAAGTATGACAGTTATATTACGTATAACAAAGAATGCCTTTTATTTATATTTTTGAGACAAGATAAAGATATATTTTTCCGAGAGCCCTTAATAACGTCGTTCTCTGTTTGGCGGATGTATAATAATGTTCTCGGGACATTAAGATAATGAGCTTGATTAAAAATACTTTCGTATTCGTAAGATAAATGAATGGCCGAAGAAAAATAACTAAAAGTATCAATCTTTAATAATTTTGCTGTAACGTCTAGTTCCCAATCATTTAGCAAGCGCGGTCATCGTACTCAGTGCTCATTGGTTTTTGATTGAAACAATACAATCGTCGGTCATGGTACATTTTAGTAACGATCTTTTTAATTCTGAAGCACTGTCAACCATGACATGAATCCCTTTACGATTACTGTCAAAGTCATTAATTTTAACAACTGTTTTTCTTTTTCTTACTTCTGATTTAAAATCAGATCGGTCATATTCGTTTCTCGAAGGTACAATAAATACCGGGAATGATATATGTAGCGTTCCAACACAAAAATTTTATTTTGGGCAAAAAAATTACAAATATAATAGTGTCAAGATCCTTAAATATACAGGAATATGGACATCTAACAATGATACCGCATGAATACTTTTTAATGCGCCAAAGATACGACCAACGCTTATTGTGTCGAGCTTTTACAATAGATTTTTTGTGATATATAACTTCTTGAGAGTTTATTCCCTTTGAGAGATTCACATAAACTGCGATTATATGAAGTCGTATCCATGTGGGAACAAAGCTTGTCGTCCGAGATATGATGACAGCTGCGGACTTGTCGAGCCAGCTCTAACCTACCGTGAAACTTGCACGCGAACAGACAAAAAGCCCGTTAGTTTCCACAATTCGTATTTCATTTAAATCGCTTTTTGGTATTTATCTCGCCATGCCACACCTACCGTTACAACTGATGAAGAACATTTGAAACGAATAAGTCAGGCCTTTGTCAATAAATTATTATTGGTGGTTCTGCGGTCTCAAGAGTTTTCTAATGGTTTGCAATTCTACGGTTCCGCTTCATCCATCACACCCACGGTTTCAATAAACTTGCTTAGGTCTAAACATTATAATTTATTGGTGTAATTGTTTGATTCCTTTGTATATGTGATAAATTAGATTTAAGCTTAATCTAAATGAACTTACAAGATTTCACACATACTATTAGGAGAAGTTAAATAAAAAAAGTAAGTTAACTAAATTAAAATTTGGAAAAAAAGTAAAGCCGCAGTGGGACAGTGTCTGGTTATAAGCGCAATGATTGTGGGTTCGGTTCCCATTTTCGGGAATGATTATATTTAAATTATTTACATTTCGCCGCCCTGGTTTCGGCACGCAATTTTCAATTAATGAAAACCTCGACAAGTAGATAGCGTAGTGTCTTAGCACTCAAACTCCCTCTGCCTATTCTGCTTGCTAGGCGAAAAAATCAAACATTCTGTATTATGAGTCTAAAATGTCAATAGAAAAATAAAGTATTTGAGATTACTATTTGTATTCGTATACTCGTATTGTGCAACCATCTGTCCCATATCAATCATGTCGTAGAATTCGGTATTAAAAATTTAATATTCAGAAAAGCTATTATGAACGTCACACGTGTAAAATATATTAAAAAATTTACATTGTATTTATTTTAAATGTACATATGCGATTTAGAAAAAAAAATGTTTAAAATTTAAACATGAAACTGACAACAAAATACCTATTTATAACAAAATTTATACTGGAAAAATATTTTCTTTAAAGTAATTAAATACTTTATAGCCGTTGCGGTTTTAAATGCGACAGGTCGTAGGTTCGATTGCCACTCGAGAAACAAAATATTTCATATTTTAATTTCCTCGCTCTGGTAACGAGGAAAACCGCGGCGTTGAGCTCCGCCACTCGGCATATATCAGAATTTGACGGTAGTGTAGTGTCTCCGTTTGAATTCTACACATCATACAATGCGTAGTAGGAGTCAAAATCAAAACCATAACGTGAGAAGAGAGTGTTTTAACAATTGGTTTTTTTCTGCCTACCGTACTATTTCCATAAAGAATCTAAAGGATAAAGAAAATTAAATGTGAATTATATCTCTATCAACATTTACACTAGGATCTCAATAGTATCTTAAATAAAAAAAGCAGGAAGAGTTCTACAATTGAACAATATTTAAAGTACTTAAAGAATAAGCAAAAATTACACAACAATGATTCGCTTAAAACGTAATCGTGAGGAAAATAACGTAATAAAAAGTATGGCACACACGATCGGTCCCTATGACACAGATAAGGGTATTAGAAAGTTCGATAATGATCGGTATTCATGTTACGAACCAATTGTACACAATGTTCCTATACCATTGCATTTTACATGTATTTACTAGTTTTTGTACGAGTAATGGATACAAAAGACAAATTGCGCAGATATCTGATATGGCTGATGCTTTTCTTGACAGTTTTTTTGCTGAATATAACGATTGTGTATTACAATAGTTTTAGATTTCTGATTATGCGGTGTAGTTGGTTGTTATGATTGTAATAATATAATATTATGAAAAATAGCAGGTTCAAGTAAATAATATTTATTCTTATTTGGCAAATTTATTAGAAAATACTATAATAAAATATATGTATATTATTGTTTTAGATACAAAATAAATATTAAATATTTGTGCAGAAATATTTGATACAATCTATTGATATTTGTCTTCGTTGTACATTATTGGCGCGTTTTATCGACATTAAGACCAAAACAAATGCAAATTTCATATTTTCCTGAATTCTCAACTAAGCATCGAACACACATCCTTCGGTTAGAATATTTTTACCCAATTGTCTTATTATATAAAAAAAATCAACAAAAAATCTGGACTCTCGCATCGATATTGTTTAAAAGCCCATGGGGCATTGACAAAGCCGAATGTACCTTCATTTTATACAGAAGCTTGGACGAATAGAATTTACATTGTATTACTACTTGCTATTTAAACCATTTGTTTTCTTCAACATAATAGGGTTAGAACTAAAATCCTATTGTTGGCGTCCACTCAAAAACTAAACAGTAGCAAATATTGTATATTTTCTTCTAAAGCTTTTAAGAGGTGACATGTGTTTGACGTTAATTTATAGTATTCTCACCACTGAAGAAATTGGGATATTGTTTAAAATTAGAGAGCCAGTTCCTGGTAAAAGGATGTAAAACTTTAAATTATTATTATTGTAGAGATTTAATGAAAATTAAACATTTAAATTAACTTATAACTTTATTTACTTGGAAATGGGTGAAGGAAATGGTATTAGAGGGCTGGCAAGTTACACTAAAACATGAATGAAATCGAAATTTATTGCTTGATGGTAACATACGGATGAAGAAAGCTGGTGGTAACATACTCCGTTCATATTAAGACACTTCTACGCAAAGCCCCTATGCGGCAGAATGTGGGTTTTTCATGTTGAGTGGCGGAACTTAACGCTGCGCGTTTCGTCGTTGCCCTACAAATTCAATAAATTCCTTTATTTATTTAATAATATATAATGCGTCATATAAATCTAGTTTTAGAGTTCACAGAGATGCAATATGTATTAATTATGCCAAATGTAGTTCATTTGCATATCTTGCGACTAAATACAAGGTACAAATTATTAATTTACATATAACTCGCTGTAATGAACTTTAAAAGCTTGTTTTAGACAAGCGAAGTCATTTAAGTGTCTACGGTAGCTAGGAATATTAGATATAGGCACTTAGGTATATAATAATACAAAACTCTACTACTGTAAAGTGTTCGAAAAGGCGAGTTTCTAAAAATGTATAGTAGTTATACTCGTTTAAAATTTAATTCCCCCGAATTAACTTATTTTCAATCTGTAAAATAAATCTAAAATTATCTATAATTATATGCATTAACTATAAAAAATTAAGATTTAAAAATATATCAATTCAAAATTCTAATCAAAAGTCATTCCCAATTTGAAGTAGCCACAATAAAATTTGATGATAAGATAACTCATTTAACCGAACAACCTGTACTGATTGATTGACAATCTTAATAATAATTGTTTACGTTCTGGCATTAACAGATAGGCTCTACTCCACCCACTCGTTAAAACAAAATTCAACTTAAGTTTACTTCACTTAATTAATATGAAACTTAGATATAATACTAAAATTATAATCTTTATTAGGTACATTATAATCGTTTAGGCTTTCTTTGTAGAAAGTCGGCTCCCAATGAAGCAATTATATAAATGACAGCAATTAAATTCAATGGAGATCGGCTTAAAATGTGAACGAGCTTTGTTGTTTAATTACTGTGAGAAACAACAAATGTTATTATGAACTATCGATTATTAAGTTGTTTATTGCAGAACACTTATATGGAGTGGACAACGGGTGACTCGCGGACGTGATTTTGTTTAATTAATTAGGGAGCACTTGTGAGGTGTTGGTTACAGTTTCAATTCCAGTATTTATTGGTCCGAATGTATATCGGTATTACTAAATAGTACCTTTACCTAACATGCTTAAAATAATAAAAAAAAAGTTAAGTAAAAGTAAAAATTGAACAGTAGCATAACAGATCCTTACCGAAGAAGACAATAAATAGATCTGTAACATAAATATATTTTAAAATTTTCCGAAACCTAATCTTAAGAAATCTCTATTTTCCGCCTAATATTCGAGTCACTATGTATTGGTTGGTGGTGGAACTCAATGTCCCGTTTTGTTTTTGAAAAAACAAGGAAATTAAATAATATGAATCGAACACTCTATCGTCGCCTTTACAATCAGGTTTCGCCTCACTGAGCCACAATGGTCGCGAATACATGAATCTGTAACAAAAATACATTTAAATATATAATAACAGTAAAAAATAATCTAAATAACAGCCATAAACGAAGATGTTAGCCACATAGTAGACATTTTTGTTTTATTTCAACAAATTACACGTTATACCTTCAACATCGACTGGTTGATTGTTGAGACATTTTGCAAAGTAACTTTTATAGCTCATAATAGAGCTATTGGCATTGTAAATATACAAATTATGTGTGTTTAAATTTTATATTGTGAAGCAGTTAAAACGTTTTATAAGTGCTTGAACAAACAAACTGATAAAATTTTCCTGTGTTTATAATGGATGTGCGTTAATGATGTGACCGTTGTTGTAGAATACGTTCAAGTTGATATATTTGAAATTATTTTCACTTTGTGAACCTATTTGTTTCATTTCAAATTAATATTAAAATTTTATAAGATTTTATGCAGGTTTACGGTGTATCCCGCATATATATATATATATATATATACAGAGGTCAGGCAGAGGGAATCTTGTATTAAGACTGTCCTTTCTTTTTCTGCCAAATTTTCAAGGTTTCGTGTGTTGAGTGGCATAACTGAACGCCGCGCTTTTTTATCAGAACGAAGAAATGAATATATTAGTTAATAATAATTAATACCCCCGAGTGGGAATCGAACCCACCGTCCGTCGCGTTTATAGTCACACGCTTGTGCCACTGCACCGCGATGTCCTCAAGCTTATAAGTTTTTATCGTAGCTAGTAAGGCTGGAATCTAAGTTTTTTTTCAAATATATGAGTACAACAAGTACCTAAAGTAAAGTTCAATGAACTTCTAAATGAAACGTACGAGCTAAATATACTTGTCAAAATGTCAAATATTTCTAGGATTTCTGTGGGTTCACGTTTTCACTCAATCAAATCAGACGAGACATAACAATAATAACCATAGCTTTGGTTACAATATTTGAGAAAATCAAAACCAATTAGCGTCAGTCTTCATTATATTTCTAAGTTTGATTTTCTCTGCCGTCACGTTGCGGGCCACGTGACACAATAAATAGGGGTAAGTTATTCATAAAAAAGTAAAGTCAATGTTGACAACAGATTTTTAAAATAATAATAAAAGTTCAAATTCTAGTGGGAGTGAAAATTTATTATATCGTAGATACAATTGGTATATACAAATTGACGTATTATATATGTTTTCTAAATGTAAAAAACAAAAAAATAAATTTTCTCTCGTTTAAGGCAAGTTGATGTTACAGAATAATCTATTATGTTATATATCTCTGTTAATTATAAAATATTTTTTTATTTATGGAAACTTGTTAGCAACAGATAATTCTGGGCTAGAAATCCACTCTAGGAAAGATTTATTTTAAATTATTTCCCCAGTTAAAAAAGAAAATTACCTACATTGTGTTTTTTCTGTCCTCTCAAAGATAACAAGGAGGCCTGAAAATAAAAATATTCCCCTTATAAACATAGTAAATACAACAAATCTAAAAAAAAAGCTTTTATAGAACCATGTCTTAGCCCTATACAAAATAACCAGCTTTCTTTATGTTCTTTATTTAAATTCACGTGTAAAATAAGACTAGTTTTCCATGAGGGTTAGACTAAAGATAATAGTGCAAGCAGTCCCTGAATATAGGAATGTAATCCGATGATCCGACTTATCCAGCTTCCATCCTAGCTTCATACGTACTCGTCAGCCAGGCTTGAAGTTTTGATAGAAATATTTCAAATGTATGTTTTGTACATACATAGTTGTGACGTGTGAAGTATTATGTATTCGTATCTATTAAATATAGTATTTATTTTGTTCTATATTATGTAAGCGTTTATATAATAATAAAATTATCTTTCTTTGTTAGGTATATTCAATTATTACAAAGATACAGAAAAATTACAATTATTTGTTCAGTTTAATACTAATAAGTTGAAGAAAAACGCAGACAAAACCTCTTATAAAACAAAATTTTAAAATAGACAATTTGAAATTTTAAACTACGATACGCTTAGTTTTTGGGCTTAGAAAATAATTTATATTATTTACCTCACAAAAAAGTATAGCAACAATATAGTAAATGCCCCCGTTCTTGTATAACTCGATCACGATTTTCAACAATAAATAGTTAACCGTATAGATTACGCAAGATAACGAAACCATCAGTTTCACTTAATAATTACTAAACTCGCAAGTTTAAACAGTAATGTCTTAATAACTGTAGTTTATCTCAATATGTGATATTGTGGGAGTTTTAATTAAGTAAATTGCTCTATCTCCAGTCGTAGACAATGGGGTATAATGGGGGGGGAGTTTTATTAACATGTACCACGATCAGTATCGCCATACGGGTGGCCTTGTTTACTTAACGAATGGAATTGATTTGTGTTATTTTAATTTGCCCTTCGAATTTGTGGTATGTTACATTGAAGTTAATTAGATTAAAGTTAAAATTGTTATTTTATAAAATATACCCTAAGTGTATAGGTAGTAAGAATGAATTTGTGTTTAGAGGAATAAGTTTTGTGGAGTGGAGATCTAAGAACAAAATTCAAAAATTTTATGTATATGTATATGGGAATCAAACTCCCTCACAATGGAAGCAGTTCTGTCATAAAATATCCACTGCACCACACTAGCGTTATACATGATGTAATATAATAGTATATGTACATATATAATACATCTACTCTATAATGGCGCTTCCTAGTACTCGTATTATGATATAAGCGAAGCGCTACAACGACGCTATCAGGGCAAAATCGTACCGTGGCCGACTGCACGCGATGATTGTAGCTTCGAATTCTACTCGTGGGAATGTTTAAATTAAATATATCATTGTTTTCCCCAACTTAATTAGATTTAAAAATTACATGTTATCAAAACACGCAATATTTATAAATAAGCGGAAATTAGATAAATTTATAAATGTGTTAATAGGTTCTACCAGTTGATTCCGCGAAGTGTTAAAAGTTATGCGTGATAAATAAATAATATATAATATATTATCATTTAGAGGAAATCTCAATTAAATAATTAGGTACACTTTTTTGTAGGTTTATTCAAATTTAAAATTCAAATTCAAAATATTCTTTATTCAAATAAACTATTAAAAGCACTTTTGAATCGACGAATGTACATGTCAACAAAAAGCTACCACCGGTTCGGAAGGCAGTTCTGCTGAGAAGAGCCGGCAAGAAACTCAACAGTTGCTCTTTTCAAAGTCAATGGTATATTTTACTATTACATTAGCTGGCAGCTATCCTGCCTGACATTCAATAGACATTAATTCCATAGATGTCCATCCTCCAAATATTCTTGTACAGTGTAATAAGCTTTAATTGTTAGAATTTTTTTTTACAAATATTATAAATTTTGGAAGTGGCAAACTTAGAATACACTAAGGAATTCTATTAAGACCATCGTGGCACTGTGGTTGTGACTGTAAACATTATATTTGTGGGTTCTCGTATCCTCGCTGAGGTAAAAAATGTTTAAATTATTTTTGAGATAAATGGCGTCATTGAGCTCTACCAATCTAAGCTGAAAGTGAGAAATAACCTCGTCACTGTATCGGAGGATAAGGTCTATGCTGCTATGCGGGGCAAATTGAAACTGTACATACTTAAGATTTTTATAGTTTGTGGCTTACTTATGTTATCTTTTTCAAATTAGTTTAAAAAGTTATTTCAGTATATTATTCATACTTCATAGTAGGTATAACATCCTATACAATCTCATTAGCCTGATATACCAAGAACTCCAGCGAGGGTCAAGTTCGCTGTAGCCTCTCGACTTGGTTAAGTCGCTTTGTCTCGTTATTGCTCTCGTGGGCCGCAGAATATTTTGTATTTCCTATTTAATTTTAATGCATAATGTGTTTTTTTTACTATTTTTGTATTGTAATTTATTAATTTGAGTACATATTTTCTTCCGTCATTATGTTACATCCTAAGCCAATCTTCCCCAGATAGCAGGGTTAGCAGTGTTAAGAGAGATATTCCGTCCCCATTAATACATTTTTATACCTCACTTCTCACCACTCAATATATAATGGTCTATTCTGATTTTAATTCATTATAAATATTTATACCTAGAATGTTAAAATTGTCGTCTATTGAAATGGAGCATGGAGATGAAGAATAAGTGCTGTCGTGTATTAATAAAATTTGAAAACTAAATAAATGCAATTGAATTTTTACAATTCATTATTATTTTACAGGTATATTCATTTAATTTAAAAGCAAAGAAACAAGTTTTTAGCTAGACAAGTTGTTCTTAAAAAGACAGTTACCTTCAGGGTCAAGTTCTCGAGCTTGTGAGTCTACGCCACCCCTTGAACTTGACATATTAGATTATACTTAGGTCAATGTAAAAAACAATCTCAACTATGAAATGTAATTGTACTTTTTTATATAGCTTTCCAGTTTTCCGCTGTATCTGTAGTAGGATAGGCAGAGGGAACCTAGTGTGGCACTCCGTACCCCACGTTTTGCTAAATGTCAGAAGCAAAAGCACAGCAATGCTCTGCCTGGTTACCAAAGCGAAGAAATGAAAATATTAATAAACATTCATTTCCCCGAGTGGGGATCAAACCCGTAACCTGAATACCAGCATTTTGTGGATTTATATTTATAACCGCATTATTATATAAGAAATTATAAATACCTTCCACTATTTGTCAAGGATGCACCTATATTTAGAAAACAGCTAGTATCAACGTTATCAACAGATGCGGATAGAAGGGTTGTATAAATGGAGCCACTTCAAAGTAAGAGGCGGCGTGATGTTTCCGACAAAGTAAACACTTATTTTTACATCGCCGTTTTACGAGAACACTTCTTTGTGATCTTCGTATACAGTTGCCACGCTATTCCTTCCGCCTTATACGAATGTATGCATTAAAAAAAATTATAATTTTTATTTTTTAAGGCCAATTTTTTTTAAAGTCAAGTATCAAATTGTAGAGGCTCTTGACGCCCCTTCGTTAAATATTAAAATTTAATTTAAAGTAGCGTTATCCTTATTTTCTTTGATTATGAATACTTTTAGGTTATTCTTTGTTGTGATGATTTTTATATTTACTTTTATATAGTTACTTTAATTTCACAAAAAAGTTAATCGAAATATTAATTTTAACTTCTTGTTGTATCTCGATTTAAATTCTTAACAGAAACGATTAATTTTTTAATGAGCCTAATTAATCGGAGTATTTGTGTATATTTTAATTTTTTTTTTAAATTATTCGTGTGCTGCCCTTGACTCTTGCAGAGTAAGCTGTCTTGCCTTCTGGTGGATTTCAGATTTTGAAGTTTTTATAAATGGGTGCCAGGTGGTAGAAAAAATCGATTAACTTATCGTTCTGCACATTCCTTTTCTGTAACTACTTGAAGATTATCAAAGAAGATACTGTCAAACGCAATTAAATAGCAATACATTCCTTTTTTACGATTGGAAAAATACCTGCAAATACAATTTTATAATGAACATGTGACTATAAAATGTAGCATATAATGCGATACTCTAGATTTTTTGCGACAATCGAGGTGCCCACCCGTATTAAACTACCTTTAATGCACATTCATTGTACGAATCTGAATGGATATTTTATTTTTTATGATTCCCGAACAAAACTTATTTTTGCTTCATAAGAATCGTCGGTTTATTTAACCATTGTTGAAGGACCATTTATCTCCATAATTTATAGGGTAGCGTCGCAAATGTTGGACATATTTGCGTTCAAGTGGGACGTTTACACGTGGTATTGTGTATTCTGTTCTGTTCTTTATAACGTCGACTACCTCCTCGATTCGTTCCAGAGGGTTATATTTGACCATTGTTTGTGAATTGGTTATGGAGAGAGATTTTCTACGGTTGTGATAAAATGTGCTGTCGAGTTTCAACTTCCAAGTAGGTGCTAACCGTTTAGGAAGACCACCGGAATTCATTTGTTTCTGATTGTTACAAACAATGGGCCGTGTTACCGCATTGGCGGGTATTTTTTTTGGTATTTTTTTTAACTATTTTTTTTTAAGTTGATAAGTAGGTTACTAATAGTGCGAATTTGAGATATTTATTACAAAATATATGTATGTAACTTATCATTTTTCAATAATAACTCGCAAACATAAATATAGCGTGTAAGTTAGATACTATTCAAGAATATTGTTTAAAATTATCACACGAAATCTCCACATCTAGGTCATATTGCCTAAAAATCTGATAAGCGGGCCATATTAATTTAGCAACTATGATGATAGTACATCTAATTAGGTCCATGTTCTTAATATTCTTCTTTAATATTTAATATTTTTTCATACTTTTTTTAAGGTAAGCTTAGAAATTATAGTGTATGGTATTTATTTTTTTAGATAGATATTGAGATATTAAGACATATTGAGATATTAAGGTATATTTCTGCACTTTGTCATACAATATTGCGTGTTTCGTTTTGAAAGTTAATGCGTGAAAGTGTGAAATGAGAATAATTTATTGGCTCGATTGAGAATTAAATAAACCTACAGCCTTCATCGTTTAATAAAAAAATATTTCAGATTGAATTTTCTGTCAAAAGATTTCAAGTAAAAGGCTACACGCTTAATAAATGCCGTTTCCGGTTTTGGAACCTGCAATCTCATCCAATAAATAAAATCGATGAGTAAATTTATTGTAGCCGATGGCTGAAATTACATATGTTTTTTACATTCCCTTACAAAATGTCATACTGGTTAATGATTCAGTTGATAGGTATTAATATATTTTTTCCAATTCCCAAATACCCAGTTTCGAAAATCATATAAAGAAAAACCGACTACTTAAGACATTTGTAGCGTGATGATGTATAATCATATTTTTGTGCGCCAACAATAAACTTATAGTCTATGCTAGCGAAGCCCCGGCTAAAATAAACTATCTTTAGTACTCCTTATTAACACTAAACTATTTTTATATTATAAAATTTAACTGAAAACTTATACCTTGAATGATTTTAATTATTTTATCATAATTATAATTTTAGTCAGCGTTCGTGTTCGGTAGTAATTAATTAAGACACAAAAATGGTTTTAAAATTTTAGGACACCTTCAATTTATTTAATCTTCAATCAAATGAACAAACATCAAAAGCCTGTGGGCTTATCGTATTGACATCGCTTACGCAAACGTCTCGGCATTAAGCTTGGCTTACACTACTTAAATAATTAAACAGTCTCGATAATCTTTTATTAAGAAACAGAAGTTATTTTTTTATATTTTTAATAACTTGAAGACATTTAAAAAAAGAAATAAGAATCCTTTTATTATATAAATCTTATATCAAACCTAAATATGTAGTTTATATCAGGAACGATTTGTATATTTTTATAACGATTATGTATATTTAATATATGTAGGTTGGTACATCTAGTAATAAATCAATATTTTTTCCTTTCTATACAAAACAGAAACCAAGCCTTAATACGCGTTTGAGTTGTTAAACGAGCCGAAATAAGAATGACGGGAATGAAGACGTCAGTGACATCAAACGTAACTATCTTCGACATGTTCGGATTGCACCTTGGAATCCTTCTTCTTATTTAGACAATATATATATACAGTGCGTTTCAAAAGAATGTTTAATTAATGTATAACTAACACATTTTTTTTCGATATATAATAGAAAATGGAAAAAAAATGGTATGTAAGTAGGTTAGGGACGCACGCAAACAAAGATGCGGACGAGGACTAGTTATTATATAATATTTTAACATAATTAAAATTACACTTATATAATTTCAAGAGCATTATGAAACCATTGAAGTAGTTAAAAACTACTTCAACGGATTTAATTGCGGTTTGTTTCATAGTTAAATAGCTAATAAATGCATTTAGCTTTTTCAATATTATTTTATTTATCATGAAATTAATTATAAGGCTTGATATATTGGCTTTGCTTAGAGACGTCTCCTGGCTCCGTTTTCGTAGGAACTTCCTTCCACGCGCCGCGCAACTAGGAAATGGCCTACCTGCGGCAGAGTTTCCAGGTCAATACCATCTTCAAAAAGTGCGTCTATCTCCACTTTAAAGGCCGACAACGCACTGATAGCTGCTCTGGTATTAGACGGGATCATAATCATCAGGTGACCCGTAAGTTCGTTTGCCTTGTCTTTTTCCATATTTTCTCTGCTCATCATGTAATTATTTATAACTATTTCTTTTTTTTTTATTTAACGCCTCACGCTGTATTCCGCACATAGGAGAATGGGCAAAGGGAACATAGAATCTATAACTGTCTCACAAAATCAATGGTTACCTTAATTAAATAAATCTTAACATTAATAATGGAAACAGTCTCAATAAACTAGTCCTCTTGTCGCTGAAGCTTCCAATAAACCAACATAAATACTACGTGTGTAATTTAGCAATTAATTAAAACTTATACGGCCGTGACTGCCGTAATTACTGCTAGATTTGCGTTATGTTTAGTGCGTTCAGTTTTATAGGCACAGTTTAATTCGCATTGCAGCCGCTCGCAACCTTTTGATTGCTAATTAAATGTAGATAATTGGGTTTTAGAGAAAAGTCTCTTTGTTATAATGTTTTTTTTTGTTTTGTTTTTTATAAAATATATAACTAGTCATTTTAAATAATTTTCCAATAGTATGTTTTGAGAGTTGATTCACCATTGCATAGTTTACCTCGATCAACTATTCCGAGTATAGTGTATAGTTAGTTGATCGAACATAGTATAAAGTACAAGTTAACTCCCGTTGACAGGTGTGCGTTTGGATATAACACTAACTATGATTACGTGAAAATAACGAATTATTAACGTTATAACATTTTGCCCATGTGAGGAGTATAATAAGTATACAAAATATTACTAATATGCATTAAGAATTTCTTCTTTTTAACCGACTTTTGTAAGAAAAGGAGGTTATCCATTCGAATGTATTTTTTTCTTTTTTATGTTTGTTACCTCATAACTTTTAACTGGGTGAACCGATTTTGATATTTTTTTTATTTGAAACATAAAGCTTCCCAAATGAGCCCATTTTTTTGGTCCATCTCTGACAATGGTACCCGTGAGAAAATCACATAAAACTTAAATTTGCATTAGGTATGTGCGCGACAAATAGACTTATAACTCAATGTTGCGCCAACCGATTTTGATGATTCTTTTTTTATTTGAAAGAATACACTTCGAGGATAATTTGGTGAAAGTTTCGTTACTCTAATAGTTACAAGCAAAAACTTTTTTAATTGATGTCAGAAGTGAGATTCCTGATCGTTGCATTTCTTTTCAACCAACCTCAAAAAAGGGGATGTTCTCATTTTCAATCAACTTCAAAAAACGAACCCGATTTGCCAATTCGAATACTTTTTATGTATGTTCTTGTCAATATACCAAAATGTAACTTTGCACAAAAGTAATACCTAATTAAATGAAGTTAATTACATGGGACAACCACGACCACTCGTTGACAACCACTACCACCACCATCACCACTCGTTTAAGAAGCATTATTTTAGGATCTACCCATCACTTAAAATTGGAAAATAAATTATTACTTAACAAAAAGAAAAACCAACTTCTAAAAACTAAGTTTTAAAGTCGGTGTCAAGCTAATGCTACAACGACCTCACTACAATATCTAATTACTAACCCTGTTTGTTTTACTTGGCACCCCGACTTCAAAATTATAAAATCTTTGTAAAATTATTTTTCACTTTTTAGTTCGTTATTAAAAGTCGGTTTTTCTTTTTGTTAAAAACAATGTATTTATTTCTGTTTACAGAAATACTTAACACCCACATTTAATACTTCTGTGATTATTATATTCATGATATATCAACAAATAGTCCTATTTTACAAACACAGACAAATACAATGATTTTATTCAAAATAAATAAAGTGTTGTAATACAATCTGAAAAATTAAAATCTGTGTTAATATTAGTTCCTTTTCAAATTTAAACAAATATTTGTATTATTAAAGATATCACAGTTTTACGATATATCGGCGTGATAGAGCACGTCCTCAAGGCCCTCAAGACTGTGAAGTGAAGAGGGCTTGTTTGATATTTATTATTAATTTTGTCATATATACACAAAAATCAAAATATTTTTATTTGCTTTATAGTAAGCAGATGAAACTCAGTTTTAGGACAATCCGTTTCTCATTTTTGGCCTCATTTTCGAGACATTGTGTGTTGTGTTACGGAGTTCAACACCGCGGTTTTTCTTGTTGCCAGAGCAGATAAATGAAAAGAATACAATCCCCAAATGAGAACTGAATCAAAAACCGTCGTGCTTATAGTAAAACGCTATGCCGGTATACAACAGCCTCGGAAATTGTAATTAATTATAATAAAGTAACTAGCCCTCCTTGACAGAGTGGGGGGATATTTGACTTAGACGCAATAGTTGTGGATCCCGATGGAGGGAATAAATTATTTGTTTTCATTTCTTTGTCAACATAAAGCACGAGAGTTTTGCCACTTAACACATAATGTCTTGTATTCCACCAGTATACGGAGAACATAATATCTTTATTTTTCTCTTACGTTCTCTTTATATTTTTACATAATTTGTTGCAATAAACATAGAAAAGTTTTACAAATTCTGCAAAACTGTACACGATGAAAATAAGTAAATTACACGAACATGGACGTAAAATTTTATTGTTTCATTGTAGAGCAATAAAGGAAATGAAAAAGCAACTGCAATTCATGAACTACTCGTTGTAATTAATATTTTTGTACTATAAACCTATTTAGATTTCATTTTTATTATATGAGTTAGAAATATATCGTGTTATATTATTAAAAAATATATATAAATAATTAATTTGTCAAACTTGCGCTTTTTACAATGAATTTAAACTGGCAATTATATAGCTGAAGGTAAATTTTAAAATTTTCAATCTTTTCAATTATTAAGGACGTAAACTAAACTTTGTATTTTACTTTTTATATGAGGACTTTCTGCCAGACCATGGTGAATATGATGAAGATATCTCTAACTGAAGATAGCCATTAATAATATTTATTGTTGTTCGCAATAGGTTTTATAACATTTAAAAATATAAAAAAACTCAAAATTGAACTTCTCAAAATTATTTTAATGCTAAGAGAATATTGAAGACGATCTACGTTGAATATTCTTCCACAAACAGTAATGAACCATATATAATTGAGTAGTTTAAAAGCAAACTGCCCCAACACAATGTCGTGACCAGCTCTGCTCAGCTTTATTCTTCTCTCCAAATGTAGGCGTAAATTGTTACATCCACAGCATCTTGTATACATCAGTGTAAACTAACATAATATCTATTCGGCCGCAATTCATTTATTCCTTATGTAAATTTTATAGAAAATATATGTAAATTATCTATATTACATTACGCCTGATAGCATTTTACTGGTACATAAATATGAACGAACGTACTCGAATGAATAGAATTTTCTTATACATTGTAAAATAAAGAAAGTTGGGTAACGCAGTGATATTAATGGAAGTATTATATACGTTTGGTATTCGAAAGTATTTTTGAGGCTTTCCTTCGAATGTTTGTATGTAATATATTTAACCTATACTATTAGTAATTCAGTTTGGGCTATAATAATATGTCAATTTTATTTGTGGTTAACTGCGTTTATCTCGTGAGTAATTGACAAATGTATTGTGTGTGCCGTATACAATTAACAAATTACAGTGCATTATGGAACACCATTGTCATATTTTTTAAAATAATATTATGAAATATTATAATAAAGAACGTATTTCAAATATATATGTTAAAATTGTATTACCTTCTTTTATATAGCTCTTTTAAAAATTGTAATATAAATTGATAAGTCGTCCAAAAAAATATATCAACTTTAGATAAATCAGATTTAAAATCTATTTTTAGCTTCAAGCTTTATCGTGCATATGGCAGAATAAGCAGGAAGAACCCAGTGCCAAGACACTCCGTTCTCTACATTCCACTGTATCACTACATAATGATGACCTTTTACATCATTCGAATTTCACATTAAAAAATATCTACATTTAGATTTTCAATCAGAAAGTTGACTTTGAGTTGAAAATCAAAAAAAAACATCCAAACAACTAGCATTACACATCCTTTCCCCAAATTCGCAATACCATATAACTCAGTTGATTTACTTTAAAGGCGTTACACCCCATAAGATGGATGTGTCCGGCCCCTCTACAAATTACATAAAGCAATTTTAGGCACAATCTTAGATGGTACTCTGTTGCTATGGCATCTCCGCCATACGATTTGACCTATGAATTCATTTAGAGCACGAAAAAAAATGTCAAAGGAGAAGGCATGTTTTATGATAATTATTTGAATGTTTAATTTATTGAAGGTCATGAAGGCTTTCTGTTGCTTACCAGTACAGCGTTATACTGTAAACGTGATAGTTTAGGATTTGATTCTCAATATGAAGAACCTATATACATTTCCTAGCTCTGGTAAGAAGAATAAAACGCGATGGATCGAAAATTAAACAGTACGTGGGTAACAAAATGCCTTAACACTATATGTATTACCTCTGTCTAACCCTATAATATGGATATAGCATAAAGCTAAAAATATGAAAAATATAAAACTCACTTAACAAATTCTGTGCTTAAAATTATTTATATAAATTAAAATTATTATTTTTTTTAATTTCAAGATAGTGAAAATTAACTTTATTTAACGTAAAAATATGTAGCAATATATTTACAAAAATTAAATTAGTACACAAGCAAACTAATTTACAATTAACATAAGAAAAAAACATTTTTTCTTTTATGAAAATCAAACAAAAACAATTAGTTTCGCAGCACTTTGCTCGAGGCTTATTACATTAGCTTAAACGTTTGACTTAGAATGTTTATCTTTTATACAAAGATTTTTTTTTCTAGCCAGATATTTAAGTCCCCTAAATTGTATTGCACACGCATCACGTCCTACCCTCAGAGAGGCCCCCTAAAGGGAATCATTCCCTTTGATTCCTCTTCCGTCTTGTTCAATTAAGAGGCGTCTCTTATTGCTTTCAAAATATATGTACAGAAGCATTAATAGAATATATCTGTTGGTAGTCAATGGGCATGAATTAGTTTTATAGCTACTAAGTAAATTAATTATTTACTGATTTTTACTCTGGAAAAAAATATTTCTTTTTTCGCTAAATATATAAAATAATAATTTATTATTTATCACTTAAAACGTTGACTGAAAGTTGATTTAACGATAAGTTTCACCGGTTTGATAAGATGACACAGTCATATTAAGCTCCGCCATTTAGTATGCAAAGCTCTCAGTGAACGGAGAAAGGAGAATTACCAGATTTATCGATAAGTTCTTTTTCCTAAAGCTGTCAATTTCTACTCGCGGGAATGATTATATTTATATTATTTTGTGAGCGGTAATTATAATTTACTATCAGGTGAGCTGTACGCTTTCTGTCTTGTCTTTTTCATAAAAATTATGGGGGGGGGGGGGTTGGGTTGCCCCCACTTTTATGCATATGTTAGTCTTGTTTTATTTCCTACAAATTTATTTGAAATTTTATAATTATTATAAAATTATTTTAAATTACATAAATTGACTCAATACCAAACAATATTCTCACAAATTGATAAGCAGTATATTTGTTACAATATAAATATTTTGTCAGTTTGGCACCATTGCGAATTGCCACGAGAGTCGCAGGTGGAAATTATGGCTGACACTAGGCCCAGTGCCAAAATAATATACTCGGCGTTTCTAGGCCCCAACTGGAATAATAAAGCTTAATAAAGATATGATTTGATGAATTTATTTCAAATACATCTTAAAATAAACAGTTATTTTAATTTAGTCGATTATATAGAAACATATTAATATTTATTTTTATATGGGGCAATATGGGAAATGGAAGTGTCATTGGGGACGGAGTATCTCAGCACTATGTTCCTAAATTTAACATACATATATATAACATACATAACATATATATACATATATGATATATGTACATGAATAGTTATCTATCTGAATAGAACATATAATAACTAAAGGGGCAAAAGTATAGGAACTGAAGAGGAACCTTTGCTTAGCAATGGCGAGAATATATTAAATAGGAATATAAGTATTTGTCATGGAAGACGCAGGTGCATATTACGTAATGATTATTTAATTTTTATAACGCTTCTTCACGCTGTATCCCACATAAATCAGGGTAGCAAAAGTACCCTAATGTTAAGACGTTACGTTCCCCAGTTTCCGCCGAATTTTTCGAGGCAGTGCGAGTTGACTGGCGGAACTCAACGCCAGGTTTTTGTCTTGGTGTCAGAGAAGAAATGAAAATATTAACAAATAATAATTCATTTACTCCAGTGGGGATCGAACCCTCAACGGTCACGTTACAGTCGCACCCTTCTGCCCTTGTGTAGCGACGGCCTCGGAAGAGTACCTATATAATGTAATAAATAATACTAGCAATGGCACAAGACATACAATTATGCCTGTAATAATCAACAAATGGCGGCCATTATTGCGCACGAGTTCAGATTTTACACTAATATAACGGGGGCGCTGAAAAGCAAAAATCACTCGTTATTTTGTTAATATCACCCTTCTAGTGGCACCACTTCCCGCTTTTTGTCAGTACGGTACTTTATCTCGTGGGTACGAAATTAGTTCAACATTATGAGTGGGACTACGAAAACTTTTAACTTAGATATGTATTAAAATATCAGATATACAACAATGATTTGAGCTCTTATATTAAAAGTTATAATTCTTAAAGAATATGTTATAATATATCAGTATTTTTTGTTTATAATAAAGTATATGTTGGCAATAACATGAATTACATATTTTTATAATTAAAACTATGTTTCATTTCAATAAAAAATAACTTGTATTCAAATAAATGAACGATAAAATTTATTGATGGAAATAATAATATTTGGATTCTGTCATATAAAAAAAAATATTTTTGGTGTTTCTATTAGACTATTAGAAAAGTAAAGTACTTTTCGGTCTCTTCAACTCTATGTTTTATTTGATACCTAAGTCCACGGTTTAAGTACGTAACACGGACAGCGTCCGTACCTAATGAGACGGCGTGGAGTTGCGCAAGCGTCCGCGACAAGCGCCGGCCTATTCGACATGCTTCGGAACGAATTACGAACAAATACAGATATGCATGGGATGATACGGAAGTTTTAGTGAGCTAAATAAGTGTGATGGGTTTTTATTTTATTTCATTATAAGTATGCTTACATATAGCTTACTGGGGTTTTTTGGATCCTTTTGAGACTGGCAGGACTCTTAGATGAACAGACTGACTGACATATTCAAATTCAAATTGAGTGAATTAGTACCTAATTTGTTACAATATTTAGCCTTTTTTTATAAATAGGCAGGAGTTATGTTTGAATATTTAGCTAAAATAAATATTTACATATGCAAAATATTCTATGTGTATTGTTTTGCAACAAACAAGAAACACATGTTAAAGTTGTACCATTATTTAGTTTCATAGCCAAATGAATTCTATAAATATTCATACAATATAGCCCACATTAAAGTACCTGTGCAATCATGTAAATATGATATGTGCCCAGTACAGAAAATATATATATATAAATTTATTAATTGCTGTGCATAAAATTAACCTATTTTATCAGTAATTGAACCGGTAATTTAATATTATAACCGAATGAAATCTTAATATATCTTAATATTTTCAATGATAAAATCGTATCGCTGGAGATATCAAATCACCCAATTAATATAACTTGCAGAGAAACTTAATGCAAGTTAACTTTAATTCGTTCTTCACTTATCAATATTAAATGCAAATGTAAACAGCTGTTTACAGCAACTGCATTAAGACGTTTAAAGTAAAGCTTAATTACATTATGAGTGCATAAGGTTACTTTACCTTTCGCGCTTATAGTTTTTGCCGTTGGGTTACTAAATTTATGTTATAATTACTTTGGTGTGTTTTAATATTTAGGTGCTAGACTAGGATATATAGATGGAGAGGAGTTTCCATTGACGTTCGTAAAATATTTAATAAGATATTTATATATTGACACTAATATTGCAATACTTTGGAATTATATGGCTGATGTATATGAAAATATGAATAATGTCTTAATTTATTACAATAAATCCTTTATTTATAAAATATTTAATATTAAAATAACTCAATAATATTGATTTAATATTTAAATCAGTCATCAACAGGAATAAAAAATCGTACATCAAAATACAAAATCACGAATGGCTTAAGCAGATTTTCATAGCTAGGCACTAAATGAAGGTGATGATAGAATTACAACGACTTGTTATAGCACAAACCGGTAATCATTAACAAGATGGATTGATACTAAAAATACTAGTAAATATAGGCTTAGAAGTTAGAGTCCAGTTTACTTCAGGTATTTAAAGAACGTAAATATACCACCCACGAGCTCAAGTTTTATAGTCAGGTATTATATTTTTTAATTATTAATATTGGTATTTCACACTTTTTTATTGATTGAGAAACGGGAACTATACTTTTTTTTTGTAATTTACCCGGGTTTTAACATTTAATGTCGTCAGAGGAAACTTTATTAATATATTTTCTCCAAAGCGCGATTTAGATCCGTCACCCAACACGCAATGACCTTAAACGTCTAAATCTAACATTAATTGTAAAACATGTATAGCTTAAGAACCTTTGTTAAATGAAGATTAATATAATATATTTTATAATAAAACAAAGACAAAAAAATAAGATGTATTCTTACATTCGGCATTATTTTTTTAATTATTTCTTAAAAAAATAAAATATTATTTTAAAATATCAATCAAAAAAAAGCTTTTCTTTCATGGTATCTTTAAAATAAATTATCAAATCTTTAAAATAAATTATTCACTAATTATTTATTAAATATCATTTTATAAATAAGCCCTCTCATTTGATACCCATATTAGGCGGATTGTGCAAACCTTTGTAATTCGCCATTTTGTTACGGCGATCTTTTTGTATTAACAATAATATTGATTCCATAAAATGTCATTGCCATCAGAACTAAACTGATTGCCGTCGAAATCCAGATTTCAACATTTCTGACCCACAGAAATGTTGAAATCTGGTATTCAGCTTGCGAAATTTTACATACACACGTCAAGTTAAATAAAATCTTATAAAATAAGAATTCTTGAAGAATTTCTTACAGACCAGATACAGATGAACGTCATGAACATTTTTAAATTATAATTTTTCTGGATTATAGCCATCGTGGCGCATTTTCACTTCACTGTAAACAGTTCTGAGTTTGATTCCTACTCGAGTGAATGAATTATTTTTATTGCCCAGCTCTAGTTAGAAAAACCACTCAACACGCATCTTCGGAATCATCATCTTTCGAAATCTATTGAAAAGTGAAAAAAGAAGTCATGACTTGCGCTCTTTTACTACCATGTAAAGCTAAAAAAATGTCCTTTTAAAAGCTTATAAAATAAAAACAAGCTCGTCACATTTCATTAAATAACCGTAATATATGTACTAGTACATGTATATTTAATGCACCCTTTAAATTGAAACACGTCTAAAATATGAGGGCTCTTCATTTTAATATCCGTTTGTGTATATTTTTTTTATCAATCAGAGAATGCAATTGCTTTAGATACATGACTGGAGCTCTCACAATAATTCGTCATACTTTTTACGTCAATTATTGACAATGACGTAAAAATAAGTTTTGATCAGCTTATAAAGGGTGTAAGAGTGTAACTAACGCTATTTATTTTTATTTTCATGCAATATTTTTTATATTTTTTTAAAAGAACTATACGGGCTTTTATTGGTTTATGTTTAATAATAGTTATTGAGATTTATCTATTTTATTAATAACATTTATGTAAGAAATTAACTGACAAAAATATTTATTAAATAGGGAACTTTATTATACAACTATGTTTTTTAAAATATTTCTGTGAGAGAGTAGAAGCAATAAGGATATACATTTTTTTATATAAAAGTAAATGAAGGGAAAAAGGAAATAATGAGTGTATAATTGGTTATTTAAATATATTTTATTTGAATGTTTAAATTTACATTTTTACAATATTTTATCAGCTACAAGCTTCCATCATAAGAATTTTGAACGCCATCTATGAAACACCTTTAAAACTACATAGAGCATTAGTTTTAAATTAAATTTTATTGTTTTGATTTAAATATTTTTATGGGAATAAATTATTGCCGGATTCTTGCAATGGTACTTTTGACCATTTCTCTAATTCGGCCCAGGAACGACAGACGTGTCTTGTATCAACTCACCCGGATAAGCCCTGAAGTAAATTCTGGGATATATCAAAATCTCAGTGCAATAAATACTGTATCTATCTAATTAAATTCATGACATTAAATATTAACAAGCAGTTTTAGCAAGAAAATAGTCAATCAAAATAGCAAAGGATGTGCTAAAAGCATCGTAAACAGAAAGTAAGTAACATCACATTAGACAAAGTGTGTACGTAAAGGTATGAGAATGTAACTGCCATCTCAATATATTTCAGTTACATTTTCATACTTTAATTAAAAAAATATGATTAATTAATAACTATTATAATATATCTATTTATCCTTGTTATATATGTAGATTTCTTTTTAATATTTCTTAGTAGAAACATAAATAAATAAGAATTCGATCAATTTATATAAAGAATTTCAACTAAGTATAATTTTTTTAGACTCTTTTTAACACTTTGGAGTAGGTTTCTCAGAAACGATGTCCTTTCAAATTTTACGATCACTGCATATATTGGGAGTTGGTCTTCACGTTTTTCTCGCATTCTAATCAATCATTGTGTTACGTATATCAGTATTTATGTTTAGAAATTGTATGTTTAAACAGCGGAAATTAATATTACAAATTATAATGTAATGTGTTTTTTTCAATGGCATTGAAAAAAATATTAGAAAAAAAAAACATAGTTAAAGAAAATATTTTTGAAAGAAATTAATCATTTATATTTAAACTAACTTTTAACTTTTAAACATAATATCTAAATAGATAATTAAAAAACCCAAACATATTTGCTTGCTAATGAAGAACGACAAAGCAATCTCAACACTTCAACTCGTAGCATGTGACAATAATGAATTAATGAATAGTCAAATAAAGAAACTCCCAAAACAAACTCAATATTGTGAGTAAACACTGTATTTGCTTTTCACGCGACTTTGGCGCCAGCTGTGCGACCAGGGGCGACGCTTGTTTAATTTAAAAGAGTATTATTTCTATAATACTGTTTTTGTACTTCATATATAGTATCGTATAAGGAAATAATAGCGATTGAAGTAAAAAAATAATTGAAAAGGCCTAGGTTATTATTTATTTATGTATTAGTCCGAAAATGTTACATATTATTTGTCGAAAGGCCTTGTATAATTAAATTATTACATACATTTCTCCTTTTTGGTGTTTTTGATGAGCATTCAACTTAAAAATAGCTACAAACACTTTTCGGAACCCTATTGTACTGAACTAGTAACTCCTGGAACCGGATTTGAACCAACACCATTACGATCCCCTCAATTGTAACTAATATGCTATACACAAATTAATAAATTCCTATTTTCATATAGTACCTACTATTAATAACAAAAACATTTAAGAAACCTACCTAACTTTCAAGTATATTATGCAAAGCTTTCCTACAAAACCAGTTTAAGCTTGAAGCAATAAACACGGACTAATACAATCGTTCGGCTCAGTCAAAGCGGTTAGAGACTTAGACGATGTCGCCGATAGTATTTTGTCGCCTGAGATAACTTTGATAAAGTTTTATAATATAGGATTGTACTATGGATATATTCGTTAATTATTTATATTTTATATGTATTAAATTAAATAATATTTTTTATTTATTTGTTTATTTGATGTCTTCACACAAAACAATTGTGATGAATTATTTCAATTTTTACAATCTATCTGTTTATAGATTTTTAAGACCGAAAATATGTTTAGCCTAACGAAATCGACAATAGGAAAATATTTTTGGTATATATCATTATAGAAAGTATTATCGACATTTGGTTGCCTTTTCTATGCGTAATAAATAGTGTAGTTAAAAAAACATTATTTAAAAGCATATATTTAAAACAAAACGAATTTCACCTGTTTCAAAACCATCATTCCTGTTGAACGATCTAGTTCAGGTTAAAAAATATTCCTTTGAATTCGTTCGAACCATCCGTAGCATTTTTTTTGTAGATCGAAAAAAATCAAAAAGTATTTTTACATTTTAAATATTTAGAATTTTGTTTCGCTTGACCATTATTCTTTCTTTTAGTGTTTTGAAAATATTGAAATTAAACATTTTAGATTTTAGAAGATTTAACATACTTAAAATTTGGAAAACTTTAATATAACATTGGAAATTAATCAATACAAAATGCACTTATAAACAGACTAACAAACTACAAAAAATATTATATAAGTGCAATTGTAAACAATTTATAAGATGTCACTCACAAGATTATTACATGATACAGCGGTCGGTGGACTTGGAGAATGCTTGGAGAAATCGTTCAGTGATCATTTCCAGCTACGTTTTTATTTTAATTACTTAGAACCAGTCGATGCTCAAACTTCCGTTGACAGTGTTTAAACTTCACATCACAGGTAAGCTTAAGATATAACAACCAAATGCCATTCATTGTATACTAGTTTCAGCTCTCGTCTTTTGTTTTAAGATTATTTTTTGTCGAGTATAGATAAATAGATATATTATAACTTCTTATATAAGGATAGCTAAGATGGTGAAAATATTTTGTAAAAATGGTCAAAAAGTAAGCTAGAAGTAATAAAATCATTTTAATTCAAATAATTTCTTAAAAAATAATTATAAATCCCGCATATAGCAGGGAAGGAAAGAACCTAAGACAGTCAGTTTCTTACTTTCCGGTGATTTTTTTCCGAGGTATTACGTGTTGAGTAGCGCAGCTCAACGCCGGGCTTTTTCCTTCGTCATGTCACAACCGTCACGTTACAGTCACTCCTTTGTGCCACTGCGCTAGAACTGCCTCAACTGTCTTTATTAATTAACTAATAATAATTTAACATACAAACATACGGACACATATGATATTTAATTTTGTACGTACTATCTGTACTAGACAATTAAGAACTGAAATTGATGCTAACTGAGTGAGATAATGGTTATGTTAGTCTTAGGAATGCGGAGGAAGTATTTAACGCCTTACCCGTTTTATTCAAACGTGGATAGCTCATTAAAAAATATCGGTGTTGTGAGTGAGCTTCTGAATTAAAAGTCCTACTTAAGGATGACTAAAAATATAACCTTAGATAAGTAAATGTGTAAAAGAATGAATTTTTACTGTTACATTAACTTTTATTGGTTGGATATTATGATTTTTTTATCTGTTGTACTCTACGTTTACGTTATATCAGTGTAGGTAGTAGGAGACTAGTGTCAAGACTCTCCGCAACCAACTTTTCAACGTAGCCAGAGCAAAGATTAATATGTTTTTTTTCTTAAGTCTGTCCAATTAAGCAGCCTTTTTAAAACTATCTGACACACACTCGGCTTGATACAATTACCAAATCTAATAAGCGGATGATTTGTAATTATTTACAAAAAAATGTAAAAAAAATTGATATATATTTCATACAAAATATTTGCTTTTTAGGCACAAATGAAGTATGATAAATTTATCCTCGTTAGTTCCAAGAGAAGTTGAAACCTTCGTTTTAGATAATGAATATATAATACATATAAATAATGTCATTATTGTACTAAAGATCTAAATAAATTCATGAATATATTAAACAGGATTTTAAATACAAATATAAATTATTCAGAACTTTAAACTATAATTTAATTTCACTAAATATACTTATACAGCAGTAGAAAAGCTGAATTGTATCAAGGTTCCTATAAATAATTATACTACGAGCGTGGTTGGCTAAATTACTGGTCACATTTTACACTCCGTTACATCTTAATGACAGTTGACCAGCAAAAACGACGGGACTCTGTAATCGGCGGTTGTGCTTAGACGGTGGACATGAGCGCTGCGGTTCTAAAGTTTTTGTTTAGGTTCTTGCAACTGAAATGATTGTTTGCATTTTTAAATTCTTACATTTGAGTGAAATAGGGGGGATAAAGAGTTTTTGCCATTATCTTTTATGATAAATCTGTTTTCAGTTACACCTTAAATGGTGATAAAGTTTTTTTAAGCCAAAAATATGACAAATGCTGAATTAAGTCAGACAAAAGATTAAAAATTGTACATATTTATTTATATTTTTTATATATTTATATTAAAATAAATAAAACAACTATTGCTATTTACCCAATACTTATGTCATCAGCCAATACACATATTTCAAAAGCAATTGGAACAGAAACAATAGACAAAAACAAACGATCATTAGGCTGTTTCACTTTTAATTAGTATGATTTGATATTTCCGGTAACAAAGCTCCATCAAATTGCATCAAATTATCATCGCTAGTCCTTTTTGTGTTTCATTATGAGAATCCAAATAGTTTTTTTTATAATTACGCCCCATATACTATACCTACATTACTTTGAACGTTGAAATGTATAATTTACACTGAACTTTTTAATATGAAATATTTATAATTATATCTTATTATTTTTAATTAAAAATGTAAATTGTTATCTAATTTACTTCAACAGTATCTTGTTTATATTAAATTAATAACAAAATTGGATGGGTCGCCGGTGGATGTGTTAAGTAATGCTGTATTTGACTTAAATAGGCTAATTAAATGTCATGAGCTGTAGAACTTCTTAAATGAAATTTATTAAAATATTTTTTTATCAATTTCACGCTGCTTCTTTTTGTGTTGGTACTAGAGTCAACAAACGGAAATATTAGTAAATAATAATTAATTTTCCCGAATGCGAATCGAACCCATGACTGCCACGTTACAGCCACACACATATCTGTGCCCCTGCACTACGCTGCTTTAAAATAATATTGTACGATAATTTTGTTTAATCTTAATATCAGTGTGCTTCTGAATATTTGTTGATGTTTTTTATAACTTTTTATTTTTTTTTATTTTAACAGCTACATCCACGGGCGCATAGTTGCCCGTGCCTTTTTTTATTAAATGAAAGTTATTTTAATGTGGCGTACTTAAATTTTGGGACTTTAAATTTTAAACTGTACTTATATGTAAATTTTAAACTGTACTTATATCTACAGCTTATACTAGAGGGGTTGGATGAGTCGCCTACCGACATTTTTTTTTGTTTTTTTTTTTTAAAATGTTATTAACATATATAACTTATTTAATATATATTATGTTTTTTATAACTAAATAAACTACTATCAGTTACTGTTAGTTTCAGCTTAGAATATTAAATAAATAATAACAGCAGTTTTTTATTTCCAAATAGTTTATACCAACACATATAATTCTATAAACATCTTTCCATAATTGCTATAATGTATCTTTGTAAGTGATACTTATTCTCTCAGGTGACATCACTAGTGTCTCCTACGGAATGAATGCGAAAGTTGGGCGCGGCCCTCACGTCCGTACGCTATCATGCATTCATTGTTGTCATGTCTTAGTAATTGTTTTAATGACTCATGTGCGTGCAGCTCATATTTAAAAAGCAATGAGATGATTTGTGATATGATTTTTGAGGTATATGTTACTTATTTTAGTAAAAAAAATGATCTCTATTAAAATATTAAGATTTATGTTTAACTATTGTTTCTTATTATTTTTCTTTTTTCAAGTAAATGAAAATATACCATAAGTTTAATACAATATAAGGTACTTATTATAATTATATAAAAGTCCTTTTTCAGATTTTCTAAACTTATTACATTATATTTTGGAAAAGTTAGGAATATTATTTTCCAAGAAGTATATTATCACATAGCCAAACATATTTCAAAAATTCTGACTTCAAATACTGACGGAGAAACCAATTACTTATGTGTGAATCACATCCCGCTGCTCTGACAGTTACTGAATACAAAATAAGGTTTCAAGGAGCACTTAGTAGTGCTGTCATACATTTAAAAACTAAATGTTATTTATTTATTAATATTAAATAAAGACAAAAATAAATTCATTGACAAAAAAACACCTTGTAGCATTTAGTATGTGTAATTTAATTGTTAATAAGCAGGCGAGATTAATGTAATATTAGATTTTTCGACTTAGTACTTTCCTAATGTGAGTGTTCAAACATTCCTGCATTGTAAGTGGCAGCGCACAATCAATCTTAAGATTTATTTATTCATCCTAACTATGTTAAGGATCGAATCCTCCCAAAAGGGTGCGGACAAGAGTCAATATTTACAAATATAAGACGTTATTTAGATGCAAGACACGGTCTTCATCCCCGAGAGGACCATCCACCATCATCCATCTTATGCAAATCTCGCTATATCTCCGACTATTCGCTAAGAGGTTTATTTGGCGAGGTTCTTTGAAGCTCCTCAAAGTGGGTGTATTAAATTTTTCATAACTGTCCACTAGACGAAAAATGCAGCTATCCTTTTACTCCAGGTTACCGGGCCTCGTCATTTTCATATGAATATTCATTTTAGATATTTACATATCCATGGAAAGCACCAATTTGGTCTTATATTATATAAAAGAATGTGCCTTCAAAATTGGCTCTATTTTTACAAAAACACGCGCGCCTCTGCCCTTCTTACCTTTCTTATACCTTTCAATTAATCATGTCGAAATCATTTTGAAATATGCAAATCAGATTTAGAGCAATCTTGATTTAGAACTAAACAAAGCTAATATTTAAAAAAGGACTGAAAGAATAAAATTTATAACTGTACAAACGTTAAGGCAAATTTTAATGAAAGCCTTATACTTAAGCGTAGATACTTAGCAGTATACTAATATTATGACTATCAGTTTTCATCTTGCGGGCAATAAAGATCAAATCCTAGTCACGTTTAATAACGGCATATATTACCTACGAGTACAAGTAAACTTCCACACCACCTGTAGCTCTGTGAATTGAATTAAAGCATAGCATGCTAAGAAGCAGTAAAATTTGGAAAGGTTTCGATTCAACAATAATGATATCAAATATTTCAACAACCATTATTGTCAAGGGTGAGAAGATAAGTTAATAATATAATGATATATTATTACTCCCTTCCTATTTTGATATTAAAACTGACTTTAAGTTGTACATTTTTATGTATTCTAATGCGAGGGAATTTAGGATTGTAATCGATTGTAGTAGAAAGCGTGCTCCAAAGCATTAAATGTTAAACTGATTTTATGTTATGTTAAAATAAAATATTTCCACTCTGGAGATTGCTATAATTTTTATTTGAGAACAATATTTGTATAAAAATGTTTAATATCTACATGTGGATATAAATTGTGTTATAATTGTGCAATAGGTTATTAGAACAAACTATAACTATGAACGGTGATAATTAAGAACTATTACATTTGTCGATTGGTCCTATATTTTCACGCATTTAAAAACATAAATCTATAGCTTCACGCTGTATTCTGTTTTTAGCAGGGTCAGCAGAGGGACTGGCTTAATGAAAATTAAACCCACAATATTCGCATTTATAACACGCTGTGCTGCTGCGTCGCGAAAAACGGTCTCTACTTTATTAACTATAGATTTTTTAAATATTTTTACTAAATAGTTATTTTCTTTAGGATGGCCTTCGATAATTATAAGACCGAGTGATATTTTTGAAATGTATTAAATTATAATAAATAAAATAATCAAATATTACATCAGATGGAAAAATCATTTGAAAACTATTAATAATAGCATTTTACTTATACTTGTAATAACATACGTTTTATGTATTATATAATACAACTTATAATAGACTAACGTCATATTTAAATAAAACAAAAATAGAACACATTTTAGAAAGACTTTACTTTTCTTATAATCCCCAAAGACGAAACTTTAAAACATTAGCCATAGCGGAGCATACACTCAAGTGACTTATAAAAGGTAAATACTTATTTTCAAAATATGAACGAACCCTGTTTGAACTAACTTTTTTAATTTTCTCCATGAAATCTATCCTTTTGGGACGGTCAAGTAGGAAAAGTTTTAAATATGTTTATTTAAGCAACTTTCGCTAAGTTTTAGCTCAACTTTGATACTACTCAAATAAGACGGCGGAATATAAATCAAATTTTATTCAAATTTCCAAACACTTAGCAGAGATTAAAGAGGTCATAAGCAAGCACGTATAAATTACACATTATGAATACATTTAATTAAAATTCGTAATCTTAATTAACGTACTTTACACAACAAGCTAAATAGGTTGCTTTATATGTAAGTTGTAGACGAAAACATATTTGCTTCTAATTACATTACATTCCATATTTGCTATACTTCTTATGAGACATTTTGTTATTAATTTTAATTATAATATTTTCTCTAACTGTAATATACATATTTCTTTTATTTACAATATTTACATTACTAAAATTGGTTCTATCGGTGGTATAACACTTACAGCCAGACGCTATAATATTGCCGCGATGGCAAATTCTTCTGTAAATCTGACAAATACCATATTAAATTTGAAATGATATCTTCACTTAATTTGTATGCCAGAGAGTATCTTCTATACGGAATCTAAATGACTATAGCATTATAACAGACAGACGTCTATTGCAGTTATAGTAACCATAGGTTTAAAGAGAACAATAGAATGAGCTTTCAAACACAAATACGTATCATAGGTTCTATTGAATTGTGTTTTTGGTTAAATAATTATCAAATTTTCAAATTTGAAAAGCTTAATATTGAGAGCCATTGTTTGCTAGCTCTTTTGTGGTATAGATAGATAATAACAGATTTTAAAGTAGTTGTTAGCTATTTTTTCAGCGTTAAGCTGTATTATGATAGTTGTAGGACAAAGAGAAGCTAGTGTTAGCACACTCTGCTCTCTACTTGTACTGTCGAGTGGGGAACTCAACATTGCGCTTGGTTTTGTTACTAAAGAGAGGAAATACAAAATAATACATTCCTTTGAGCGGGAATCGAACCACAGCTGTCACGTTTTCAGTCACGCGCTGTGCTTCTATGACACGACCTCTAATTTTCAAAGGTCATCTTTTATTTAATCATTATAGTACTTCATTTTCTGTCTATGTTCAAAAGGACTTTTCAATTATTCTATAGTTAAGCTTACAGTTAGCGCGAAACCAAATAGAGCACAGCACTGTATTTTTAAATAAAATTCAATTTCACGCCAATAATATTTCTGGTAAGTGGCTGTGGAATATTATTTTACATATAAATGATTCCAGGACCTATTTGAATAAGCTGCAAAAGCGAGTGGATCGTTGCAAATAGCTTACTTTCAATACCGGCAGTTATATAAGAAGCAAATCTCGCGTTAAGCTCGCTATTCAATGCAGTTTGACTGGAAGTTGGTAGAGAGATTTCAAAAATTATACTTGTTAAAATACGCTAGGAAAATTTATTTCTAAACATATTTTGAGTTTACTTTGTATTTTGTTAGATTTTTTTACGATCATATTTTGCTTGACGAAATATGAGTTGGATGCATTTTTTGTGAATATCTTAATTCACAGATTTGCATGATTAAGTTATATAATAAAAAAATCAAAAACTATTTTTATATTAAATAAAATATGCTTCAATTATTCAAGAGCCTTTTCCTGCATAATAGAGTAAGCGGAAGTACGCAATGTCAAGACACTGCATCTTTGAGACATGGCATTTCAAGTTATAGAATTACCGTTCCGCACTTTGTCTTGTAACGGAAATAATTTAAAGAATCAATAATTCAAATCACACATAACAGGGATTGAACCCGCAACCATCGTGCTTACAGTGCTACTGCAGCGCGAGGGCCTCTATTGTTATGAAAACATCTTGAAAAGCCCATCTTTTGTAGAAACGTATATTATTTTGAAATAAATTATTAAACAAAATAAAACAAACACAATTTTCCATACTAATTTGATTTTTAATGAAAAAATAAAAGAAAGAACATTCAAACATTCGTTCGAATATTTTCAATGGATCTCGAAATCGGTTTCAATTTCGAAACTCAACTTTAGACTAGGTGGCTCGAATGTTTGCTGAAGCACTTACCACGTCCGAACCGTTAGGCAGTTTGACTTACAAATATAGAGCTAAGGCGTTTCACTTCGCAGGTACTTTTGAACATCTATGTTACATTTATTTTAACATGAAAATAGACTTTAGTACTATTTATACTATAATTTGGAAATCGTAAGCAATATTTTATTATATTTGAATAGTTTTAAACTATTTATTTTAGTTTCACACTTTATCCTGCAATGACAGAGACTGAGACACTCTGTTTCGCTTTTTGGAAAACTTGTAAAAATAAAAGTTTTACACATTTTATAATTGAATTATAAAATTGTTACTTTGTAAATTGCATGAAAGTAAAATAAATAAAATATTTTTTAAAAATATATATTTTATATTCAAAAAATTTGGATGGTAAACGATAATAAAGTATATTTACGGTAAACTTTATTCAAGTCCCCATAAATAACCAATACTGTAGGAGGGGTCAGTGGTAAACCCTCATACATATTATAGTGTCATAATAAAAGAGGCGGAACCACTCTGGGGATCCATTGATTTTATACTATTAATATTATATTACACGACCGCATGTCCTAAGAATAATCACCAATTAGCTGTAAACAGATTTAATTAATGGACATAAAGTAACTTTATATTGATGAATACTGAAGATAAATAATAACTTATTCTAATTGCCTTTATATAATAATAACAACGATATATTCTATTGCAAATATACAACATATTATATCAACTTAAAAACTTCATCATAAAATTATTTTTTAAACAAATTTAAATGTATTCAAATATAATTAAACAAAAAATATATCTCATTCAACAAATTCACGATATTTCAATTAATTAGTTAACAAAAACAATCACGATCAAAAATATCCTTAAAAGTAAATCTATCTAAAATAACGCCATATCATCGCAACTAAAAGCTTTGTTTAAACCATTGACTTGACCACGCCTTCCCATCATAGCTCTGAACTCAAAAACAAATCTTAGAAGTACACTTTGACGTGAATATTATGTGTTTTTTTTGTCAGTAATTAATTGATTACAAAATAGTCAGGAATATGTTAACATCCACTGACTGGACCGATCCCAGTGGACTGGTAGACTGGTCCTGGGCTCGTTATAGTTTAAATTAAAAAAACAAATTTCAACATTATGGTTAAGACTCAAATATTTAAAGCTTATAAATAAGCTTTAAGCTTATACAAGAACAACTAGGAATGTTGGAAACTCCAAAAGCTACCGAGTATGTTTATTTCAGACCATCATTAGGAAAATTTAAAGAATTTCTCATTAATGGATGAGAAACTTATTACTTTGTAAGTTATGTTAAAAGATATCGCTTTAAATTTCGATGAACTCTATTTTTGACGAAAAAAAGTGCGTTACCTAAATATTTGAATTAGTTTAACTTTCAAGCATGTTTAAACTAATATAGAACTTTCATCAACGTAAAAATATAGTTTCTTATTATAATATTAATTTCAAGATAGATATTAAGATAAAACAAATAACCCAACTAATACGCTGTCAAATTGAGATAAACGTCATTAATATTTTACCTATATAATAAATTAGTATTCAAAAGTAACAAAAAATGAGGTAAGCAGGTGCGTAAAAGGACCTGAAATATCGTTCTTATTTAACTACTTTTTGAATGAACGACCGTAAAATTAATGGAGATGACCATTAATTATCACGAAGGTAACAGTTTGTTTTGCTTTGGTCACGGCCTATGAAGTTTATATACGGAGGAACCATTAGGGGATTGTCGCTCAGGGCAACCATTATCATATCCTACCGTTGTTAGAACAAATATTTTTTTGTAGATAATATATCTAAATCTACATAAAATTATAGCTATTACAAACAGTGTTATTTAAATAATTATGTTTATTTGAATAGTTAAAAAAATCTTAAATTTTAAATAATCTACAGTTTTCTTATATTTTAATCTACACGGTTAAGTATTCGGTGTGCAGTTACTTACTTCGTAGTTTTTGCTTAATAAAATTTAAAATCGATAGGCAGAAGGAACTTGAGAATCTGGAGTTAAGACACTCCCCATTCAGACACTTGCGATTCCCACTTTTGAATGGCGAATCTAGAAATAAAACATAAATATAATTTCTTCGAGTGGGAATCGAACTCCCAAGTTGTCACATTAACAGTCAAGGCCTCAGGTTTTCTAATATAGAAAATAATACAAATATATTAATAGCTTACAGTTACTACCAGATCATTATTAAATGTTCTATCCCATGGGACACTTTACTTTCCCTTCCCAAATGTTTACCAAACATTGATTCTATCGCTATTCTATTCAATAACATACAAACTTTTATCAATTTTATATTTCTTCAATATTTATTCAATTAAACTATGAAATATTGTTTTTGTACCACAGTAAGTATGGTACTTGCACTTGTAAATTAATCTGCCTACAAGTGCCATCTGTAACAGTATCGAATATCAGAGATTTAAGAGCAGGTGCGGTCAGTTTTTGTCGTACGTAGATCAGCTGGTCGCCGAGAGTACTAGTCACCTGTTAAATATATGGCTAAGATAATAAATAATAATAGATAGAAGTGTGGTCGAAATGCCGTAAATTATGGACTGAACTGAACTGATTTACTATTTGCGCAAATTAAATAATATATCACTCGAATATTAGGCTTCTCTCCGTTAAGAAACTTCTAATACTTTACGAAAATTAAAGCTTAGTATAAATATTATTTTTAACATGATATGAACTGTTTACCGTCGTGTGGAGTCAAAAACGAAGCGACAGCGCTCCGATCGTATTTTTTCTATTTACAATTTTGTAATTGTGTTGGTAATGGGTGTTATACTGTAAATTATAGAAAAATACAAAAAGCAAAATGTCATATTATGCTTTTTTAACATACTATCTGTATGAACTGACATTACAAAATTCTGCTTACTAAAAAAAAAAAATATAACATTTTAAAGAAAACATAATATAGTTCGAGTTAATTATTTTACTTAAATGTTCCCGTATACAAATTCTAATTATGATCACAAACACTGTTTGAGTAATTCTAATTGCACCTATTTCATCAAACTTTCCCACGATATGATAGACGTGAGATCTATTCGGTTTCACAGAAAGAGTATTGCATAACAATAAAACACATGTTTATCATATTGTATCAAAATAAATGGATTCCTTTGAAAAAAAAACCAGGACTTTCTCGTGATAATGATGAAGGAAAGAAGTAAAATGAAATTCTACCTGATTGCGACCTTTTATTTCCTTACGCAACCAGAGCCATTGCTGGTTTGGCACACTCGCTGTTATTCCCACATTCGCACGTGTGGAATATTTGTGGATTGATTGAATTTAAGCTATTCTATTCTAGGAGTTTTTGTGATATACTTGTATGTATTGAAATGCATTTTGTGGCTAAGCTAATGACCTCGTTTCACAGTCCTATATCAGGTAACGCGACAGATGCGACGAAGCTGGATGCTACGGTCTCAAGATGCATACTAAGCCAATCGTGACTCTGTCAGGCTTTCTATTAAGGTAGCGCTATAAGGTACACTTATTTGTCATTCGTGGGAAATGAAATTATGAGATGTTCTTAGAGAAAGTTTACATGTAGGGTAAATAATAATAATAATGTTAAAATTAATTATTCCACGGTATGTGAAGAGGTGATTAGTGAAGTCCTCATCCTCGACCCCTAATCAGCACTGTTCCCTATTAATTCGTAATTGAACGTGCGCCGGACAATTGAAACTGTTCGTAATGGACGATGTACAATTTAACACGTTTTGTGGGTAATTATGGTCGAGTTGTGGAAAATGTTTTATTATATAATTTCAGTTAGCAGCGTCTACATGTACGTTGGTATGTCATAATTTTTCAGCACCCTGTATCTCGCATAAAACAGGGTAGGCTTAACTTAGTGACACTCCGTTTTCCACAAAATTCTGCAGGTATGGTGTGTTGAGTGGCGTAACTCAACGCCGGGCTTTGCGTAGATACTAGAGTGAAGAAGTTTCTCCGAATGGGAATTGCCCCCACAACCTGTCGCCTTTACAGTCACACTTAAGGCCCCATACGCTACTATTGGACTCATGTCCTAATATAAGACTCAAAATTTTAAATGCACTGATTCAATTTACAGAGCAGTTCCAGCAATAGTATCGTTTCCACAGAACGGGCTCAGCTGTTAATTTCAATGCAGACACGTAAATTTTCGTATGTACGAGTACATATCCGAGTTTATTACAAACGAATTTTTATTCCACCGCCGTAGGGCCGCTACTCTTATCATTAAATATCAAAAGGCGGGTCTTAGTCAATTTAAATGAACAAATTTAACTTCAATTATTTTGAAGTGAGCCGGGTCGAACGGTATCCTTTTCAGGTTCACCCTTCCCCTCATTACAATCCACAATCCTCCGTTTCTACATCTAGATAAGAACCACCCATCTCTATTTTTCTATCGCTCTCCCCACTGTGCTTTTTAGGGGCCCGTTCATTTCATTTCAATTCAATTCGAAGCAAATGAATTCATTTTTCGTATTCGAAGCAGGAAACTGCTGATCTATTACGCTGATAAATGAGTTATCTGCTATTTGTAACTATGGGATACGTTTTTTTGATTCAGTGTTGTAATATAATCTTACATTGAAATAAATATAAGTAGGCAAGTTCAATGGCAAGGAGCAATAAAAGTATATTATTCGTTATAATTGCATTTTATAAAATTCCGTATTCATATGCAAATCTATACTTATTCTATTCATAATATTTGTTATTATAAATTTTAACTTTATTAAAAAAACATTTATAAATAAATAAATTAAAAAATAATGTTTCCATTTCTTTGCTTGGTAACGAGGCAACTCCTTTCGATTTCTTCGAAAAGTGGTGAACGAAAGTGTTAATTGGAAATAGAGTACCTAACTTAATACAAGTTTCCAAAATTCACCCTGCCTTTACAATACAGCGTGAAGCTAGAAAAAAAGCTTTTCCTCCAAGTAGAAATCAAACTTACAACTACCCAGTCTCCCATTGCGTCACGATTTCTATTTCCTTATATTTTGTTGGCTAACATATAGTTTTTAAAGTGTAGTAAGATATGTTCTCAATATAAAATAACTTATAAATTACAATATACAATTGTAAAATTTATTTTAAATATAAATTAAATTAAATTGTTTTGTATTGTCCATTATCGATAGTAGGTAGTACTAAATGTAAAAAAAAATTTAAAAATAAAATAAAATTGTCTCAATAGAAACTTCACACAGATCTACGCCCGGCTAGTTAAATTTACACACCGATCGTGACATAGGGCCCACAATCGTATACGCAATCTCACGACATTCGCTGTCAAAAACGAGAGCGGAGAACGTTCTCATTTAGCTCTAATAAGACATCACAAATTGGCACTATTAGTCTCGTTTCCCACGAAATATATACACATTCAAATTAGAATAGCCCGCTGGTATTTTTCTTGCTACGACGTTTCATGTTACAATTTTTTTTATATATTAGAACTACACAGTTCTGCTTTTAAGAAAAACGAGCTTTCACTTGGTATAACCCAGCGCCGCGCTGGCTGCCAATAATAATAAAAACAAAACAAAAATCAAAAAGCCACCCTTATATATAGTAATTTCATATTTCGTGAAATGACGTTCGCACCCGTACCCAGAGCCGTCACCGATCTATTTGCGAGTGTCTTGTATGAAATGGAATGACACACTGACTGAACTTTGTATCAGCGTTTGAATAATATTTTCATATTTATTTTCGACTTTATTCAGAGAGAAATACTGTCTATTGTTATATTTTTCAAATATACTTCCCTTCGATTAACGTAGCTGCAGTGTCAGCTTCTCCCTGCACCCTAATCGAATAGCTCCACGCTTGGCGTCTTTCGCCTTGTGGGTCCGACCCCTGCCCGGACGTCAGAGGTCGCTGAAAATAAATAAGCGACGAAATCAAACGGCCGACCTCTAATTGGTCCCTTTCAAGTCTTTGAGAATTACTTAATTGGATATTGTTAATGTTTTTAATTGATTTACTTTATTTGTTCAATGTTTTGATGATGACATCTAAAATGGAATTGATTTTTTTTCTTATATTTAAGCAAAAACTTGTACGGAAGCCAGTCGTAGTGCAGTCGGTTCGATACCGATTCGAAAAATACATAATATTCTTTTCGGCGTTGACTTCCATCATTCAAAACAGAATGCTTCCAGAATTAAAATAATATTTAGAAATGTTCAATGATAAATTTTGAACACTCTTCTTAATTTTATAAATGCACTCCTAAAGGTTGGTCCTCTTACGATACTTTCGTTATAGTGCTATAAATCAGTGTCCCTATCATATTTTGTTCTAGTTAAGCACTCAATATTTTGTCTAATAATACTCAGTTTAATGCGTTTCTATGATTCTTATCTCCTTCTAATAAGTTCTGCTATCGCGTAGTATTTTCTTATATGTATTGTCCCTCTACAATCAAAGACTAAGCGTACGCGTGTCTCGGACTTGACATCGTACGTTCTTTCGTCACGCTTGGCTGGAACAAATTGTCTAGATGTAGGGGAGCTAGACATGTGCGTGACAGAGGGAAGACAATATTGTATGGTTTTAGAAATATTTTTGATTTTAATGTTAAATGATTAAAATAAACTTATTTTGTCAAGAACATATTAGTTGAATAATATATATGAATAAATTTACTTTTTCAAAAACATATTATGTGGGAAATATTTAATTTTTATATTGAAATTGTATCATAATTTTCTATGCATTACTACAATATCTATATTTTAGAATACATTCATTTAAAAATAACTTTTTTGTAAAACTTTTATAAGACAAATACGTAATGTTTTATAAAAGTTACCGAAACAACGCACATGTACTCCAGCATTATGACAAATGCAACATCCGGAATGGAATATCAAAGACCCCTTTTACATTTGAGCCCAAATATCAGTTCTAATAAGAGAACTTTGTCATGTGTCACATACAATAAGAAATCGTTGAATTAAGAATACCAGGACAATCCAATCTACTTTTATGAATCCTTACTATCTACTTGCAAGAATTTGCCCGAATTATTTATTGCAAAACTGACTAGACAACTTAGTTTTAATACTTTTCATTCGATTTTCTGGCGATTTTCTGGGGATTTTACAGATAGTATGTATTAGTTTGCATAATCTAAAGCTAATGTATGAATCGGAAATTAATATCATATATTTCGGTCCCTTGAAGCTTCTGAGTAAATTCAAGCTTCTGAGTGAAAGCAATAAATAATACGAATATACATGCATTCCATTTGCTGTATTAGAATGAGACCTATAATTATGAAATTTGACAAGAAGTGAGAGAACTTGCACTATAAATAAAGGAAAAATCTAAAACGTGAAAATTTATAGACATTGAATAGAAAAAAATAATCATAAAAAACTTATAGTTTTAGTACCTACACATATATGCATTCACTTTACTTACGTTTTAAGCTTAATTTTATAAATAGCGAATCTAACTCACATTTGGCGGTTTTTTTATCAAATAGAAATTTACAAACATCATACGCCTTCTTCAGTCACAATAAATACATATTATATAGGTACTTAGGTATGTATCTATTATATACTTACACATATTGAACTTCGGTACGTCTTTCTATCATATCAGATAAAATCTGATATAATGTGCGCTTATAAGAATCTATTTCACTTTTATCAATGGGCGCGGCCATAAAAATCATCTTAGGCCCATTCCATTTTAATATACAGCGGATAATGTTCTTTGGTAAGCTTAAAGAATTCGTTTTCTGTTTTCTCCTTTACGCTCGATGTGCTATAAATTTTGATCAAAGCCGTGAAATAGGTATTTTTAATTTTTAGCTTTGTTGGAAAATATTTTTGATGTGCAATCGGTGTGTAATAAATTTTATATAACTATGAATTTGTAAATACCTATCGACATACTAGGGACATGTTAGAGTATTAATTTGGCAACATTTTTATTATTATTTTTCCCAAGTAAAAAAAGAAAAAGAGTGACCTGTCACTAAATTTGCTCTCCGCACAAGAGAGATTCATAATAAAACAGACTTAAATTTTTATGTTGTAGTTAAATAAAACAAAACGTATTAACTAAGCTTACACTTTACACAATTAATACATTTCCTTTCAAATTTACATTCTTTATTACACGCTTAGTAAGGGCGTTTCTAATTTTCCGTCTCATTGCCCATTGCTTTGAAAAACAGCTTTCCTGTCTAGATATCTAAATGGGTTTTATTTTTTTATGAGCTCATTATATGAAGGAAGTTCTAAAGCCTGCGGTTACTTTCTATTATGTACTGTTGATACAGTCGATAGGAGAGAAGACATGAGGGCGGAGAGGGATCTTCGTACAATTTACACGCTATATAAAACATGGCCTCGATCCTTGGAACTATAAAAAATATTGACACCTTTAGTGTTCAACTGACCAAACACAAACGTTTTTCCTTTTAAGTTGTACCCTCACTGTGGTCTCCGACAGATTTAAAGAGACGTGGGATGAGTAACATAAAACTGCGTTTAACACCCACTTCAGTATAAACAAAATCCTTTTTTGTGATCCTGATTTTGATTTTGGAACACGCTATCTATATTATCGGGATTGGAAATGGACTTGGTTTATTTGGACTAAGGAGATTCAAAATTTTAATAATAAATGAGGATAAATCCAATAGGAATATTATATATGCCTACATGAATACTGGAGTCATCACAAATACAATAAGAAACTTATAGTATGTGATTAAAATAACAATAAATATCACAAACTAATGACAAACATATGCCAATATGCGTTACATTTTTAAATATACTTCACGAAATATAAGACAAAAAAAAATTCAATAAAAGTTGAAATATATTTAAAACTACTGTCATTTTAAAATGTCTCCTACATAAAATACAAAACCATTCGGATGTGGTCAATAGAGCCTATATTGTCTGGCTTCGATCCCATATCCGTTTGTCTATACAATGACGAATGTGGCTCTACCCATAAATATCATTAAATGTACGCCGCTACGGATGAGCAAGCACACGCCGGAATCACCTATTTGTTCGATGATAAATATATAAACAGGTTATTCATTTTCATAATTCTTATCAATATGGGCTTCGGAAGCGAAATATTTAAATTGACACATTATTTATTTTAAATACGTACGTGTTGGTAATAATGAAATATGCTTAACAAAAGTAAATATTGAAATAACTATGGTTATGGATATAAATATCCAGTCAACTAGCGTCTGACTGTAAACATGGCAGGTGGGTTCGATTCCCACTTAAAGAAATGATTATTTAATCTTTTTATTTTTTCGCTTCGCTTCGTCGCTCTAGTGTACTGCAATGCCTTCAGAATGCCGAAGTAGGGAGCAGAGTATCTTAACACTAAGCACTAAGTCCCTCTGACTAACCTGCTACATTCGAGATACAGCGTGAAACTAAAAACAAAAAAAGGATATAAATCTCAAACAAATTGACAAGCCGTTTTAAACTAAAAAAAATACTACGAAACTAATTAAGACACTTCGATGAATTTCGCAATAGGAGCTGCAAAAAATGATTGTTAGTTAAGACCTCACGATATTAAAAGAGCAATAGGAGTTAAGCCGAATCTTTTTCGCTTAGCTTACGCCAGAAATGACTTCTGACATGATTTCACACATCAATCTAACGCGCTGTCACATGGAATCAGTACCAATAACTCTATACCTGGAAGACAAAGTCAAAATAATACCAAAACAAATAACAACCACCAGCAGCTCAGGCCGAAGAGTTCACACTTTCTACCAGTTTCTTGGAAATATAAAAGTTTGTTGTGAAACACGCGACTGGTAATCACGACGGGAGGCGCCTGTCACTCGATCTCAGTGGCTACCGTGTACGCCGTCAGCTCCCATAAGACGCATCTGACCTATCGGGTTTCATATTCGATCATTGAACATAATTCGAATTAAATAGGCAAGTGTAAACTGTCAGATGTAAGGGTGTCGGTCATTTTATTTAGTTATCAAAATAAAGTTTGATTATAATTATGAAGGTCATAATTTAATTTTATTATGATAGATTTATCACGGGATAAATAGTGCTATTGGTAATTTTTTTGTTGTTAAATAAACGGCGGCGTTGAGATACGCCATCCAACAGGTGAAACCTCGAAAATGGACGACAAAGCGTATAAAGAAAACCAACCAACCAATTTATATCAACAAAATAGTGTGACATTATTAAGAATTGCTTAATTATGAAGTACAATAATTAAAAGATTCTACAAATCTTATAACAATTACGCTTCAAATGATTGAATCTGATCTCATGACTATACTACATACATGATGTACTTTAGAAAACTTTCACGTTGTAACCCGTAAGTAGCAGGGTAGGGAGTGTTAAGACACTCCGTTCCCCATTTTCCATTCAATTTTCGGGACTTCGCGTGTCGAAGACTCAAAACCGTGCTTTGCCATGCCACCAGAGCAAGAAAATAAAAATCGTTCATTTCTCCCAAGTGAGAATCGAACCTTAAATCATCGCCTTTCAGTCAGTCGTCAGCTTACGATTGTTTATAAATTTACGAGCTAATTTAATGCTCATTGTTATAATAGTAACTGTTTTCAGTAAATTTTACATACTTGTTAATATGAAATTTATAATTATGTAAATTGCCAAAGTAAAATAATAAGATAAATTTAAAATTTTAAATCGTACGAACTGTATTAACGGTGCAGAAATGCAATTTTAATCATGGATGCTTAACAAAAACTCAGGTAACTGTCCGTTATTCGCAATTTTCTGTAATCATTTGTAAAGAAACCTGTACTCTTCTTATGAGCCGATTGCAAAACCCCATTTGCGGTCGCTTTTTAATGTACACCGCCAGTTTATAGATTTTTTTTTCTATCTGTAAATAATTTAGCATTTTCTTTCTATTGTGAATAGATGTTGTAATAGATACAAAGTATGACGATCTTAGTCATAGAGAATTAAATGCGGAGTAAATAGTATATTTTCAGAGAATACTTTATTTATAAATGATACCATTTATACAATGGTCAGAGATAATTGTTAAGAAAACAAAAGAATACTCTGTTAAGTATAATTACAATTTATCGAAGTGTATTAACACTAGGTTCCCTCTACCTATCCTGCTGTGTGCTGGATACAGCGTGAAGCTAATTTATTTTTATTTAATTTTATTTTAGATATAAATCTTATTTAATAGAATTTTACGAAAGCTGCAAAGTAAAAAGAAAAACGTCTAAGAAATCATTATAAACAGTATATTTGTATCCAATATTATCTAGGGGCGTCCGAGCGCGTAATTCTGCGGTTGCCTAGAACGAGAAGTAGCGGTTAGAACACGCGCTGGTTTTGACTTGCCTGGATGAACTTTAAACGAAGCTTAAGCAGTTTTTGTATTAATTGTGTAAATACTGCTATAAATATTTAGCTTACTGCGGCACAGGTTCTGATCATAAATGTGACAGTTGCGAGTTCGATTTCCACTCAGGGCAGTCTTTACTTTTATTTTCATTTAAACGCTTTGGAAGCAAGAAAAAGTGCAGCGTGAGAGAGTTCCGCCACTCAATACCCAATGGAAAGTTGCAAACAGTGTCCTAATAACTAGTAACCCTATACCTACTAATATATCGTAATAAAATATTTTCATACAAGCTAGAAAAGTCTTTGATGACCAAATAAGCTATGCCCTAACAACGTACTGTCTAAATGGTAGTGTGTACATGTTATTAAAAAAATATCTGCACTCCTTCACCGCGTATCTACTTAATTACTTTAACTGTTCAAATTTCATACTTGTACAAAATCGGGTATTTTTTTATGGAGACCGAACGATTTCTTTTCACCTAATAAGTGATATATAGAGTAATATTATCAATTTGAATTTTTCTATATATATATATATATATATATNNTATATATATATTTACGTTTTATTATTAAACAATAACAAATATTACGTTTGTCAAGGCACAACAGGAAGTAGTTTGTTAAACTATCAAATCTCTAAGCATCTCTCGGCTTGTCTTCTACCTCTAAAATGACTCACCCAACGTTAAACTTGTACTTTTCTCATATTATAAATATATATGTAGTATATTATACTGCACTGTAAGTAAGACACTAAAGGGACGAAAAAGAACACTAAACATAATAATATATAAAAACTATAAATCTACTTTTTCTTTTATATCAGTATATAAAGAAACATATAGCGGTATGTATATAATAGATATATAATACATAACCCCCAATATATATAAATAGGTTCCAGTACATAAAAATGTAAAGCAACAAAGCTTGGCATTTTAAACTGTAACCAGTCTTTTGTTGGACCAATTCGACCGATTCTCTATGGTCCAGTCAGAATTATGCGCTCAATTGCATCCGATTTAGACTTCATTGATTCAAAAACTCCGCGTGAGACTATCTATATTTTATAGTTGGTTTTATTACATATAAATGAATCTATTAAATTTATGATTCGTGGCTTTATTATCTTATTAATTTTATTACACCCATCGACTCTACTGAGGCCGATATTACAACATAGTTCAATATTATCTCGTTAACCATTCCAAAATTCCTGTACTGCAATAAAATACCAATTAATTGTATATATTTTTTTTAATGAAGAAATAAAATCAATATTTTACCTCTCATTTAGTTCACTTGAATGAATGCAATAAATTTAGGTTAACAACTTCATTCAATGCCAGCGTCTTCAGCGAAATAGAAACAACGTATTAAAGTCGTGCGTTACGAAAATTGTTTTATTTAAGAGGCTAACGACATATTTATTTATCGGCCGCATACTATCATATTTTCGAATTATGCCAAGGCAAAATAAATCATAATTTTACAACTGTAACACAACATTCACAATATATGTGTTGAAACTCAACGGACCATCAAAGAAATCGTGACAACGATCGAGCATTTTAACGAAACTGATGGTAGCGAACCCAAAGACTAGCCGTAAGAGGCGTTTACATCATCACCCAATTCCAATATAAATAAATCCATATATCTAATGTTGAATACAAGTTTGTTTTGTTAACAGTACGTTCCAGGCCAAGGATGAGTAACAATAGATATTGTTAGCTTTTCAAATATAAAAATGATTTACTTCAAGAAACGTCCGATTTTAATACTTTTGTAAGCTTCATAATTGTCGTTTTAACCTTGTATAATAATATTCTAACGATAATATTGTTAAATTTGAAATAGCTCACAGATTGAACATTTTATTGAAATAGTAGCCTATGACAGTCAATCAACAAGACATGAAAATTTTTAAAGAGATTGAGGCCTTCATGACGCAGGCTCACTGAGTCTGTGTTATGACGGTTGTGGCTTCAATTCCTACTAGGGTTTTTTTTTTGTTATTTTCTCACAGTTTATTTTATTTTTTTACACGATAAAGCGCGTCATTGAGCATATTTCGAGATAATACGTGGAGACGCAGAAGCAAAGAGAAGAACCACTAGGTTTCCTCAGCTTATGTAAATGCAAAATACAGTAAAAAAAAATATGCAATTGCGCGAAAATTGACGTTTCTGGGTGTGGCTTTAAACGCCTTAGTTTTATTTAAAGCAACTAAAATAAAAAGAAAAATCACTTTGTAAGTGCAAGTTAAAATAAAATATAATTAAAGTAAATATATATTTGGTTTTTATATGATCGTGAAATATTATTTAAAAAAAAAACTGTTACAAACATAATTTCTAAAAACAATAAATGCCTAGGTATAGTATAAACAGAACAAATGATCAGTAAGCCTTGAAAAACAAAAGCGAAAGCAATCAATTTTAACTGCACATATTTTTATACGTTATCGTTATATTATCCGTGAAAAATTGCTCTGCTATTTATAAGGTTTATTTAAACCTCTAATAAACTGTAGTTTATTTTATTGGAAAACATATGAAGTAACTTTTTGTTGTAATAATTATAAGCCAAATCCAAATATTCTTAAATAATATTGATTTATTTTAACGCATATAATCTTCGTTTCATCCATTGCTTTCTAATTGTATATGTATAAAAAAAAAATAATTGAAGGTTATTAGTTCACTTCCTAATCGTGGAAGTTAAAAAAATTAATTTCCTTGCTCTGGTAACAAGACAAAGGCGGCATTGTCCACCACTAAAGTAGGAAACGGAGTGTTTTAACACTAGACTCCCTCTAGAATACAGGAAGACTGTATAAAAGAATAAAATGTACAATCTCTTCTTCTTCTTCTTCTTCCTGGCATTAATCCCGGTTATTGCCAGGGTGCTCCTACTCAACCTACTCCATTTTGTACGGTTTTGCGTCCTCGGTGGTTAGACCAATGGCTCTCATGTCCTGCATCACGACATCCAACCAGCGCTTCCTTGGACGTCCGGGAGGTCTCACTCCAGGAACTGATATATCAACATGTGCATCCGATATAGTTCTTAGGCCGGCGCGTAAAGTGACCAAACCATCTCAGGCGACACTCTTGAAGCTTATCTGCTACGTCACGGACCCCAAGACTACCTCGAATGAATGTGTTGCGTATGCGGTCAGACCGCGTTACGCCAATCCATCTTCATTTCCGTGACGTGAAGTTCCTGAGTGTGCCGAGATAGTGCTGGCCAACATTCGCTGCCGTAAAAAAGAACCGTTCGGATGATGCTCTTGTATATCAGCCCCCTGAGCTTGGGCGGTATTCTGTGGTCACAGACCAAACCAGTGACCTCCCGCCATTTAGCCCAGGTAGCGCTTATCCGGCCTTGGACATCGTGATCCATGCCTCCAGATTCGTGCATAACGGATCCAAGGTACCTGAACTTACTTGCTTTGAACTTTTCCGACTTAACGGCTGGCTCAGGACCTATAAGGATCGTGCTCGAGTCCGGGCTCCCGCAGACCATGTACTCGGTCTTTGACACATTTAGTTTAAGACCGCCGTTCTCAAGCGTACCCTTCCAGAGGTTCATTTTACGCACCAGCGTCAGTCGGTTCTCGTCAATGAGTGCTATGTCGTCGGCATACATCATCAGCCATGGAGGCTGGTCCTGGATGTGAGCCGAGACAGTATCAAGCACTACATTGAATAAAAACGGACTAAGAGCCGAGCCCTGGTGAACCCCCACTGTAATCGGGAAGGCTCTAGTGTCGCCAACAGTAGTCCTAACCATAGAAGCGGAATCGTGGTACATGTCTCGGATAATTTCAATATAGGCCTCAGGGATCCCTTTGGATCGCAATGCCCACCTGATACACTGACGACGCACACAGTCAAAGGCCTTCTGCAGATCTAAAAATGCCACATGCAGAGCTCTCCTTTTTTCCCTGTATGCCTCCATCAAAGTTTTAGGGCGAAAATGGCGTCCATGGTGCCCGATCCTGGCTGAAATCCATATTGAGACTCAGAGACAGTACAGACTCAGCGGAGCCTGAGGTCGATCATGCGCTCGAAGAGCTTCATGCTATGACTCATAAGCTTAATGCACCTATAACTACCACAATCTTGAACACTGCTCCTTCCCTTGTAAATAGGGGTAATAAAGCTAAGCCACCACTGATGCGGCAGCTTACCAGTGTTCAAGATATGGTTAAAAAGGTCAGTAAGCATGAGGACACCAAGAGAGCCCAACAATTTCCACGCTTCGATCGGAATGTCGTCAGGTCCCACCGCTTTACCGTTCTTCATGCGTCGAAGGCAATAACGAGTTCCATCAAGGGTTATTGGGGCAATAAGTCTGAGGTTAGGCGGTGGGTCATGATGAAGACTACATGGGTGCTGAGTATTCAACTCCTGGAAGTAGCTTCTCCACCTCTCCTTCACAGAGGCATGACTACCGAGCAGCGTGCCCTGGGAAACAGATCGTTCAATCTGTAGACCCTCTGGATTGTACAATCTGTAGTGTACATATCTTTCAAGGCATGTAATGTGTAAAGGTCAATAATTCTAAATTAAAATTATAACTACTAACTAACTAAAATTAAAACTTTTCATTAAAAGAATAAAGAATTTTCATTAAATGAACAATTATATTAAGTTAGAAACTCAATATCTTTAAATTTATAACCAACTTAGAACATGCGTACTGAAATCATCACTGCACATAAATTTCAATCTGCAATCTCAGACACTTTCAACTATGATAGATTATCCTTGTTGGCTTTTCAACGAGAACAAATAAATCTATCTTGGAGTCTTCGATTAGGTGCTATAAGCGACGTTGTTGCATGTTTTATAGAAAAAGTCCTTAGTTATAGCTATGTTTATAATTTTAGCGTTGCGCTTTATCCCAGATAGTGAGCTGGGTAGATAGAGAGAGCCTAGTGTCATGACACTATATTCTCCGCTGTTCCACTTACTGCTTGCATTGTAAGTGCAATATAAGACGTTTGTTCCTCAGGACAAGGCGTCGTGCTATGGCGCTAACGGGTCATCAATTCAATTAACGGAAGTAATAGAGGTTAAACTTTAAGATTTACTTGTATCATTTTTTAGCTTTACGCTGTATTCCACGTAGTAGGAACCTGGAAACCACCGCTCCGTATCATTAATATAATTCTTTCAACCGAGGAAGGAGGGACTGCGTGTTAAATGGCGTAACTCAACGCTGCGCTTTGATTCATAACCACAGCGAGGAAATGAAAATATTAAATATTTCTATATAGAAATACATATATTACCTGTTACAAAAAAAATATCAATATAACAATAATTTAAAATTAATTTACCAATAAAAATCTCATAGACAAAAGAAAGAATGATACGCACTCAACAAAAAGAGTCAAATCATTTGACCCAATAAGATTCCTTACTACAATCAGCGTGCGAAGTCATATTGGTTTAATTAAGATGAAATACAAGCTGCATTCGATTAAAACTATGCTTACATCATCTCCTTGAATACATTTAACCAGAAGTCACTCGTATATCAACACATTGACCTGATTTTTTTGTTATTTTTTAAATGAAAAGTATTTGTCTTTTAGATGACAAGAGTAATGGTAGAATGAGTGAAATTTAGAATGAGAACAGAAACATTAAAATATATTTTGATTATAATTAGTATTAATGAATTGTATGTTTTTAAGACTACGGATTAATTTAATACTAAAGGAATAGACCTTTAGGAAAAGGTTCATGTCAGTGGAAGAGGTGAAACGAGTGCTTAGAGTTCAAATGTTATTTGCTATCATCAAGTATTCAATTAAATCAAAAGAATTTTAACTAGAAACTTAAAAACCACTAAAAAGAAACTAATTACAATAAACAATTAAAAATTTTAGTTCTATATTTTATGGATTTGAATAGAATTTGAATCACACAGCAAAGAATGCAGTGTCTTAACATACAGTTCTCTCCGCATACGTGCAATGGGGTAAAAAACGATCTATCAAATTAGGATAAGTACGATGTTTTACATTTCATATACTTTCCTATACTAGAATTTAAAGCCACAAAAGTATACGATAACTGTACGCATCTCTACCACGTAGATGTCACAATTGTACTGTTCAATATGAACAAGATAATGAAGATATTAATCTTAAAATCTTTTAGAAAGTATATTAAAATGAAAAAGTAAAATAATTTTTCGTAATTTGTGTAAGATCTTTAAAAATATCAACGGGTGAACCAACTCTAGTCCACCTTTAGAACACAAAAATAAACTCGGTTCCATTAATTGCTACATCTTTCATTACTTACCCTATTAAACAGAGTATAAATTTAAATTCATAATCTGTGGTTACTAAAAGAAGCTATCGTTTAAAAATAGGCCTTCCTTGAATCAGGAGACTTTTTAGCTGCTCGGTCAGATATGATTTAATGGGACGCCGAGAGGTTCGTTAACATTCATAAATTCTGTGTTGCTACTATTGGTGTGCTTTTGCTTTATATTTTACTTTTAATATCTGGATTTGTAATAGTTATTATTAAAAAATAATAAGAAGCATATTGTTAATTGGACAGAATATTTTGCTAATTTCTAAATTAATGCCATAAGAGAAAAAAAATTTAGAAATAACATATGAATCTGCCTAAATTTGTTTATATTTTCAAATAAATTAATTTGTAGTAAATGTCTGAAACTCCGATGTAAATTGACGACTAATTTTAATTATCAACAACTAGACCAATAAAGAAACTTTAATAATATTTCTATTCACCAGAATATTTAAAACCAGAATATAATAGAATATACAATAAAAAATCTGTTTATTATAATGTTTTTTTAAATTCAGGATAACAAAAACATTAGTAGGGGCTGGTTGTTATTCCCGAAACACGCTTTTAACTTTACTTCGTCACTTTATTTGTCGCGCTTATGTTTATTTAGAGTGATAAGTTAGCTCGGTGACTGAGACGAAAGCATGAGACTTACTGGACTAAGAATTCATTTGCCATTTCCTCGCTTAATCTACGCTCAGTAGATTGATTTTAGTACTTAGAATTGTATATGGACGTCACTTTTGTTATTTTTTAGCTATCGTTTTCATTTAAATCTTTTTGTGTTTATTTCATATATTGGTATTTTAGAGACCTTTTTGTAACTAGTGGCGCTTGCACTCTCTTTCTGTCTTTCAGTGAAAGTCTCATAAAAATCTGTTCATCTATTCCAGAGATGACCGGACAAACAAAAAAAATTGTTTGTGTATGTTTTAGTATCGTGTAAAAAGCAATATGCAATTCCGCTAATTTCAAGTAATTTATTGAATATTTATTATTTTATTTACTTTTGTTTATTTATTTTTAAATTAAATATTAAAGGCAACACATATTTTTTTTAAATTATAACACTCAAGTTTCCCCAATTTTAACAATAATTCATATTAACAATTATTACGACATAAAAAATTGCAACTATAAAAAAAACAATTATTCATTAAAAACAAGAGAACTGGTACTATTTTAAGGCATTATTATATTATAAACATAAGCTTAATAGTTGAGTCATGAATTATATTAAATTTGCAGCCGAGGATCGTAAAACATAACACTACGCTTCTCCCGTTTCAAAATATAATGGGGTGTTTCAATATACAAGATTGAATTTAAAGCTGTAACTAAATGGCAAAGCGAAAATAAAAGGAAAGTGAAGTGAATTCGAAGTTTACACACAGCATGTACCTGTTGTTTATATTAATACTAGAGACCTGACCCGGCTTTCCATGTATTTTTATATCTTTGAAAACATTCAGATTCAAATTCGTTACCCCAGACAATAAATATAAAGAACCCACAATCATCAAATTAACACTCAGCTGCGTCACGTGAACTCCTCACGCTTCCAAAGCTTCCAAGTTTAAATGATTCTATATTCTATCTTGACAATAATAAATAATGAAAACAATGAATACAGAAAACAAATACGGCAAAAGTATGGCATGCATTAATTAATGCGATTAGTCCATTCGTGACCGAAGGACGACCTGTTTGATGGACGTTTGCTTTGCTAATGACGAGTACGCGGGCATTCATAATTAGCAAAACTAAAATTAGGGCACAAATTAGTATATATGTATGCTTTGTTCTCTAAAATAATTATTTAATTGGCCTAGTGTTATGACACTCCGTTCCACACAAAATGTTTCAAAGAAATTCAATATACTCGTATACTACTATGTTTTTTCACAAAAGTTTTTCATTGTGCTCTTATTATTTTCCCCTAAGTGCTTCCGTTCCTTTTTTAAAAAACATTGTGAAATATTATATTATAAATTTTGCTATAAATTGTAAAATAACTATTTTAATACAAAATTAAGTCATACGTTAGCAAACATAAATTCGCCAACTTTTATAGGTTATATATCATTATAAGTTTAAGCTCTATATTTTTAAAATAGTTTCAGTAGTAGTAAAAGTATTTTACTTGAAAAGTGAAGGCTTTTAGAGGAAAATCTTTAACATATCTATTTTTTTTGTGTCACATAACCAAAGTGACCATAAAAGCGGGTCTGCAGGCTTTATAAACAAGAGTGTATATCGGATAACGAAATACACCTTTGAAAATGGAGTCCAGAGAATTTGAGAATGATCGAGTGGACGCAAGGGACTGTGTGAGCTTAATTATTGCTAAGCGTCTCGTTGCAAGCTCGTTGAAAGGAAGAGGGTAGTATATAGATACAAGTATGTGTAGGTTCAATTTTAGGTGTGAAGTGGTAATTTAAACCTGGATGGCTAGGATTTACTGAAATAATCTACAAAGACCCTGTCTAATAGGTTCTAGCGTAGTGAGTGAGGATTATTTATGGATATTATATTTAGATCAGGGTCAAAGCAAATTTAATGTATGGAATTTTGAAATTAAAAATTAATAGCTAAACTTAATTGCATGAAAGAAATCTTATTTAGATAAATATAATTTATAGTATTGTTTCCTAATAATAATTATAATTTTTTTATTACATCGAAGAATTATAGTCGTAATAAAACAATTTCAATAATGTTTAAACACTGTTATAATTAATAATAATAAATATAATAATATAATTATGATAATAATATAATAATAATTTGCCATAAAACGTAATGTCTGAAAGTTATAAAAATAAAATAAAGTATTAAGCATAATTTATAAGAGTATTCATTTAAAATGAAAAATTGCGAAAAAGTCCAGGATAAATTTGCAACACAAAATTGTTCATTTGGCCTTCTTTACTTTCTTTTTTTACTGTTCTTAATTGGTCTATATAGTACTTATTACATACACTTACTAATGCTTATCACATTTCTTAAATAAAAATCAAAAGTTACCTGCATTAAACAAGACTATTATTAATGACGTTATAAATTTCAATATCAATATTTCAATGCCAGTAAGCATAAACTATAGTGCATATAAACACTACTCATAAGTAGATAGAACAATTTAGAATACAAATCGATCATATTTTCAAGTCCATTAAAGAAACAAGTTCATATAATCAATATTATAATACATTAAAATGATTCACACGTACCGGTTCACTTTGAACTTGGTATTTAACTCTCATCGTATTGACATAGCTTATAAAATGTTGGCAGCTATGTTAATTCGAAGTTCTGTTTTTGCAGGAGCACAAGCGTGTGACTTTAACCGACAACCTATGTCGGTTCGTTTGTCACTCGAGGAAGTGATATACTTCATATTTTAATTTGTTCGTTAGCGGATAGTAGCGGAACATAACGCCGCCGTTTGTCAGTTAGAGGCGGGGAATGAAAATCATTTATTACAATTATTTAATCATTTTATTTGAACTTACGATCATTTCGTTCGCACTCAAAAGTTGTCACAGTGCTCCATGATGGCATCACATATATAAGAATCTACTAAAATAATGCTTAATGTGCATAATTTATATACAAATCAGTTAAATGAAAGTAAAATATCACGTATTTTTCTAATAAATTATATTTTTTAACATTGATTTAACAAAGTTTATTGAATTAACAAAAATGTTTAATAAAACACTTTTGAAAACATGCACAAAAATTTTAATATAGAGGATACATGTGCCTTGGATCGTTTCTGAAAAGTTTTTTTTTCTTAATTGCGTAAAACATTTTTATAACTTTTAAATCACTAAGCTGTGTCTTTACCATAACATAATTAAGAAACTTCTAATTATTTTCTATGGAAACAGATAAGTTGGTTGGTTTATTATTGGACGTCATCCTCTCGGAGATAGGGTAAAATTTACGATGTTTGTTATGATAACCGATTGAAATGGTCGTTACATTTAAATGTATCGGAAGGCATCTGGAATGATTTATTATATATTTTTTTCAATTGAAACAATTTTTTAAAAAAAATATTCGTTTTCAGATCTAAAAGGAAAAACAAAAACTAATTGAAATATATCTGCTCAGTTTGAATCGATTAGAAATGTGTTTATTGCGGTTATTGTTCTTTGTTAATGTTATTAGGAATTATAATTTATGCTAATAGTTTTAATAAACTCCGTTTCCCAGTTTTTATCTATTTTTTGAGATCTGAACGCCGCTTTTGTGACATACAAACATTCATACTACGTACACAAACTTACAATTCTTAATAAATATATGATTTATATAAACATTTATAAATTAAGGGATCACAGACCTGAATATTTGATATTAATATCAGCTTGAAATCACCTTGCATGTTGAAAGAGACAATAAAAAAATGTCATAAGGGTTCGGTGTTTTCCATTTGAATCCTAAAAATTAGTTGTTTTACATTTTAGGATAACAAGGAAATTTTCTACAAATTTCTATTTATATACACGTTTAAATAAAATAAGGTTTCGATAAATTTTCGTATACAAATAAACTGTTACATTTTTATACTGGTCCCTCATCGCTTACATATTTTATTTCGAGAAATTCAACTTTAATTTGTAAGAAAATGTAAACTATATATGTATATCCTTAGAAATTAAAACGTTGAGTGCATAAGGCACTTAAGGAACTATTGGGACTGTACAGCACGGACAATTCTAACACATTATGTAAGCAACACTAACTCTGTAATATCTTAATGGTCCAAGTTTACACCAACAGCCGTCTTGAGAGCACTATTCTTCATTAGGAAATGGAGGCTCTGGTTAATTATTCTTTAGGTCACTTCAGTGCCATTCCAGTTAATTTAATCTTCAGCATAAGTTACATTTTTATTACTCTATCATGAAATTGTATAATAAAATGTTGCTTAGTTTATGTAATATTTTATATTACCTATATACATATTTTAGGGCTGCCTTCTAAAATTTATTTCTACATAATTTAAGATTCGTGCCTGGTCAATAATGCCAAGTCTTGCTAAGAGATGGCGTACCAAGGGGGTATATAAGAAGCATACACAGTCCACGTTTTTAATTATTGGTTCTCAGATATTTTTACAACTTAAGAAAATTATATTAAATAAATCAATAAACAAATTGTTTTTAAAGGAAACAGGAAAAAATATTTAAAAAAAAACTATATCTAATCAATAAAACAACATCTAAGATCGCTTATTTCATTTATTTCAATCTCGTAACGTCTTCTAGTTCTAACTCAATAAATATCTAAAGCCAATCGACGTTCAGGCCAATAATAATATTTCCTTTGAAATTCCAAACCCGTAACCACTGCCAAATGACCGTCCGTCTAAACAATAAATTTATTTGTCGAAATTCGACACAGACCCGATATAAATTAGCACCGGCAAAAAAGGCTTACTCAAACAATGCCCTGCTCAGGCCCGAGCTGATTCTCAGCGATACGGTCATTTATTTCGCTTAGATCTACCTTTTAATTTTAATTGATTTATTTTTGCTGTTTATTGTTTTTAGTTTTATTTAAATGAGCATGTACAGCAATATGGTACCGAGAATACTACTACTACTACTTCCGTTTGCTCGTGAGTGGAGAAAGTGCGGAATGGAGTGTTTTAACACTCGCTTTCCTCTGCTTACCGTACTCCTACTTTACCCTATATACGGGATATTGCGTGCAGCTAAAAAACAAGTATACTAAAATGATATATTCCCAAAATATGAAAAGTACAAATAGGAACAGCACTGCGGTTATTGAATCACTAATGGCCGTGACTAACGGGGCGTGATGTACACATTCTTGCGGCCGCGGAACGTCGCCCGCCGCCGCCCGTCCCATTCACAGATAGATAGAGCAGAAAAGGTGTCGTAAACCATGTTCTGTTATCTTTGAATCGTATATCACATGGAGTTGGGGATTTTTAGGTGAGAACTAAATGTCACGTTCAGATTTTAGATTTTAGAATTTTTCTAGTTTATTTTAGACTAATTCTAAATTCAGCAAAAACTAGCTGAATTTAGAAATGGAGTGTCTTTTTAATTTACTCTTGGTCATAACGGTCAATAAATGATACACATTCGTTAATTCAGTAAAAAGGATATATATATCTCATCTTGTACCTAAGTTTCAATTTGCATAGTTATTTTAACATATACATTTTTTTTACATATCATATGGAATTTTTTAGTCTAATTAATATATTACAGATTTTTTTCTTTTTAGAGTTATTTTTTCACATATTAAAGTAAATAAATGTCGATGTATAAAAAATAATTACATATTATATATGAGTATTTATTATATATGAGTAAAATATCTCTAGCAGCATATTGTGGACGTGATGTTAAATGTTAAGGAAAAAGCCTAAAGGTATATATTACTCACCTAAGTAGTATAATTTGTACGAATCATGATCTGATAAGCGGCTACTTTGAGAATGATTCAAAATTTTGCTATGACTAATATAGATTTACAACATTTAGCGGTTACAATATAAAATAAAAAGGTTTTCCTGCGTTATTCCTAGGAAGAATTACAGTACGAGCATTTACGTGCTATGATGATATCAATAAACATTTTAGGGTTGATTATTTGCAGAATATAATATTTTTTAAGCAGGCGACAAAAACGCGGTAGGCTGAGTTCGATTCCCACTGAAGAAAATGAAATATTTCATACTTTCATTTCGCTCTGGCATCGAAAACGCGTCGTTGAGTTCCGGCACTTAACATGCAATGTCTTCTGAATTTATAGAAAGTGGCAAACGTATCTTAATAGGAACGGAACGTCTTAACAATAAGAACCATACTAGGTTCCCTATGCCTACCCTGCTAAAAAAAGATAAGGTTAATATCTGCGATGGCATGAAATATGTAAATACTATGGAAGATTAACCATAGACCATAAAGCAAGGGTCTTAGAATGGAGCGACTTCTTCGTGTCATCCAATAGATATAAACAAAGTATACACGAGTATTCGTTAATGCTTTGTAATACGTGCCTAGTTATATAAAACTATAATCTAACGTATATAGAAAAAAAATTATTTCACATTGTAATCAAAAAAGCTTTAGCTAAAGTTCACTACTACACTTAATTCCACTCACATATTAAGAAAGCTATTAAAATCTCTACTATATCAAGCATGTCCATCTGATAACGGTAAATGACCCTTTACAAAAGTCCCATAAATGTTAAGTATAAAGCAGTAAAAAGTACCTTGCCGATAACGATTATAATAACCAACTTTTATATAGACATTATAAGATATGCCTTATCAAAAGGTTTGTGTTGAAACGAAATATTTACAAAACAAGATAGAGTGGGCATCTGAGATAAAATAACAGATTGCTACTAATTCAACTATATTTGGTACTAAATGAGCATTTAGTTGTAACTCATAATGTCTTGTCCAAGACGCTTATCTTAATAATGAATGGCTGATTTACGGTCAAATTTGGTAAAGTAACTGAATTCGGTATCCGAATGTACCTTAAACTTCTTGTAATTCCACACGAAAAGTTAATTAAGAAATAAATTTGTGTCTTTGAATGTGTATAGTATATTTACTTTGAGTCATATTAAAAGATACTTATTTGTGTGTTGTTTAGCTTTATAATATTAATTTGAATAATGCAGCTAGTAATGCTTTTAGCACTAAATTATTATAATTTTTATTTAATTTTCCTGCTCTGGTAGTTTTAAGATTTATCTCTAAATTTTATTTTCTAAATTTTATTATTATCTTTAAAATCTGTCAGAATATGTAAAACGGAATATTGGGACATTAGGTCCCCTTTACCTACCCTAATACGAAAAAAAACACACGAAGCTGTAAAAAATAATTTAAAAAATATTAATTAAAAAAAATACTGGATTCTAATACGTTTATTCTTTTTTCCTCTCTGATTTACACAAACGCGCGACGAGAGTTCCGCCACTCAACAAGCAACATCTTGCAAATTTGATAAAAAGTAAGAAATGGAGTGCTTTAACACTAGGTTCTAACTGCTTACCTTGCGGATACAGCAATAGAACTAAGAAAAATGAAAGCCAATATTGAATTACAGGTCAAATATGTGACTCAAAATTTTCTCTGCCAATACTGTTATTGGCAAACTTAAACCACGAATTAAAATAAAAACAAGAAAATATTTAATATGATGCATAATATCCAATTTACATACGTTACGAAGATGAAGACGTTAGATAATATTCCAAACAAACCACGGAGGTGTAAATCAGTCATTCCTACTAGTGATGTGCATCAATCAAAGAAACCAGTCTTCCAGTCTTTATTCTTAAACGCAATAACACTTAAACTATACATGGACATGTGGGTGTTCTATATCCTCTATTAAAGTAAGGCAGGAGTGGCTAGCGATTGTTAAATAATAAAACAAATAGAAAATATTGTTTCATTTTTTTGCTTCATACGTAAGGAGTAAGTTTCAGAATATTTGGTTATATTTATCTTTGGGAATAAAGTATATAATATGCAGATTCTTTTTTCAATTCTACCTAACTTAAAGTCCAGAGAAAATATTAATTTTTAAAATATAGAAAATTCGTAAAAAATAAAAGAAAGTACATAATAGAAAAACAAAATTAGTAAAAGGCCGATATGGCCGAGGGCACGTTTCCACTTGGGAATGAATAATATTAATATTAATATTAATTAATAATAATATTAATATTTTTTTCTTTTCTCCGCTCAAGTACCAAGACAAAAGTGTGGCGTTGAGTTCCGCGACTCTGAAATGCTTTGAAAATTCACTGAAAAGTGGATTCCCTCTACCTAACTTTATACGGGTGAAGTTGCAAAAAAAACCTAATAGAAAGTTTAGTAAAGTAATACCCGATACATTATTTGCAAGTGACGACGCGTGGGATGACACTTAGAAGCTATCACCTTGGACGGGTCTGACGGCTACTTCGTGCACTCCATTGCATGACTTGACACATCTTGATACTTACAAATGCTATACTTGAGTAATATGGTAATGGTTTCTTGTTTACTTACTGCTAAATTTGTTTTGATGATTTGCTGGTGTTATTACGTTATAGACACGCATTTATGTCATATTTATCTATTTTAACTATATTTTCTTGTGGCGCAGGCGCACAAGCATTTGACACCTAGCTGCGACAGATTATGGGTTCGATTCTCAATGAAATGAAATTATTAATATGTTAATCTTTCACTCTGGTAACGAGCCAGAATGCGGTCACAACGCAATATCTCCAGTATTCGGCGGAAATAAATCAACGGAAATAACAATCTTCTTGGGAAAGTCTTAATGGGAACGGAGTGTCTTAATATTACCATGGTTCTCTGCATACCATGCTGTATTCGGGATAAATCGTGAAGCTATAAAACAGTCATTACTAATAAGTTAAGCATGTAATTTCTTATTTTGAAAAATATATGTTTGACTTTAAATTTTTAAATGTTATTATGGCACAATGAAACGTGATATAATGGAACGAATTTTAATTTAAGATTTTTCAAAATTAATTCCTTATACCACATACAGTTTTCCAAACAATTTTTCGAAATATCCCGGATTTTTCGAACCTTTTACATACACATTGGCAAATATAATTTATGAGAAAAATTAATAGTTATAATATCAATTTCACAAAATACTTTGCGAAGAATTTTTCTATAACGATAAAATTCTAAGTTTGATGAAACGACATTTTTACACTATCACGAAAAGTGTTAAGAAAATATTTAATATCTCCACGAACAAGAAACGCTTATAAAATTTTTAGTACCTTGGATATCGATACTGTGGCACACTATCAATCATAGTTTAACGAAGGCTTATGCCAATATAGAAACGTGCGCGCTCATGGCCCTTTTATAATATCTTGATATAGCGATGAAAAGGGATATGCCAATCAAACGGTTCCGGTAGCTAATGTTGGGATTCCTGGCAAGAATGTTATTGGGCACAAAAGGGAAGTAGTTTCAGATTAAATAGATCGTAATATCTATTGAAATTTTGGTAAATTTATCTATTATTCAATGATAGATGAGAAATACAGAACCGCTCGCTTTATTTTATTAATAATATATTAGTTGTGTTGATTCTATATATCAATCAAGTATCTTAATTATATTTTTTCATTTTTATGGAGAAAAAATATTTTTTTTTTTAAATTTAAATAGCGTAATATAATGAAGGCAATCTTTCTTGCCTGTAGAACATAAAATTATAAAACTCATCTTTTCATATTTATACCACATTGCTGAATGAAATAAAAAATAATGTAATTAGAACTGAAACAGTTGTTACCAAGAGACGCCCTAAACGTAGCATAATTATTTGAGGGTTGACTATTTCTGCGGTGTTCTTACAAATTTGCTTTTGCACCATAAAAAATAGTGAAAATTTATTATGTTCTTTATGTTTTAAGTAATAAGACACTGGTTGCGGGAGAAGCATGCACAAGTAAGTTTGCAAATATAACGTAGGGTTGACATCAGAGCCGATGCTTTAATTTTCTTTTAATCCCGAACGCCTTGATCTAATCATAGGAGGGTTTCCGTAACGAATTAAACGGATTGCATTCAAGTCGCAAATGAGGCTATTTTATTCCTCTGGAGATGTCTCAATGACGTAGGGTGGTGAAATTAATTTTGTATTATTTGTCTCTTGCTTAACCGATGTTTGACGTTTGATATTGGAAGCTAATTATTTTAAGAATACATTTTATTTTCTAGAAAATATTTGATTTTAAGTAATCATAAAGTTGAACTTGAAGAATTAAAAAAACAGTTAAAAAATCCTCGTTTTATTACAATTTAAATCGTTGGTTTGAGTATTATTTTCCTTAGAAAGAACCTAGTTAAAAGTAAGTCAGGTATAAAAATAGTAGACAAAGAGTAAAAAATATATTGAACATATAGTTAAAGTTAAAATGAAAGGCAAAGATGTTTCTATACCATTGAAGGCAAGTTTCTGCTATCTATCGACTGTAACTGCGTTTGTCGTCAAAGACTGGAGTTTTTCTCTTAAATTTAAAACTCAATGTCTTTGTCCTTTAAAATATGTCTGAACACAATCAAACGAAGTGTATTAAAAAGCTTCATTAGTAACATCTATATACATTTATTATTATTATATATATACTATATTTGTTTTAAAATAATGTTTTTTTATGGTGAAAATAATTTTCACCATAAAAGTTATAATTATACGTTACAATAGCATATATCTATAGTATTTATTTAAGAAAATAGACTTTGCAGAATAGATAAACATAATCGATATAAATCATTTTCACTCATCACTCACAGTTGAAACCATTGCGCAATTTTTTGACTAGTATATAACGACTATATAAAGGTTAAATTTAGTAATACGATTCGTACTCACACCCTTTGCTTTCAGTGAGAAACATCACTACTGTTCTATGATGGCGTAGAGTAACATTTTATTTCTATATAATGAATACATAGTCCACAGCTTTAATAATAATAATATAAACATGCATATTTTGTATATGAGATGTCGCATTTCATTACGTGTATGAAACATTAGCGAGTCATTTTACAGTGACCCAGTTTTACTACAGTGCGTGTTTTATCTCTAATACAACCATTTTAGATGCGTATTTCAATCGGTGTTCTTTATATGTTTTATTTTTTTATATCTCGTTTCTCGTTTGGGAATCAAAGGCTCGGGACTATATTTAGAAATACTTTTTATTTGTCTACTTACATGAGTATGTACACTGAATCTGAAAAAAAAAACAGATTTTTGGTGATTTTATTTTAACGGTATCTTTACGTACCTCATTACGTTTATAATATGTCATCAAACGGCCAACCTATTGCCAAATATTTTTTTTATATACATATATTAAGACCAGGCAAACGGGTCACCTGATGTCTTGTGATTACCGCTTCCCCTAAATATTTGCAGCATAAGGAATTGTCCATGCGTTACTGGCTTTTAAGGAATTTGTTGATCACGAATACGTCTGGTGACAGCTGGTTTCATAATTGGCAACATCGTGAAAAGACGATCTGTCATATCCAATAGTTGAACTGACACAAAAAACCACGGTTACGGGTGATACTGCTCTGCCGATGGTGGAATACAGTAGGAAATCCAGAGAGAGAGCTGGCGTCCCTACAATTTTCATCACCATCCTAATCATTAGTTACGTTTACATGATAATATACCCATAACAAAACACATTTCAAGCCATATCCTACGTCAAAGGGCAAACTGTGTACATATTTCATATTATCCTCTTAATACGTTTAAGGGACGGATATTGCGTGTGTACATTAACCGTTATATGGACGGCCGTCAATTCTGTACGTGGTTTTGCATAAACATTTAAGCTCCGGTCACATCGCGGTCAGATTAATTTATATCCATAGCCGATTTGATTGACAACGGCCGTATTGTTTGTCTAAGTTACAGATAGAAAATGACAGGCTAATTTATTGTCTCTGGCGTAATGGAGATACATAAGTACTATTTAAGGATTTTTTTTTATTAGAGTACTAGTGGGCCCGGACGCGGCTACGCCCGCTTGAACTATACGAGTATTTATTAAATATATTTATGAAATTATTTTCGGTTTTCAATAGAATTTGTAAGAAAATATAAGCCTAAATAATTAAAATAAGTTAAAAAAGAATAATAAGTGGAGATTTATTATTAGATAAAATATCTGAGTAACCGAAATGAACAAACAAAAGAAGTAAAAGTAACTAAAGGAAATTCTTAATATTAGAAAAAGTACCTAAAGTTTGCCGTGCGCGCGTACTAAACATTTTTCTATATTAAATAATTAATAATTTTTGCGAACAATATTAAATAAAATCCCAAATGATTAAAATTACGATATTTTAAGTGTATAACATCGGTATAGATAACCGAACTGAGATAAATTAATAAGTAGTAGTAGTAATAAGCAGCAAATAATTAAATAAAAATTAACAGTAATTCGAAAATATATAAAAATTTACAAAACCATCAAAGTCATCTGCCCGTTCGCGTCGGTCATACTATACCTACCACTCGTAGGCTAGGTCATTCCGAATCACTGACATCTCCTTAATTATTTATTAAATTGTTATACAGTAAACCATCTTACCTATAATTTCCATCTAGATGAAATGCTAAAAGTGACTATTATATTTATTTTCATAAGGATGAATATCAAATTATAGAAATCATCTAATTTTTGTTAATGTATACAAATCTATATCTATAGTATATATCAACGCGGACTTTTTTAAACAATATTTAAGGGACAATATTTTTGGAGAATATTGTTTTTGTGTCTCATAAGGTTGAGTCGGCGCGCGCCATGTATGCGTTAAGCAAACTTATTTTGGGTGACGTTTTCTAACAACAAACTTTGCAAATCGTTGCTTAGCAACGGCGGTTGTTATAAACATGGCGGAATAAATTGCATGTCAAATTAATAAGTATTTTAATATATTGGTATATATCGAAAATATTACAAATATGAGAAAAAAAAGTATCCTATGTTCATCCCGAGACCCTCAAGTATCTCTATATGAGTATTTTATCACAATTAAATTAGCGGTTTGGCCCTGATTGCGTAAAAGACAGACAGACAGACAGACAGACAGAGTTACTTTCGAATTTATAATATAGGTATGGATGATATAATCGTAAATTAATAATTGTTGTATTAAAAAGATTCCCTATAGGGCTTCGAAGGGTAAATGAAAGGGTAAATATCGCACATAATAGGGTAGGCAGGTAATCTGGGAACCCAGCGTTAAGACTCTCCATTCCTCTTATGATACATACGTTCTCCACTTTACGCCACATTCCACAAGGTATTATGAAGGAACTCAACAACACGTTTTGCCCGGTTACCAGAGCGAGGATATGAAAATATTAAATATTTAATGTGAAATTTAAATTTTCGAATAGGAATCGAACCCACGACCTGCCACGTTTTCAATCGCATGCGTCTACCAATGTGCTATGACTGGCATTACCTTAATATTTCATAAAATATTCATTATCAAGACATACATACTGTTGAACACTTTCTAAAAAACCATATTTGTTGTACATAAATTCCTTTTATTTTCAGAGTCGCTGATAGACGTTCACGTCGCGACGAAGATTTACAACTGCAATTAGTTATGTAGCTGACGCGACAAACGGTCTTCCTTGACAAATAACCGCCATTCCAGGGTCACGCCAATCCTTTACAACTATAATGTATAGTATGTATGTTAGTTAATAAATTAACTGAAAAACAGCTAATGCGCTAAATATATGGAAATGGCGCTAAATATGATAAGTTTTTAAAGTGTCTGGCCATACGTGAAGATTGAAGGTTTGATCCCAGTACGGACCAAATTAAAGCATCATATATCTTACCAAGGTATATTTTACCATTAATTTGACCAAAAAATTAAAAACTGTAAGACTTATCAGGTTTTCATTGACTATTTTAAAAAAAATATAAATAAAATAATATGGAAGTTGGAAGCAATAGAACACTGTATCTTATTTATTATCCAAAACCTATATAACCTGTAACATCATTAAAACAGCACACATCATTATTATATCATTATAGCATATTTAATCTAATTACGCTTTCACTTTGAAGTAAGTACACATAGAATCACTAAGACCAAAATCAACAAGCGTTAGAAGGACACTAATAGAATACTTAATTACATTATTATTGCATAAAATCATACATTAGCATTACAAGTCCAATTAGCTCCTGTGCTACAGTGGCTGCCTGACACGTAGAGTTAATCCGAGCTTACAGGCGGAACAGCTCTAAACAGTCTCGAAATCCTCCACAATGCCTGTACTCGTGCCTTTGAAGCCTATGACAGGATCAAGGCATTACGTCATGAGGGTAGTACTATACAATGACCTGTTCTTATTACTTAAGAATCTACTAAGTAGATATGTGTTATAGTTGAGAAATTGTAACGGTGGTAAGTTGTCTTTAGTACTAGACTTGAGTAAAAAATTTTTTTATGATACTTATTAATTTTATAGATGTGACTGTAAATTTTTTTTGTTACGTTTTCGCGCCACAACTACTGAACCGATTATCATGAAACTTTGTACGCATGTTCTCAATGCGCCAAAAACTTACACGCCTATATATATTTTTTATTTTTGATAATTTCATTTTTTTATCACTCCATTCCCGACTTTACGCTGAATTCGAGCGAAGAAATGGAAATGTAAATTAAATAATTAAATATAATATTTCATTTGTCGAGTGGGGATCGAACCCGCAACCAATCGGTTTATAGTCACACTTAGTGCCCCTGCGCTCAACCGGTCTCTATTTCATTCAATAATTGTAAATATTACATATTAAATTAAATAATATTAATTGAATATATTAAAATATTTACTTTAAAACAAAAAAATATTTCAACCGATATGTCACAAAGCAAGAAGTAGTTTTGAAAGTTACCGTCAGACTTGCAGTACATCGAGCATCCAACTTGTGAGTCAGCGAATTTCTGCACGAAACTGTAACGCGATATATCCAAACATTCCTTTCATATTTCCTTACTGCTGCATAATTAGCATATTCATGTTATTCTACGGTACCTACCTAGCTATTAATTTCTGCTCGTGGAAATTAATTTTCATTTTCATTTATATTATTATATTCTATGAATATTTAATTATTGATCAAACTCATTTGCTCAGAAAATTGTAATTGATGATTTTAATTTTTTGATTTTATGCCTATGAGAAGTTAACAACTGTGTTTTTATACAGAGGGATTGTTTAAGCATGAAATTTAATTTAACGAAAACTAGTACATAATTTGGCTTAGTTACATTTCCTAGATAGATATCTCCTTTACTTCGCAAGGGTTGTAATAATATTATGATAGTAACTTCAACAACAGGCCATGTACGTATAAAAGATTATCAAATTAACCGATAAATTTTCAAAATTTGTCAAACTCTTATCAAGGATTCAATAGGAGTGCCCCAGACTAACTTGGCGATTGTGATCGCCTTTCAAACATTGGCCTAGGGTAAATTTTGATTTAAAGCAAAATTGGGGACCGCTGAATTGCCCGGAAATATAAATTGAATTCTTATCTTGATTCTGATTAGAGAAATCCGGTTCCCACTTATATTATTCTGCAGTATAGCAATCATGTTTGTAATTTATGTGTACAAAGAGTTCGAAACAAGGGGTCGTGGTAAATATACAAATTTCATTTGCGATATAATTTGTATTTCATTTTAAAAATTACAGGAAAATAGTTATATTTTGAATAATAGGAGAATTAATAAAGCAAAATTTAGGTAAGTACTTAATTGATTTATGTATAATTTTCCATAATAACATAACATATTATACATCGTACTCGTATTACATTGTTCCATCTTGAAACTACCTAAAAATGCTAAGCTAAGTCTTTAGGTGCTCCGAAGGTTGGCACTATAAAATCAGGATCAAAGGTTTTATAAAGCTTGCATTGCACGCGAAGTCTCCTAACGTACAAGTTCCTTGTAAGTAAAAGAGTCAATATTAGCTAATATAAAAAGCAATTCACATGCCAGACGCGCTCGAGGCTTTCATCCCGGCCCATTCAAACTTTTTATGCAGATTATGTAATGTTCTTTACGACATAAGATGGCGAAGTTCACTTTATATAAGTTCCGGAGATTAAATTAATGCCGAAATATTTTATTTCTTAAAGTAGCCACATATGCCTACGTTATAATCTTTCCTTATAAAATAGATAGATAGAAGGAAAGGAAGACGTAGTGCAGTGGTTGAGGATTCGATTCTCACTCGCAGAAATCGATTATTATTTATTAAAATATTAATAAATAATAATTAATTTCTTCGCTGTAGTAACAATTCAAAGCGTGGCGTTGAAATGTTCCACGCGCAATGCTTATAATACGGGGACCGGAGTGTCTTAACACTAGATTCCTCAGCCTATTCTGCTACATGTGGCATACAGCGAAAAGTTTAAAAAAATAAGCAAGGTATTAGCTTTGTCGTTTTTAATTTCAGATATGAGACACAAAAAAGAGAATATTAATTTTATTAAGGCTGTTATTCTCGTTTAATACCAATTTAGCCTAGATCATTCAATAAAACCTAAAACTAGTTAAAAACGTTTAAAATTAAGACAGTTTAAATGGCTCCGTTTTGCCAAAAGCCGGTCTATAAAGTGCAGGTGTGCATGTGTCGTTTGGAGCCGTCAAATATCTTGCCAAATTCGGCGAAGATTGTTGGAGAGGTTCCAAGTTGGCTTGCTCGTCACATTGTATTAATTAATTATCCAATAACGTTCACTAGGTATCAATATAGCTGTTCTAATTGTTCTAATAGTTATGTTTGTAAATGGTGTGAATATTCGTTAATGTATTTTTTAAGGATATTTTTTTAATATATCTAAATCTGTACATCTATCTGTCGTTAAATTGGAAAAAACGTATAATACAAAGTGACTTCTCACTAAACTCTCCGGGCCTACCCTGCGTATGTACTAAACATTAAAAAAAGCTCAAACAAAATAAATAAAAATAAAACAAAAACAAAAAATAAATATATCTCAAACCATAAAGACAATATAACTTCTTGCCTATTCCTGCAGTAGCGTAGGCGTAGCCATAAAGTGCACTGTACGGTGTCGCAATGTAAATCACGACAGCGACTACAGACATAACGCTGGATATAGAGCTTCGCGTTAGCAGGCCTAGAATTTGTATCCACTCTTGCTTATACGTCAATGTACTAAATTTATAGAGACTTCCTTTTACACTGCCAGGTTAATAAAGTTTTTATGTATGAGTTTAATTATGCAATTACGTTCATGTTTACGTTTTCAGGTAAATATTTTAAATCTAAATGTTAACTTAGTTCATATATCTAATTAACTAACATAATGCAAAAGACAGACATTTCAAATCAAAAGTTTTGTTCAACTTAGCATCTAATTATAGAAGTTCTGATGATATATTAAACATGATCATTCATGTTGAAGTCAATAACGTGCTCAGTAAAAGTTTATATTTTATCTAATTGGCTCATGTTCCCAATGCGATATAATGAAAGTTTTGAAAGTACTCCTTAGATGTTTCAATAAAATGTTGCCAAAGTTCCTTTGAAAAGATGAAATAAATAAAACAACGACGGCAACAGTGGAAGGAGTCGTCTTAGAAGCGAGATATATTATACGTGACTCAATGAAAAGAAAATAGATAAGTATAACTTCTTAGTCCAATCAGTTATATAAAGAGTTGTAAAGTACGCTATGATTTATTTATTTTTTTAAATTAGGTAATGTGTTTAAAAAGCTTAGAAAAGTAATATATGTATATAAAATATAAGAAACATTCAAGTTTCGAAAATAATCATTCTTACTCTTTACTATTTCGCTATTTTTCAATGATATGAGTTGTTATATTATACATATATTAGCTAATAGTGGCCCCGGAGCTTTTCAGGCTAGCAGGTCGATTAGCTCAGACCAGTAGAAAGACACAAAGAAAATGTATATTAATTATTTTAAAATCACGGATAGATATTGGAATTTTATTTAATTTTGCTCACAAAAATTATCATATTTAAAACTAAAATGTTTAGTGTTTTCATAATATCTATCTAGAAAAATCCGGTCATTTAGAAATCACAGACGTACGACAGAGTAAATAATATAATTCGAATAAAAATCTACACGCAACTTAAATTTATATGAAAGGAAAAAGATAATCAATATTTATATTAATAGAACTACTACTTAGCGTTACATTGATTCAAAGCTTTCAAAGAGCTTTTAATGTTGATGCTTTGAGTAATGTCACCTCTAATGTATAGAAGTGACATATTACAAACTATCAATAAGTGAGTAGTTTAATTTGGTATATCTTCACGACGCTACATTTTAAAAGGCGATGAATCTTTTAAAAAATCAATGAACAGTAAGTTTAAAAAACCTTGGTGGAGTTAAACCCTTCTGTCATATATTATTTATGTCAAACCAACCGAAAAGAGATTTGTAAATCGAGTCTATAGGTAGAAGGTATAAAAAATAGATATTCACTTAATACTTACTTCACTTGCCGGCTCTTCTCAGCAGAACTGCCTTCCGAACCGGTGGTAGCTTTTTGTTCATATGTTCATTCGACGATTCAAAAGTGCTTATTATAAGTTTATTTGAATAAAGAATATTTTGAATTTGAATTTGAAAATAAAAATGTATACATAGTATTAAAGAAGGCTTTAACAGAAACGCTAAAAAAAGTGTTGTATTTTTACGGTGTCTTGTCCAAAAGCGGATATCCTTAAATCATATTCTTGATTTTGTTTTTGATTTGTTTTTCTTCGCTCTTTTCGTATATTGGACGACAAATCATTGAAAAATTTAATAATTTTACAATATCAATATACAATTGTCCAAATAATATTAAAGCAGTATCAATAAACAAAAAGCTAAATAGTTATAAATTATTTGAATGAAAAACTTCTCATTTGTTATAAATAAATTTATATTAAGCACTGCATCAATAAACAATAGTGAACAAAAAAAAATACTTCAATAATATATTACTGTATTTATTCCCAGAACTCTACGACATCTAGCGACAAGAAGCGTAAAAAAGCAGTTCAAAACAAGAACTCAAGATGGCGATACTAGAACACTTTTACTATCTTAAGTTAAACATAGATATAACTTTTAACTAGCAGATGAAAGTTTTTAACTTTATTATGAAGTATTTAACAGCTTTACGCTGTATCCCGCACACGTAGGGTAAGCAGAGGGAACCTGCAAACCGATTATTAAGACACTCCGTTCCCATTACGCCACTTCCGTTCACCACTACCATAAACCAATTCATAAGTAAATTTTAACTATTTTTTTTATAATGGCGGGTAAAAATAGAATTATAAACGTATATTTTTTTAAAAATCCTTCAATAAAGCATTCAAAGCTCTCAGTTACAAAACTTGTAAAAATGCCTATACGAATTTTCAAAGCATGTAGCTATACTGCAGGCCACTTTTTAGTGTCCCGTGGATATCTTAACAAAAACTCGATCTGACTTCATAAATATTAACCAATTCAATCGCATTATCAGTATTTGTGTTTTGTGCGAAATCGGTCACGAAGCGACACTAATGAATGATTCCAATACAAAAAGCTAAAGGCAAAATGAGTTAATTAAGCCGGTCAGCTAAAAATTCTATAGAATAAATTTTAAATGATATCAATATAAGAATAAGTGTTAAATTTATTAACTACCGCGCTATTACTAAAATTCAATTTTTAATTTAAAATTCAAACAATTCTTAGTTTGTTGATTTATTTTGTGCAAAAGTGACTTATTTCATTTAAATTTGTTTTATCGTCTTTATGCAACCCTTGCATAATACAAGCGAAGCAGTATTTAATGAACTTTGTTTTTTAATAACGTTGTAATAATAAATATTTTAATTAATTTTATACATATAAATATACTGGCATTATGTATAATATAATCTATGATGATTAAATGCAGTAAAATACTATTTGTGATCCAGTAAAACAAAATATGACGATATGGTTACTTCAGAATGTGAATATTAACCACAGATTAACTCTGTACCGTCCGTCTCCTTTGTAACCGAGACTTACATTATAGAAGTATGTCCGGGCTGTACGAGATAACGAGAAATAGTCTCTTTGAGCGAAAATTAGACATCTTGAGGTAGCCGCATTTGGTACGCATATAGAAGGATACCTAATTTCTAGAATGCATACATTGTCAAAGTCAAAATCTAGTGTACATTAGTAGAGTAAAGAGCATATTGTAGGTGAGTAATTTTACTCAGACTTTAATAATATAGATCTATGTTCAATGGTTTGTTTATGTTTTTTATTTTATTCTATTTTTATCTTCTATGATATATGAAGATACTACTTTTTACATATAATATTAATATTACTAAAAAGATACAATACGCAAACGAATGTTTTTTTATGAATTAGTACGCGTGCAATCCGTACATGTGTTTAAATTTTAAAATACGAATGGCTACCGTGGCGTAGTAGATTTTAAAAGCGATGGTTGTGAATTCAAACTCTACTCAGGGAAAGTTATATTATTCTCTTTCCCCCGCTCTGATAAAATAAATTCGGCGTTGAATTTATCCACTCCACACACAACGGAATATCTTAACACTAAGTTAGCTCTTAATACCCTGATATGCAGAATAAAGCGTGATAATAAATAAATGGTAGTGTCACTGACACTATAAATATTTTTTAAATCACTTATACTGCCATTAATGTAATAAATGCAATATTTTTTCATTCCAAGAAAACCAAAGCAATCAGAGCTAGCTCACAAAAAAACGCGTTATAAAGCTATTCCATTCTTATACAAAAACATTAATAAACGTACGAACCTATAAAATTTATTGGAAAAAGCAATTGACACTCCTAAATGACGCTTATAAAAACTTGCAGCGCAATCCACATAGCAAACAGCCCGCGAGCGGCCATTATAAAATCGTAAAATTGCAACTTATTCGTCTTTAAGCAATCCACCAGTAAAATTATCCGTAATTTACTTGAATAACAGTGTAAAGAAATAAATACATTATAATCCGTGGGGTTTAACGTGATTACGTCGGGTGGGTCTCTTGATGACTTGAACTTAAAAATTCGTATACGCTCGAGATATTTTACTGTAGGTAGGTAGGTACGTGGAGGAAATTCGTGGGGTAATTTATTATCTCCACATTTCTTAGTATTTGGATTTCGATCACCGTGATTGTTGTGACTTGAAATTTAATTTATTAAATATTTATGCTTATATTTAAGATGCATCCACAATGAAATGAATGAGAATATGGGTTCATAGAAACTTCCTAAATTTCTTAATTATTATATATATATATATATATATATATATATATATATATATATATAAAGACTTGTCCTCACTGGCTGAGGTAAGATGCACGCTCAGCCGTAACCGCTGTGCGTAGAAACGTGAACTTTAGACAGATGTTTACTTTCGTAATCTGGACTTCCACTAAGAAGGGATTTTGAAAAATTTTAACACTAAAGGGGTGAAATAGGGGATGAAAGTTTGTATGTAAAAAAAATTAAACCGGCACCGATTTAAAAAAAAATTGAAATTTACATTTTTAAAAGTATTTAAATGAACATGTATTTCATCGTTTTCTCAGAATTCTCCTCCTGAGGGTGCAAATAAGGGGTTGAGAGTTTGTCTAGATTTTTTTTTAAATCGGCATCAATTTTTATAAAATTTGAAATTTAGACTCTTAAAAATATTTCATTGAACACATGTTTCCAAGTTTATTAGAATTCACCCCTAAATAAGCAAGCGAAGCTGCGCGCGTCCACTAGTCTATAATAATTGTATTATGTATGAAGGTACATTATCAAAAATATTTTAAACACATATGTATTCTACTGACTATTTAACTTTGTATGAATAACATATACGATATACATATATGAAGTAAGTAGCCAATACCCTTTATACACTTCACACAATACAAAATAACGTAATTGTTCCGTTCCCTGTACCCGATAATTAAGAATTAACATATCTCGAAATACTTTACTTTACAGAGGCGGAATGTAATACTGACGGTCGGTGATTACCCTGTAATCACCGATAGGTCTGGGAGCTTACGCCTCAAATTACACTGCTTTAGAGAGATTTGTGGATACGCATTGGATTTTCGCACTTAAGTCAAAAAAAGGATTCAATATTATAGATTTGATTTTTTTTTTCAAGAATTTCAATAAGCAAGTTAATTAATATACATTTTATTTACCAGTAGAAACATATGTTTTATATGTGATGTGTGGTACGTGTTCCAGTACCAGTGTATTTCAAGAAAATGTGAGTATGTTATAATATAAATAGCTTGTGTAGTGGAGGGGCTTGTAGACTAAAAAGTCAGTCGGGCATGCAGTCAGTCAAGAAGTACTATGAAATGGCAAACCATGTGTTATATAGGTATGACACGTATCTTTTATATGATAAAAGATAGTAACCAAAATAGTAGTAGTCCAAAAACCTTTCTTTACTACTTCCTATATAAAAATATTATATAATAAAAATTCAAATTTAATACTAATGCCATTACCAAAACGAACTTCCAATTATACAAATTATATAAATGTTAACGAAATAATATAAGATCGGACTCTTTCCCCATCAGAATGTAAGCTTTATAAATACAAATGCAATGAGGACAGTTGATGCTTAATTTACATAACCACCTTATTTAAAAGCCTCTCACTTCGTTTCAGAAAGGGATAACTTTATTTATATACGTATACGCTTACTACTTTTTATTTTCTACGTCAATTTCTCGATTCGCTGATTTGTTATTCCCTTTTAATTGAAACATTTTATTTGTGGTCTTGTAATGTGTATGTAGTATAAGCAGTTGTTTATATTTGATTTTTCGCTTTTTCCTGTATTAGGGTCGCTAAGAAAGCTTTACTTTTAATCTTTCAATTTTTATTTATTTGTAAACAAAAATAACCTAGGGTAAAAATACTCTATTATCCACTATCTTTATCTTTTTTTTACTTAAAATATAAATACAATTTTATAATTTCATGCAGCCCAAAAGTTTATTTTATATTTATTTCTAAAATTAACACGCAGAACATCAGTTGAATATTTAATAGTTATTTAAGAAACTGAGATAATAAGAATCTATCAAGGATAATTTCTAAAAGGCAATTAATAGATTACATTTTATCTTAACGATGGATTATCTGTATCATTTATACAGATTTATGCTGGACAAATAAAATCTAGGCTCGCTTATATTCATTAATTAAGTAAAGTCCGCGTAATAGCGGTTGCGTGGAGGCATTTCCTTGAAATTATTGATCAGCTTGCCATTAACTATTTAATATAATAATAAGCACTGAGAATGAATTTCAACATTGCTGCCGTAAAATTGTACGAAGTATTTAATATAACTGTTTTATATTTAATTTGACTGAAATATTTAATATTTTTCAACTCATTAAGACATTTTTTTTCTATAATACAGATTTTAGATAAACATAAAATATATTTTAGTTAAGGCTATAATTTTCAATTATTATCAAAAATAATAAGTTGTAATAATAACATTTGTATGTATTATAAAAGAGTTAATTTAAATTTTATTAGTAAAACATTTTTAACATTTCATTCCCATATATAATTCCCATACACCATAATATCTCCAACAAAGCTATAAAAGTTTAACACAGAAGTTTATCTCTAACAAATATAAGTGTTTCTACGGACAATTTCTATAAACGATGATGTCACGATCATCACTCCAACCTGTTTGCGTTATTTGTAGATGAAATGTAAATGCATTTTGCGATGCATTTTGCAATGGCGATGGCGCCCGCGACCGCTCTGTATTCATGAGTATTGTACAAGCGATAAGGTGGGAGAGGTTGATTTTTTTTTTGTTAGTGATTTATTTCTCTGTGTTTTTAATAACGACTCTACAGCCATGTTGGTGGCTGATCTTTTTTAATATTTACTATATGATCTTTTTTATTTATTTTCTTGTATGGCTAGTAAAGTAAATTTAAAAGAAAGGGTAATAACATAAGTATCAGTCGAATCTATATTAAAAAAATGTTTTAAAATAAAACTTACAATAATCAAGCTCAAATTTTGTGTCATTAATAATGTTTCAATAATATATTTACTAATAAATTATTAATAATATTTCTTTCATTATAGTTTTTATTTCACTTGGACTGCACTTAGTTGTATAGAACATGTATTTGAATTAATATTTTCCAATGTGTCAGCTATTCTTATGGCATTGCTGTCTTCCCAACAGTGCCATTAATCCATAACATATTTATTATATTCATTACAAATTTATAAATTACAAGTACTACACTACTAATACTCGTATGTACACCGATCATTAACTCTAATTTAAAAAAAAAACAAAAATGTATATTATCCAAGAAATCTAATTTTTTGTTTTGTGATAACAGCGTAAGCATTAAATTCAACACACAATGTTATGGAAACTGGGATGAGAGTTTTAGCAACAGGTTTCCTGTGGCTTTAATATTTTAATACCTTACTTTATTTTTACTAAATTTCTTTATAGATATATTAATAATATATTATATATACATATCTATTTACAATACATATCAATTACAGTAATAAATATAATTTTAAATCGAACTAAAAATAACTTTCACATTTTACCAACACAGTATAAATTTCATACAACTACAAATATAACGTATGCATCAAAACGATCCAGTGGAAGAGCATACAGCTAAGATTATACAAAACTCGCCCAAGGCTCACTTTCGAGTCAATATTTATGCGTTCCATACGGCGAAACGATGCATCTACTCCCCGTGTCACCCAGCCAGGGTCCAATTAAGTTCAATCCACGACCTCTGAGATGGGCCAGGAAGTAAGTTTTTTATTTTTTTAATGTTTCATGTAAGTTATTAAATTTATTATCTTTATATATTTTACAAAATATTTAAAACTCATATTGATATATATTTTTAAGTATTAAATAACTATTTTACATGTATACAGTTTTTTTAAATATGATGTTCAAATGAACTAAAAAATGTTTAATTAAATAAAAAAGTGTTCTATTCTCATAAGTTATCGTTTAATTTGCATCTTAAAATTAGAAATTTTGATATTAATATCTAACATTTTAGAACAAAATCTAATTAAAAATATTTATTATATATTTTCTATTCGGATACTTTCAAATAATATTTAATTACTATTGAACATGAATTATAAATTCATATACCTCAAAAAATATCAACTTATACAAAAAAATAAATCAATGTCGCATTTCTTATGGCCTAGGTAGGTACACTATACAAGCAGTGGAGTTGCGCCTAGATTTCTGCTATTAGATTATAATGAATGTAACATGGGAAGAGCTATCGTCTGACCTCTTTATTACAATAGCGTGTAAATCTTTACTGTATAATAGCATAGTTGAGCTAAGTTCCGCAGCTTTCGTGGCCCAAATTAGGATGAAGGATTAGGAATAAATCGAATGCAGTTTCAGCAAGGTGCCCAATTTCTATAAAATAATGGATTGCCACACCATTAATATTTCTCTGTAATTTACTTGAAAAGAAATACAACGCAATGGTTTAAAAATTAGTAAATTAGTAATAGTCTGTATGGTCTGTGATGCAGCAGTTAGTCCTCGTGGACGCCCAAGATAGATACAGGATACGAGACCCAATAAAATAATCACCGAGGATATAAAATGAGCTAGGCTAAGTCAGAAAGCAGACCCTGGCATCAAAAGCCGAGACCAATGCCAGATAACGAAAAGGTATCTTCGTATACTTACAATCATTTCAATCATCACAAGAATATATATGACAGATTAAGAGTTTATTTAAGTTCCTACTAATAATGTAGCTATTATCATTAGAATTAACGATTATATATTATTTACTAATAATTATCATTAGAAGCCAATATCATTACGTACAATTCAATTTCTGTAAATTTATTGATAGGTTTAAGGAAGTATTCAATTGATGCAAATTAATGCAAAAGTATTGATTATATAAAAACGCGTTATCAAAATAAGATCCGAGGCTTTCGTGGCCCAAATTAAATAAAAAATTCGTGCAAAAGAAAGTGGAAAGCGAGTCCCGACTTTGTCCGCGATAAATGTTACATTGTCGTACTTGTAAATGTGTCAAATATGTGTATATATCATAGTTGTAAATGTATTGGTGTTTTAAAATAAACTAGTTATCTTCCTAGTGCCAATACACTTTGTTCTCCACTCTCCATCTGAATTTGAGAGTGGAAGAACTCAGTGCCACATTTTATCTCATCAAAGCGGTAAAATGAAAATGGTTATACATGATCATTCCTCTCTATCGCGCTACCAGTCAGATTATGCCACGGTGACCTTTTAAGCTTATTAAGTTTTATGTAATAATTAATAAAATTCCGTATGCTTACTCCATACCGGAATAAAAATTATTATTATTTTTATTATTTAGTCTCTGTAGCTCGGTTAAGCAAATATGACAATCCCTAAATGGATAAAAAATCGTGAACAGAGTAATGTACCTAGAATTATAATAATATTTTTTTCATAAAAAGTTTTAAAAAAACGGAATAGAAGATGGAGTGTCTAACCACTAGGTTCTCTCTGCCTACCTTGTTGTGTGGGATATAAGCGAGACGCTAAAAAAATATATGCTATTTTACAAACATAGGGGCATTTATAATAATTATAGTAAAGAAATTTTAATTTCCAGCCGAGGAACAATCCTTTAATTTCTTTAATTTAATAATTCTTTTAAAACACGTAAAGCTATTATTAAAGTTTTTGCACAGCACTACTATTTCATACAGCGGAAATAAGCTCTTCGAACTTTCACAATAAAATAGTAGGTAACGGTTAAAAATATTACAGACTGACAAACTGACAAACCGTTATTATACAATTTGCGTAATTGTAGGGGGTAATAAGAGGCGCATTGAACGAAGCGGGAATGCAAATGCACCGCATTAAGTTTAACACTTCGTAAAATACACTTGTTTCTACTGTTTCGATTTAAAATACTATCGAGTATGTAAATGTAATAATGTTTATCCATATTTATGTTAATTTTTACATTGGTAGTATATTTATTAAGTAATTATGCTATTTAAAATTATACACTGCTGTAAAAAGAATTGTTTATATGATCAAAAAAGCTAGGCCATTGCGAATCTGTCCAATGGTTCACGCATTCATGATTGTAAGTCATCGGGAAGTACAAGCAACAAGGAACTCAATTCCGCGCTTTGTCCTAATACCAGAGTAAGAAAATAAAAATATTAAATATTTCGTCCCCCTGAGTGGGAATTGAACCCACAACCTCCCCTTCTGCCTCTACTCTACGACGGCCTCATATATTTTCTAATTTTTAAACTTTAGATATAGTTATTTATATTTTATATATTATACACATGTACTCGTATGTATTATTGATGGGCATAGATATAGCACAAACGTAGAATAGATAATGTATATCTCACTTATTTTCATAGGGCATGAGAATTTTAAATAAAATATTACCTAATCTTAATAAACAATATAATTTAATTAATTTTAATATTTCCTCCTCAATCCTCAAATAAACTAAATGTAAACTTCAATTATAGAAAAGCATATCTAAAAGCTAATTTACTTAACAACGTCTTGTGTCTGTAAAATATAATTTTGGTTGATGCATAGTTGTTTGCGGCGAGGCTTGTTTAGTGGTACCAACATGCTGCGGTCGAATATTATCTTTCTTCACCACATAACTGCTCCCAGTCTTGTTAGCAACGACATTGAATGCTGAAGATTTGTTTCTTTTTTTTTTGGTACTTAGAAACCTCCTGTGTGCTATCGGCTACTGTAGTTACGCGGTAAGATTTTGAATTTATGTTGGAATGTAATTGTGTTTTATATTACGCTCAATGGTTTAATAAGTAAATTGACATTAATATTATAAGGTCACGGGGAGACTTGCCCTATGAGAACCTAGTATCGATAATACTGAAGAAAAGTCATGTAAAAAGTATGAGAGAATTGTTAGTAAGTTATTAATTTAACTGCTGAGGCGAAACCGTAAGATTTTATATCTAATTTTAAACTTTTATTGTATAGCTAGCATATTTAGATAAAATATATTTATAACTTAAAACAATTATATAGACGCACACACACCCAAAAATATAGAAAATAAAACAAAACCCAAAATTTTACATCCAATAAAAAATCCCATCCCATTATAACCCAAAGAACTAATAACGATATTCCAGTCGGCTCCCGCATTCCCGTTGCTGTCATACGTTCGAGCACACAATATTCATAAGAAGGATCATCAAAGGCGCGCTGCGTTGCCTGACTCTGAAATATTGCTGGTGGAATCGTCGCGACAGCGTTATTTATAACGTGCGAACGTACATTTGATAAAACGAATTAAAATAGCTGATGCTGCACCAGTATACGATACAAATGGATATATCGATTTGTCTGTCACACCAATGTTGTATAATGCAATTGTTCTGACAAAGGTATTTTGGTGTTCAGTTTTACTTGGTGCGCACAATGAGTGTTGATTGCTAATTAATATTGGTAATTGGTTGACACTTGGTTTGCCTGGTAATTATTATTTTGCTTTTCAGATTTCTATATAATAGGATAGTCAGTGAGCATTTGGTAACAAGGCCGTACGGTCTTCGCTTTATGTTGGTATTGTGAACACTGTTAGTTGAGTGGTGAAACTCAACTCTGCGTTTTAGTCGTGCCATAGTGGAGAATTAAAAATGAATACAATCATTTTACCAGTTCAAACTGACTGAACTGTTTTGGTTCTTTGTCGTCTAAATAGTTTTTTATTATATGTGAATCAAAAAAAAATCAGCTTGTATCTCGCACACAGCAAGGTAGGCAGAGGGAACCTATTGCTAAGACACTCCATTCCCCACTTTCCGCCGAAGTCTGAAGACATTGCGTGGCAAGTGGCGAACTCAACGCCGCGCTTTACTTCGATACCAGAGCGAAAAAATGAAAATATAAATTTAAACATTTTCTCGAGTGGGGATCGAACCCGCAACCAGTCGATTTTACAGTCACACTTTGTGCTCCTTCGCTACGACTGACCAATAGTATTGGAAATCATTATATATTACCTTATAATCGGCTCTAAATAAGTAATAATCCTTTTTAAGTCAGAATTTAATATTCATCGCTTAATATTCCAGTAAATTCCCTACAGCGTTTCGCATTCACAAAGATCGAATAAGTTAATTAATCAATCAATCACAGTATTGTTCGAGTTTTTGTTCAGTCACAAAAGGTTCCGAGCTTTATAGACAAAAGATGAACTTTCACCTTACGCCAGTTTTACTTTTTTATGTATAGTTTTTTATGTATATTTTGCAAATGCAGTTTTTTTTAATTTACTTAGATCTTAACATATAAGTGTTAACATTTTTATTTCACATATAGATTAATCGAACAATTGATATTTAATTTAATTTGTTAAGTAAGACTTATATTGAAGATACTATAAGATTTATGACAATATATTTTTGATATTTGAAGAAAAAGCCGTTATATTAAAATGATATTGATTTTAATATAATAGTAAAAATGAGCTAATTCTTTTGATGTTATTTCTCAAAACACTTTATATAAGTTTACACCCCCAACTGCACCAAGACTTCACAAATTTGATTCACGTTTAATCAAGTAACAAAAAGAATCTTAAGATATTCCGCTTCAATTTATCTTAAGAAAACATAGCCATACACAAATTATGAACTGCTGTAATCATAAACCCAGTTCTACCATTTGCATACTAACTATATCCTAGAGCTTTGCAGAGTTAATTGGCGAATCTTCCTTTGTAAGTAGTTCTAAAGGCAGAATGAAAAGCTTCCACGACGTACATTTCATATTCCTTATGTCTTTCTTAGTTTTGTTTCTAGTAATGTTATTTTTTGGAATCATTTTGTAGTCGCTATACAATTATAATGTAATTAGGCTTACTTTTTTGTTGTTTAACAAGTCATCAATAGAAAATTTTAAGTAATAAATTATTTTTTAACAAAAAGAAAAACCGACTTCTAAAAACGAACTAAAAAGTGAAAAATAATTTTACAAAGACTTTATAATTTTTTAGACATTAACCAAAAAAGAAGTGGGACCAAACGGGAAGCTTCACCTTTCAAATAAAAACAAATTATCCAAATCAGTTCACCCAGTCAAAAGTTATGAGGTAACAAACATAAAAAAAAATACAGTCGAATTGATAACCTCCTTTTCTTACAGAAGTCGGTTAAAAATGTTATCATTTCAACAGCTGACGCATTAAGGATGCATAGATGAGCATTTACATTAAGTTATTACTTACGATTAGTTAGTGAATGCTGGTACTGGGCGTGTTTATTATAATTATTTAATACAAATATAATTATTTCATAAGTTTGACATATTTTATTTATTTTCGCTTAAAATGCCACCCGTGGTATATACCTCCTTCATACGTTTGCGTGGTTCAACGTCACGCTATGCCTCATTACTATAGCTAGGAAATCAAAACGTTAAATATTGCATTACCTCGAGTACATATAGAACTTACAACCTGTCGTACCAACAGACGCACGCTTGTGACTGGCCTATATTTTTTAATCTACATAAATAAAAAAAACTTTACAATGCCTTTTACAGCATAAATATTTATCATAACTCAATTTCAACTTAGTTCGTAATTAAGACGCATAAAGTAAACCTTTCACGTATAAACAACGGAACGCATGAAACATTTTAGTTTTATTGCAAGTGCAATGTAAATAGCTTGCAGCCAGGTGCATCGAGACCCGCAATTATACTGTCGTATAAGAAAAAATGATTTTTCAATGTTGGTTTAACCCCATCTTGAAATTACTCGTGATATCTGAGATCATCTTGGATGGTTTTAATTATAAGATCATAGGAGATTAACTTAAATTATTTTTTTTATTTAATAATATTATTTATTGTACTGTTTTTAATTATTTCATAGAAAATGCTACGTTAAATGAGCATGTTAACAGAAAATGGTAAATGTATATATTTCATTAAATAAACTTCGTTTCTTGATTGAAGTTATGACATCATAAGGACCCCTTGTTTCCTTGTGTACATATTATATAAGTATCTAACTCTAAGATGTCATACTCAATTAACAAGGGTTCCGTATACGATGATAAGTTTTCACTTAAAACCCTTATCATTCATATTGCCTTTCATTTGTAAAATAGGCAATTATTATAATTCAGTTTCATCTTGAATTATACTACTATAGTTATTTCGTTATCTATTTTAGTAAATAAATGCACAAAAATGTTTTATATGTTTTATTTGCAGCTCGACGCTGTATCTCGCAAAGAGCAGGACCTACCTCTGCCAACAATAAGGACCTAGTGTTAAGAGTGTCTTAATTCGACGGAAAGTGGAGAATGTTATTCTCCACTTTCCGTCGAATTTTCGAGACGTTGCGTGATGAATGGTGGTACTGAACTACTGAGTAAATCAATAAAAATACTTGTAAATAATCATTTATTCGCCTAAGTCACAATTGAACCCACAACCACCACAGCCACACACTTATACAACTGCGCCACGAGAGCCTCAAGAGGATAAAAAAAGATTAATATTTTTTACACGTCAAGACATATCAACATTTAAGGAAGTTATTTATATATGTGTAAAATATTCCCCTCTTTTATTACAATTTCCTTTACGAGTGCGAAATACAGGGCTGTCGAAAGTGAATTTATTGAATTAGTTCATCGCATGCCCATAGCCAATAATAGGAAACTGGCGTACATACCCACATATGTACTGGTAAAGCGTCATTATAACAGTGGATCAATGGGCTTATACTAAAGTGAAATTCGTGAACACTTTTTGTAAGTATTTTATAGTAAAATTAAATGCTATGTAGGTATAATAAAATGCTAGTAGATAATGTTGTATATTTTGGTGTTAACACACCTCCTGTCTACTCTGCTACGTACGGGACACAGTATACCTTATTACTTCCTACTGGAAATTGTGAAGAAAAGACGAAAGAAGTTGCGAACGAGGTGAAATATTTCTACATTCTCTATATATCTCAAAATAATATCATATATCTGTGAATACAAAGCGATATTCATCTTAAAGACGAAACAACATTATTGATTCATTTAATGGTATTGCAACCTGTTTAAAAATAGCTTTAATTGATTGATTTTAAAGAAGCCTTTAACTGTTCCACATGTAATTTTAAAAGTTTACATCATAATTTAAACCTGTTATAATATATGAAACTTGTTTCAAATTAAAGTAATTTATAATCTAGACTTAGAAATACTGCCAACGACATAACACATAAAGAACACAAATCAAACACTGTCCAAACAGCAAACAGGCAGGCATCATGAATTATCAGGTTATCGCAAACACCTTAGAATAAAATTTATTTAGAAGTGATAAACTCTAAAAAAGCATCACTCGGTAGGCAGGCTCGGTACACTTCAGCAGGCAAGGAAAACTTAGGGTTAAGACTCTCCGTTTAGGATGAATGTTTCGAGGCATTGCTTGTTGAATGGCGGAACTCAACGCCGCGATTCTGCCTTGGTACCAGAGCAAAAAAATGAAAATAATAATTCTAATATTTATTATTTTAGTTATAATTTTAATGTTAATCGTGTTTATTGTACGCTAGTTGCGTTTCCATCATACCATTTTTACTTCCATTCTTTGTCTTTGATGGAAACTATCCCGCACGAAGGATTTAAGGCGTCGGTCGCTCATTTGCACGATTTCCTCGTAAATTCTCGTTTGTAGCATCCAGTGACACTTTTATGATAGCGGAGGCCTAACCGAGGACTTTAGATTATCCTCATTTTACACCTTTTTAGATTTTTTTTTCATTTCATTGATAGCATGTATTTTTATTTCGTTAAAATAATAATTTAAAGCCTAATTGTTAGATTGTTAAAGTATTAATTACTCATATTTAGTCAGACCTACTTTACGTGAAAAGAATATGATAGAACACTAAACACTCAAGAAGATGAAATATTTATTTAAATTTATATTTACAATTTTCGCTCTGGTGTCAAGGCAAAGAACGGCGTTGAGTTCTGCCACTCAAAACGCAATGCCTCCAGAATTCGGCAAAAGTGGGGAAAGTACTGTCATAACACTAGGTTCTCTCTACCTACCCTGCTTTATGCTGGATACAACGTGAAGCTGATTTTCTTAGAACACCGAATATAACAAATACAAACAAACAGCTTTTACTATGCATAAAAAAAATACAAAGAAAAATCGACCACGTTACTTGACTAATGTTAAAATAATTGCAATAATTTAAAACATAAATCACTTAACAGTTTCCAGAAGCTATGAATGAATATTGATCTTGACAAATATTTATTGATACACAAATTAAAATGGCAAAATCTTTTACGTTTAATTTTCTGTAATTTACGTTTAACGCCCGCGTTTTGCAAAGATTATAGGTAGATTATTTTATTTTTAAATTATTTTTAAAGTCTAAGCGTACTACTTGCACAATATAACAAAAAAATATTAATTTTATTATTTCACAACGATTCTTAGGAGAGTATACTTTTTTACTTCAGAGCTTACTATGTGTATTCCGCATAAAAACTCTATTATTTACGTTCCGGTCGAATCAAACAAAAAATATTTAAATTCTACGTTTATAAATTTAAAAACAAAGCGCGGCGTTGAGTTCCGCCACTGCACACGCAATGCCCCAGAGTTCTGCAGAAAGCGAGGAACGGAAGTATCTTAATGGGAACGGAGTGTCACTTGGTTCTGCTATGTAAGGGATATAAATACACTTCGAACAATGAACGCAGAGATCAACGACACTTAATAGAAATTAATTTTTAAACATCAGCTACTTATTTTCGTATCGCATCCGCATAAGGTCGACAGCGGGTTTAACTTTTATGACGGAGTCTAGCCATTTTTTATGATCAGTTTTATGGCTTGCCAATTTTTTATGTTATTAGAAGGAATTTAACGTTGAACGTTTGACAATAAAAATACATGATTATATTTAATGAATATACAAAATATTTGAAGTTGATCTCTAAGGAGATACACATACGATACGATTATGGATTCCAATCGATGATTAAATATAATATTCTATTAGTTGCACAAAATTAATATTTTAAGCGAATATGAATAAAAAGAACGTTGTAACAAAATAACAGTAATAAAATAAAATCAGCTTCAACACAAAGTCAAAGTCAAAGTCAAAATATTTTTATTCCATAAAAATGCTTAACATTTACTTGGATATGTCAAAAAAGTAAAAAATGAAAAACAATATAACCAAAAAAATGTGCAATTTTGACTTGAAAAAAGCCCGTTCAAATAGACGCACGCAATGTGTTCAGAATTAGGCAGGAAGTGGGGAACAGAGTGTCTTAACACTAGGTTCCCTCTGCCTGTACAATAATATTTTTTTCTTACATTGCACTAAAAATATTACAATAACATATTTTGATAAAATATCTTAAAAATATAAAATTTCCTTTATGAAAGCTAACTTAATTTACTTCGCTTTTTCAAAACTTCATTAGAAGAATTAATTTAATACGCTCCGTTCTAATTTTCCACCTAGGAATATCATTCAATTATATCCACTTGATATATACCTCACGATAACAATATCAATAAATTTTGTGCTGACAGCAGAAGAAAGGTTCGAAAATTACATTTGCTATTAAAAAGCGTGCGAAGATTATAGAATTTTAAACTAAATATTTGATGAGTATGGCATAAGCGTAATATGAGGATATGGATATTTGTTGGTTAAGCTTTTATTATGGATCTAAAGTTAAGTATTAGTTTAAAATATTTTTTTATACAAATAGATTTACGTTTTATAAGAAATGCAAAATATAGTGCCCATAGATCTGTCTCTTTTTTCCTAATTTGTATGGACGCCGTTTGGCAGCTCATTTTGTCTTACCAGAGCAGAGAAATGGTTAAAAATATTGACTTTTTCCTATTTCTCCGGAGGATTGCCTCGGAACCTTGAATTTCGCCACTCAACTTACAACGTCCTGAGAATTCGGTGGAAAGTTGGGAACAGTTTCTTAGCACTAAGATCTCTCTAGAATACAGCAAAAGCAAAAAAAACGTACGTTCTCCATATAAGCTTACAACATTTAAAGAGCCAGTGAAACTCTAAATTTAAACCGAGACCTACACAAAGAGATCTCTCATTGACTCTCTGAGATACTTAAAATGCAAAACAAAAAACAAAACATCTTTATATACATTCCATTAGCGTTCAAAGAATTAACTATTTAAATTTTTCCATTTTCCAATCTCATTTCACAGCCACCACTTAATTTGTGTACAATATGTTATTTCTACAAATAATAAATCATCCCTTATGATTATATCGGGAGAGCACAGAAACAACTATCTTAATAACATCCAGATAAATAGCTACTATGGAATTACGAGATAAATCAAAGAGCCCAATGATTAATACTATAGACGATGAGACTGTAGCAATATAACGGTTGACTATAATTAAATCCAGCTTCCGTACGTGGTGCTTTGGCCGTTAGAGCCTCAGAGTAAGAGGATGTGCTGCGTTTACCTCAAATTGTTATATTTAATGATTACATTTTTGAGTAATTCGTGGTGCAGGTTCACAAGCAAGTGACTGTAAAGGCGACAGGATGTGGGTTCGATCCGTACTCGAGGAAATGAAATATTTAATATTTTCATTTCTTCGTTCCGCTATCGAGGTAAGGCACGCCGTTGAGTTTCGCCATTAAACAAACAATGCCAAAATTCCGCGGAAAATGGGGAACGGAATATCTTAACACTAGGTGTCTGCCTACCCCGCTGTGTGCGGGATACAGCGTGAAGCTACAATTAGATTATAACATAAATATAAGATTTTAACTAAATATATTCTGGTTTCACTAGAAGCTGAAAACATCGTTGCTACTTCTATAATATTCCTTCATCTAAATGACAAACGGGGAATTACACGTGGTTGAAATTGAGACCTAGGCGACAACGCCATCTTCAATACTTCGGATAATTAGATAACAGTACACAATGTTCAATCTAAATATCAGTAAACAAATTATTACTTTTTGTCGTACACAGGGGTTAAGTTGTGTATGTTTTGAATTAATTAAACGATTTCTCTGTTAGGGAGGAAAACTTAAGCTTAAATAACAAATACTTGCATATCTCCATATTATCCATGTCATCTCCAATACATTAAAGGCCGACACGGGGTCATGGGCAGCGGTGATCACATTTACCAACAGCTTTGGTCCGTTTGTCTTATTGTATAAAAAAAACACATTTTTAAATAGATATGGTTAGAGGCAATATTGGATTCCAATATCTAACAAGCAATCTGTTTGAAATTGGTGAAAAGATGAATGCAGAATATTTTATCACTAAGTTTTAACACCCAGTAAATAAAAAAAAATCAAAATTAAAAATTTTTACTAAAGTAGACAATTATTTAGATCTCAAAGTAAATATTATGAAAGACGTAAACGTCCCAACTTATATCCGTTTCACGTAGCCTTGGATTATCCAAAAATATCCATTTTACACAAACATACGCACAATAACATTTAAAGCGAGTCAATAAATTAAAATAGTACAAAGCTTGAGTGTGTTAAAAGAAACAAAAACATCAGAACAGGCGTTCGTATTTAGAGTAGAGTATAATCTTAAATAATAAATAGCTGTTGCGAATAAAGCACGCATGCGCACTGGCATTCCGTCTACCGCGGTGGTCCGACTGCAAGGCACGTTTATAGTATTCACGAAGTTAATTTTAAATTAGCATCACTATACAAATTGCTGCTAATCTCCTCACGGACAAAGGACCAGCTAATAAAGTGCAATTGACCAAAGTAATCAAACTGTATAAATGTCGTAAAAATTAAAGGTGCAACTGAAGTGGTCATACTTTGATCATATCCATAATTTTATATTACGCGGGCATAAATGCTAGTGGATATTTTCTGTACTCTTATATGTTTTCATTAGTGAGCAACATATTATATGCAATTTTAAGTAATTTCAACTCCTCCTATTAGAAAAATATATAAGAAATCATAGAATCTATAACTATCATATTATTCACGCTTCGTTATCTAACTTTTAAAATAATATAAAAAAGACCTAAGTCACCATTAGATAACATTAAGCAATATTGAACAATATCCTCCCATTTCAACAACGCTACCTCTTAAGCTAAATGTATTTTTAGTAACGATACAATCAGCAGTGCGACTGCTGCAGCTCCTGCAGTAGATTCATTTCTGTATAATAATCCCGACATTGTAGTAGCGTGCATGAGATGCGAGGCCTTGACAATACCGTAGAGCCAGTGTCGCCGAGAAGATAGTCCGAGGCTCAGTCCAACAAAGGTTTTTAATATCTGCACACACCCTGCGGCAGGGAAGGGCTATTTACATAAAAGTTCCGTAGTTGTTTAAGAACAATCCGACATACATACATATTCGTGTGCCCGCAACACGACCGACACGAATATTGTTATGCTAACTGGCTTCGTTAGCTTGTTCCTGGGAATTGTTTCGCTTTGTTAAGAGTGTACGTGAGGCGAGATGTCTTTTGTGATCTTTGGGGCTTGGACTAATTTTATTTAATTTTAAGATGTCATATATGCATGAATTTAATGAGCAGTTATGAAGGTATTCGAGTGTAATACGCGAATGAATGCAGAAGAGTCATATTGACAAGACGTTTTGTTTATTATCATTAGCTAGAAATAATATATGCGAATATAATATACTAGTGGACCCGGACGCGGCTACGCCTGCTTGAACTATAAGAATATTTTCGCGTCGGTCATACTCATACTATGCCGCCCGAAGGCTAGGTCATTTCGAATCAGTGACATCTCCTTAATTATTTATTAGAAAGTTTGTTATACAGTAAACTGTAATTTCAATCTAGATAAAATGTTAAAAGTGACTATTATATTTATTTTCAAAAGGATGAATATCAAAATGTCGCGGTAACGGTCGCGTAGCGACGCAACGGTTGTTATTAACATGGCAGAATAAATTGCATGTCAAATTAGAAAGTACTTTAAAATATATTAGCACTTCTGAAGAATGCAGCGCTCATACAAAACAAAACTAAAGTAAATAGGACCAGTAGATCCAGAGATCTTAGCGTTCAAACAAACAAAAAAACTCTTCCGCTTTATTATATTAGTATAGATTCACATATGAGTATATTATTCCTAGCTAATAATGCTAACTCGCATTGCTTCGAAAGACTCGGCAGAAAGTGGGGAATATAACGTCTTAAGACTCCCCTGGTTCCCTCTGCCTGCGGCACACAGCGTAAAGCTGATATATTTATTTTTTAAAGGGAAAATTTATAAAAATAAAACTGTAATCAACAAGTGAAATACCTTAAATTAAAGTATATACATATGTTTTATATACTCTAGCTTCAATTAAGTAGATAGGTAGTATGTGCAAAAAAAACACGTGATAAGAATACCACCGGCGACCCTCGGTAGCCATTACCGTGAACAGCTGACGTTTTCCAAATGCGATCGCCATTAATGCGAGTTGACCTATCCCTGATTACAGAGTCTTGCTTTAACGATTGACGTGAGTAAATTACTTCCGTATAGGTAATTGTGTTTTTTTCTCTTTGTTGAAAAATTAAAACTACATGCTTCTAATGTCTCCTAGCGTATTGGGTGGCGGAACTCAACGCCGCGGATTGCATTGTTACCAGACCGAAGTAATTAAAATATTTATAAATATTAATTCATTTTTTCGGGTGGGAATCGAATACACAACAGTCACGCGTGCTTTCCTCAGGCCTGGGTTCTAATGAGTTATTTTTATCTAACATATTCTATGTAACGGCACGAAGTAATACGCTTGATAATATTATTCTCATGTCGGGAAGGAAGAAATACGAACATAAGCAAAAAATATTGAATGACTATTGACAGAATAAGATGACAGACTTATTTATTTAAGGAGTGTTTTAATATATATTTTTAATTATTATACATATTATATATCAAACACAATGCTTATAAAAAATATCAGTACTTATGTGAGTATACTTAATTATTTTATACGAATGGCTGAGGCCAGTCGTGGCATAGCGGCACAAGCGTGACGTCAGTTGAGTTGAGTGAGTTTTGAGTTTGATTCCCACTCACTCACCTACATAATTCGGCAGAAAGTAGAGAGTGGAGTTTCTTACCACTAGGCTCCCGCTGCCTACCCTGCCACATGCGGAACACATCGTGACGCTAAAAAAACGAATGGTTATATTTAAGTTAACGTACATTTTATATTTATATATGAATTCAATAAGTTCATATTGCAAATTAGCATATATATTTGAGCAAGCCGCTTTTTAGACGACACATGTATAATATATGCGACACTGCCGCTTGTAGTAAAACCAGTAGAAATATCGTATTAATATTTGGACTCAAGGTCTACCGCCCGCTGTTCCTTCTTACTAATTCGATAATCGAAATCATTTAATTGACAGATCGTACCTGTTTTTTAATTAATTTGTATTTTTTTCCTATCTTTAAAGGAGCTTAGTATTGAAAATTGTTTTTTTTTTCTATATTGTCACATTAATATTTCTTACCTGCTGATAAATAGACGCTAGTAAAGACATAATGGCTTCTACAATGATGGTTTTTTATGGATATATGTGGTTATTTTCTTTGAAATGGCACGAAAATGCCATATTGGTGTTAATTATGGAGCCATATAATTGATATGACCTCCGTAACATATATCATTTATAATTTAATCATTATATTAGATTTTCGTAGTTTGAACTAACCTTACACTTTTTAGTATAGATATATTGAAATTAACATTTATAAAATACAAATTTAAACGGCTCTATTAAGAAAAGTTAACATACATATAGACGAACAAGCTTTCGTATACATTGTATTAGTTAAGTAAAGCAATTCAGAGATTAACATGCATAAACTTTACCAAGGCGTTAATAAAGCCTGTCTAAATAATTATAGTATTATTTAATTAGCTGTAATCTCGACCCTTATCTCTACGTATGGCGGCTCAGGTGCACTTTAGTTTGTATTTGGTAAATATTTTCGGTGATGAGTGACTTTAGTAAGATAAAGAGTCATTTACATACATTGTAGGTAATTTTGGCCCGTGGGACAGTTAAAATTATGACTTTTTTGGTAATTTGTACAATTTCGTAACAAAACAAAGTTACATTTTTATTTAATTTTGTAAATATTGTTTATTTTTTTGTATTATAAATTATAATTTATACTCGTTTTATTATCAAAGTATTAGTTTATATTTTCTAATAATGTACACTCTGCCTCAACTTCTTATAAATTTATCCCCTTATTTTCTTCTTCAAAGATTATTTTTGGTCATATAACATGATGATAGCAAGAAAAAAATGAAGAGTGTCCAAAAGCTCTTCTTTTTAAAAACAATGTTTTTATGGGTCTGAGCATACGTGTATATAATAAAATTCCGCAGTGTATTCTAGGTTTGCCACTTCGAAAATTTAAAATATCAGTAAAAAAAATTCTGACAAGTAAAGCTGTTCAAGAATATTTAGAGGACAAACATGTATGGAATTAATGTCTATTTAATGTAATGCAGGATAGCTGCCAACTAATGTAATAGATTGTACCATTGATTTTGAAAAGAGCAACTGTTGAGTTTCTTGCCGGCTCTTCTCAGCAGAACTACCTTCCGAACCGGTGGTAGCTTTTTGTTCATATGTTCATTCCACGATTCAAAAGTGCTTATAATAAGTTTATTTTAATAAAGAATATTTTGAATTTGAATGAACTCTACCTTCCATGACACTTAATAAAACTAATTCACAGTCCATTCGCACGGGGATTATGTTTGTATGAACCAATTATTCACAGTGAAATCGACGACAGCTACATACTCGTACAAGAAGTAAGAAGTATATCTGATACTTCATATAGAACTAAGCTTTTAATTACACCAACGTTTATCAACCATCTATTTAGTTAATATGCGGCAAAGTTAAAGCTTTCACAGTATTAGTTACGCTTCTTAACAATTTGATGATAAGTTTCGTGAAACAACATGAAAAATATATTTATTTAAACACTTTTTTTATTACGTGGCCAAAAAAAGCTTTATTCAATGAATTTAGTTATTTACTGTCGTTAGCTTATATTATGCCACTTTACAAGTATTTGTATATGATTTTCAATATGAATAAGTTTTAATCTAAGACCTATCATATATTTGTAATCTTATAGTATTACAAATATATAATTCTGGACTTACTCACGTCCAAAGTAAAGTACTTATAGTAAAGTCACTTTTCCTGTCTCAAACTGTATGCATCTTTCCCATAACCCTCATGCTGAAACAGCTTTCTGTTATTACTATTTCATATGTACATTACTGTTGCTAATGCATATTTTAGTAGTAGGTAATAAACCAACACTCGTGCGTTTTCTATAGAAATGACGTAAGGCTGAGTGGGAATTGTAGGAATTTATGCGATATGTTTCCCTTTTTAGTTTATATAATAGATTTTTTTTTAGTCATCTATCATATTTTGTAGGGTATAAGAACCTAATAAAAGTAACAATTATTGTTTTTTTTTAATTTTAATATAATTGTTTACGTAGCTTAAATATTCGAATAAAAAAAAAATATTTCGTAGACATACTAAATAGTTTTTAATGCTCTTTATTTTATTTTTATATATCAAAAAGATCGGAGATATTTTTTTTATCTAAGATATTCCAATTTCCAAATTGTAATAAGTACAATTTTCGGTAAAAAAAACTCTGCTATTGCTGCTAAAAAATCTAGTATAAAAACACTGGTCCCCACATTTCATCCCATTTCCTTAATATTGCGTGTTAATTCGCGAAACATAACGCCGCGCTTTGTACACTCGTACATATGTATGCATTCGATAACTGTGTAACTCCATAATAACATGCATATAAACAAAGTGTTGCAAGGGATATTGGCACTGTTATTGGTTCTAGCGAGACGATCTCACAAGCCTTAGGAAATCGCCGCTTAATTGGATTATTCCTAGCATACTAGTATCAAAGATTATGCAACGGGGTAGTAGTTAATCGTCTATATGGATTCATTTTCTTTATTAGTATTAAATATTTTTTAAGGCCATATTGGCGCAAGAGCACAAGGGTGAGTCTATAACATGACGCTTGTGATTCAATTTCCAGCTTTCAGAATGAAACATTAAATAATTACATTTCTTCGTTGTTGTGACGAAGCAAAGAGTGCTATTGAGTTCGGCCACTCAAGAATATGAAGATTTTAAAAATATTCATAAAGGGTAGTGATTGCCTCATAAGTTTTTTTTTACTCTTATTTTCAAAAAATAAAGTAAGCTATAATGTAAAATAATATAAAAATAATAATATGTATGTTCATAGATAATCTCGTGGTTGACAGAAAGAAATTGAAGTGTCTACCAGAAGTAAATAATGAATAAAACATTAGCATTAACAGGTATAATTAAAATATCATCAATCACGAATCAATCACGGATTGAAATGAGAATGAATATGAAAATATACATTTTAAATTAAAACTACATTTAGAAGCGATTAAAAAAACATGGTTTTTTGTTAGTCTCATATATATTTGGCTACTAATTAGAGTTGAGTTGAATTAAGGCTTGCAAAAAATTATAATTAACAAAATATTATTTCAAAATGTTTTGTAAGCTTAAAGGTAACGTCTATAATAGCGCCATTACGTTGCAAATATTTTAAGTCAATATATTTTTTGTATGACGTTTTTATTTTAAAGCTGCTAATATTTTTCTATGTAGTCATGGCATTTTATAACAGAAAAGTGTATTTTACTGACGTATTTCAATATTTCCTGAACAAACGCAATTTTATTATATACTCATAATAACTATATATTATTATGGTACATTTTAAACTATTTTTACTAACTCTATCGCTATATTTAAGAGCACTACAGAAAATTATAATAGGATATTCTAGTAAGTAAATATTTAAGTTTTACATAAATCTACTTGCACAGTCTACATGTTCATCTTTGGTTCAATATAGCGTTACTCAACGATACACGCTGCAATATAGCCTTATTAATGAACGACAAATAGAAATTTCGCATGCCTTTGTGCGTTAGCATATTAATCACTGTCGGCTCTGTCACTGTTATACTTTCCAACAGTACATATACGAGTAACTATTGCTTAATCGAAGCAATACGACGCATTCCACGTTATATTTGTACAAAATTGTATATGATATCTACAGTTACATCTATAACTGAATTGTTTTCATTTCCCGTGTCTAAAGTACGATAAAATACGGCTTTCAGTTCTGCCTATATGGAGAATGGCCCAATATGCTGAAATTTGGCTAAAAGTGAAAGAGGGAATGTCTTAACACTAGGATTAGGACTCTCTATTATCCTAGAGGGGTAATACAGGGCCCTCTAAATATATAAGATAAAACCTATACACACAGAAATAAATGGGCAAATTACAAATTTAAAATTATTCCTCCAGAAGCATAAATTAAAACGAATCTAAAAATTAACACCGAATGCATATGCAGGTGTTTTATCACTTGCATCGGAGCGTTCATTACATTTAGCGTGTCGATTTATAACCTCAATTAGTCAGCGACGCGTGTTGCGACCGACGACAACTGACAAATGGGACACCACTACCGACTGTTGCATGCGGGGTACAGCGTGCAGTACCTACTTGTACTGGTATTAACTAGATATATATTTTTATATACGATTTATTGTATGATATAAGATAATTAATATCAAAATAATAAGCACATCGTCGGGTGTAAACGCGACTGGTTTGTTTCTATTCCCAAATGAGGAAATGAAATACATTTTTTATTTTCTCGATCCGACAATAAGATAAAGTGCGGCGTTTAGTTCCGCCACTGAACAAGCAATGGATCTAGAGTTATACAGAAAGTGGGAAACGGATGTGGGTAGTGTTAACTTAATATCTTAGGTTCCCAGGGTACCTCTGCCTACCCTGCTATGCGCGAGCTTTGAGCTATATAGCAGGGTAAATTCAAATTTAGCGAAGAAATATTAATCGAACCCACAATTGTTGAGTCATATGCTTGTGCCACTGTACCACGACGACCAACTTTCCAATGATTATTAAATGAATGATTAATGAATGCATTTAGCAAACGATGTTTTTTTTTAAAATGAAAGCAATCTTATTTTTTTATAACAAAAAAAATGTCTATAACAAAAATTAACACAAAATGTCCATCCATACAGTTAATTAACATTAACTTGTATAATGAGCATTTTGATCACAAACGCCCGCCCCGAGAGCCCCGCGAGCCCCGCGAGTATCGTACGCTACAATCTTGACAGGCGCATTCATGCATCAATTGCACACGAATTTATTGTCGGATAAGTCAACGCTAAAAGCCAATGGAAACGTTTTATCGCATTTAAATTCACATTGGTGGTATATATTTACGTTTAAATGTAATTATGTGCTCAAACTGGTTTCTCTGTATGGGTAGTTTTATATTATAGGTTTGTGTAAATAGAAAGAATTTTTTGTATATTTGAAAATGGTGAGTTCTATTGAGCAAAGATATTTTTTTCATATAAAACAAAGTTTATTCCCTCGCATGTACACTTGATATATTTAATATAATTATTTTATTATGATAATACAGTTTCTGGAGTGAGACCTCCCGGAAGCGCTGGTTGTATGTCGTAATACAGGACATGAGAACCAATGGTCTAACCACCTAGCACCCAAAAGACCGTCCAAAGTCGAGTAGGTTGAGTAGGAAGGCAGACCCTGGCAATAGCTGGGACTAATGTCAGGAGGAAGATACTCGTACATACAATAATATGACAATTCTATGACAAAACGTGACGTTATTTTAAAACTAATAAAACGTAGCTTTGACTGTAATGGTTCAATAATTAATATAATTTTAGAAATGACAAATACAACTTACATTTACGTGGACTCTACAAGCGTGGATTCTACATTAAAACTTATATGAAACAATCTTTTCCATAATATAAGCAACATATTCCTATATCTAGTACTATGTGCTCGTGTTGCACGACATAAATACCAAACTATAATATTATTAGCATAGATATTATCTAGAAAGCTAAGATACAGCCGTCACGATCTAGAATAATATGTGGATCATTTACGTGAAATCAACATAAAAATGAATCCGCATCCTCAATAAATTACGAAGCAATGGTTGTATTATGTGCTTACAATTTACATTTTTGTTATAGTAAATTGAAAAAGCAATATTATTTTAAACAAAAATGAAGTCTTTGTTTTGGTATGTGAAAAAATATATTTTATTCAATTGTTTTAAGTAACACAATTATACCTCACGCGACAGGGTTGGGTAGTAAACAATTCTTGTTTGCGTCAAACCTCCCTTTTGTGTGTATATATTTTATTAATATTTGCAATAAAGGATCAATAAATAAATTGATAAATTAGCATATAATTTAATGAGAATTTTTAAATATACGCAAATAAAACCATTCGTAGATAAGTAACTTACTAATCAAAGTAACAAATGAAAATTTATTATATTTCTTTGGATCTCTTATAAATACACAAAAAGGTACTTCATTTAATTTCAATTACCTGTCACTATAATAGAAAAAAGTTAACCACAGCCTACAATATATTTCCACATAATATTTAATTACCTAATCTAAGCCGATCACGCTGTTCGCTATCTGTCAGTCAGTCAGTCACTGAACTCTATATATAATACACATATAGAGTTAAAGTCTTCCATCTTAGCTGTCATCGTAGCCATAAACATTACTTCGTTGATAACATCTGAGAGGCTTAAATGCTATAATTGATTAGCATAAGTTAGTAATTTGGTGTTATCGGACAACGAAAATCTACGCAACAATTTTTCTGTTATATTATTATACATTATGACATTTGGATCCCACGCAATAATAAATACCGAGAATTTGTGTTTTAAATAATATATATATTTTATTAAATTCTCCCAAATATTAATTTCCTTTAAAATAACTTTGAAATACATAAATCGTTTCACGCTGTATCCCGCATACAGCTAGGAATGCAGAGGGAACCTAGTATTATGACATAGTATAATATTTGAATATAGAGCTTTTACTTATTTTTTAATAGGGTAGGCAGGGTATGCAGAGGAAGCCACTCCACTCCCGACTCTACACCACCGCAAAGAAATGAAAATATTTAATATTACATTTCATCAAATAAGAATCGCCCACAATCTGTCGCATTTTTAGTCTTTCGCACAACGATGGACTTATTTATTAATATCAATATAAGAAACATTCATGACAAAATGTATTAATTTCCTTATCTCTTAGAAAATCATTTTCAGTTACCAATGCAATTGATTAAGCGCTACAATTGAATGTGACTTAAAACATTAGTTACTTGGAAATTAGTTTTGTATGCAATAATTTCCATAATTGTTGTATGTAACCATGTTATAATTGGATTTCTATGGCGTCGATCTGTTCCTGTCGCTAAATGGTAGGAACGGTAGATCTTATCTTGTCAGATAATTAGAGTACGTGGTCAACAAAGTAATATGGGCGGCAGTGATTAAATACGTAGCTCCTAGAATATGCTTCTAGTGCTAGCTAAATATTATTAACTCGGCATAGAGTTGCTTGCATATATTTTACTAGATAGCATTCTATGTATTATTTTCTGTACATCATAAATGGTGTTAGAAACCTTTAATACTAAGTGTTCTTTTTTCAGCTTCACTGTATCCCGCTTTTAACAGGATAAGCTGAGAAAACATAGTGTTAAGACACTCCGCTCCCCACTTTCTGCGTTGAGTGCGGAATAAAACGGGTGTATATTTTTTAGATCTTAATTCCAATATCCAATGTAAAAAGAAATTAAATAAACATAAGCAGAGTACATTATTAATAACAAGTTGATAATATAATGTTTTTATCATGAACTAAAGTGGTCCGAATGTGCATATTTTTATAGCGTATACTTGATTATTTACAACTTGAACTGCAAGCATGTCACGACAGTGGACTGAGGTCTGAGACTGAGGCCTTCTTGTGTGGGCCGAGCAATTTAATATTTAATCATGGAGCCCTACGTGGTAGACTTTTTTACATTTATAGTGGACGACGGAAATAATAGCAACGGCTATGCTATGACAGTTAATAAAAGTTTGGAAATGAGTTCGCTTCTCTGAAATAATATGTACCTAGCAGTGAAACAGTCCGAGGCTATTTTCTAAAAAAATGTGTAATGAGATTATTTAAATTCTGACATTTTGTTTAAATTTTAACAATGTACATAATTGAACTGAATTATTAGAAAATTTGAAGTGGAAATGTATTCATGAGTGCATTAAAGCTATTTTTCATATTTGAATTGTGTGAGTATGTATTTATTAATATATTATTTTATTATTTTTGTAACGTAACCGACTTAGCGTTTATTCTAACTAAATTAGGAAACGAAAATATTGCTCCTAATCAGAATAGAATTAGTAACTCTTACCAGCCGACAATATTAATAAAAGTTGAAGAAGATGAAGCCTTCAAAATTAATTATATGATTCCAATTCAGGACATTTTGTATAGAGCTCCGCGGGCGGGGCGAGTATGTTATTTGATCAGAGCGAAGATTACCCACCGCCGTTAGTAGACGCCTTAATAACTGACATATCAAATGATTTACTTAACTATTATTACAGAGTACTTCATAAATTTAATTGTATATTTCATTGTGACATACTTATATTACACTCAATAGGTTCCTTTTAGACCAAAATAAGAATAAATTAAATAATAAATAATAAAATAAATTTATTTATTTTTATTCGCCATAGCAGTGTAATAACAACGATTAGAGATCAATTCGCAGCTGGAGGAGATAATTTGATAATAATCATGAATATTTATTATGGATTTGAATGTAAATAATCTATCTATGAATATATTCAAAAGGAAATACATAATATATGTACATACATACATGTGCATTTGTTGGCTTGTTTGTACAATCTATGCTAGCTTGTGTTCGAATAGTATGTAATTAATTCAAATACATATATTTTTGCATGTTTCACATGTATTGCTAGGGTGATTGCCATTTGGACCCATTTCGATAGAATGAGATGCTTTGCTGATGATCCTTTACATGGAGCGGAAAATTAAACTTATATAAGTTAATTAAATTGATTCGCCATTAATTACTTAAAATCGGGTTTCTAAATATACCAAAATAGAACTTGCAACCATCGTGCTCACTGTCTGGGCATCATTATAACAATTATATAAATTTTATAAGTATATTAAACTTTAATTTTTAATTGTGTATGGCCGTCGTTGCGCATTGGCACAAGCGTAGCTCTAAACGCGACGGATGTGGGTTCGATTTCCACTCAGTGGAATGAACTATTATTTGCGAATGTTTTTTTTAGAGTGGTAAAAAAACCGTGGCGTTGATTTCAGCCACCCAAGAAGCAATGCCTCGAAAATTCGGCCTTAAGTGGGGAACGGAGTGTCTCAAAACTAGGTTCCCTCTGCCTATACTGCATACAGTAGAAAGATGAAAAAAATTATGAATAGGTATCTTGGTAGCGGACAGATAAATAAATAACAACTTTTATATTAATTATAACCAATTCACTCTTGTAATATATAAGTCCTTTTCCGCTCTATCTGAGCTCTTTACATTAGCTTATTATCAAAAACAGTTAATATTGCCGACTACATCATTTATTACCATGTAATTACTCTAGCTACTTAAAAGCTATTTTATCATTAGATAATAATTATTAATTAGCAATTTGATTATTTACGTTAATTAAATTAACATAATAAATAATAGAACGGGATATAACATATTTCTTTCGATTGGAGGTATTTAGAAATTAAAAAGATTTTTTTTTAAGTTTACATATTTTTATAAGTTTTTTTTAAATTATGAATAATAAAACTAATTTTATTTTTTTATTTATATAATTTAAATATCTATTTGTTTCTTTATATAAGGATAGATGTCATTTGTCCATTAGCAGAAATCGACAAGCTAAGGAAGATAAATAGTCAGAGCGATTTATATCAATTCACCGTAAACGCTTGACGGTTACTTTTCAATTTGATCAAAAAACCATTAAGAGATACGTACATATAGTCGTTGCCAGTACTAGTTTTTTCTCATATATATAAAAAGGGAACAAATAGTGAAAAATAAAAAGCCGAATGGTGAAAAACGGAACTCTTATAAATTCGTCATGTCTGTCTGTCCGTCCGTATCACAGCCACTTTGTTCTAGTAATCATATAAAATTACAAGATAAATAGTTAATACAATATACACTTACTCATATAAATAGCTACATACAGAAAAGATCTTGAACTAAGCCTACACAAGGCCAAAGCCTGTACAAAAAAACACTACTCAAGTAACAACAATAGAATATCGATTTTAAACTGATTTCGCTTTCGCACACAGTACTGGCACGACGGCGACGCTCAAAACGTGGCCATAGTAATGAAAACAGCCTACAGCGTGGATAGATTAATATTTTTTTGCTCAAAGGTTTGTTCCTTTCGCGAAGTGCAAAATGCTGTCCAACTGCAGGGAGTCGAATTTGCAACACTTCGCAAAATGCTCGCAGAATCCGGATTTTTGTTACCAACGCTTGAATAAAAGTGAACACGGTTTTACTGATACGGCGTATGTTAGCTTAGTGAATGTATAGTATATTATAAGCTAACTTGAGTAAAAGAATAAAACATAAAATATCTAAATCGTTTAATTTAAGCAAGTATTAATATAACTTAATAGTATTTTTTTCGAGCAAAAAATTGCCTATTCAAAGTTTTAACACTCATACCTTTAAGATTCCAAAAGAAAGGAAGCCACAAATCTTATAAGCTAAGAATGCCTATCTCTATAGATAAACAATATACTTATTTCTTTATTGTATTAATCCGGAATGTTCCGGGAAGTGGCTGTTAAAGGGTAATAAATACTTTCGAATGTGAATATTTGGCGGAGTTTCTGAATACCGCGCGCGGCTAGCGACTCGCACTCCGGCGCAGGTAAGTAAAGTTGCATGTTACTACGGCGGGCTCATCTATTTTATAGAGGTTTTTGCACAAAGAATTTAAACGGTGTGTTGTATAGGATAAGGGAAATAATAGATGGTTGGTCTTTATTAATTTCGTTTTTGTTTTTTAATTGTAATTGTTTTCAGTGTTACATAATTATAAGAAGAGTATTTAAAAAGTAATTATTTTAAATTTTTGTTTAAATAAATAAAATATGACAGCTTCACACTGTATCCCGCACACAGCAGGGTAGGCAGAGGGAACCTAGTGTTAAGACACTCTATTCCTCACTTTCTGCCCATTTCTGAAGGCATTGCGTGTTGAGTGGCAGAACACAACGCTGCACTTTTGCTTCGACACCAGTGCGAAGAAATGGAAATATACATTTTAAATAAATATTTCATCTCCTGGAGTGGGGAACGAACCTACAATCAGTCGGTTTTGCAGTCACACTTTGTGCCCCTACACCGCGTACGTACAAGTATGTTTAAAAAAATAGTTTAATAAAAAAATATCAAAACTCATCCAACCAACAAAATAATTTTGGAATTGATATTTTTTTACGTTTTGAATGACTTGGTAATTATATATTTAATATTCTGAATTTACCTAAAAATAAATTATTTGCAAATAGATCAATAATATACGAATTAAATAATATCAATTTCGCTATAACTAGGAGGATATTTTTTGTACATGTTTGTGTGTCTGCATTTAACAGAACATTTTCATCGTAGTCACGTACTCCACGAATACGGTGTACTCGTAACATCTGTCAGGAAGACGCTCGAACCAACACTGAAACAGACGTTAGCCCTTCTCATTGTCATGGAGATATCTTGTGACCCCTCAACTCGAGATGCTTTGAGATTATTTACGTTATATACTGTTTATTATATTTTTGATTGTATATTTCGTACTTGATCTGATATACATATAATGTCTTAAAAATTTAGTGGAAAGTAGGGAACGGAGTGTCTTAGCACGAGGTTCACTCTACTTATAGACGGGATGTAGCCGAAGTAGCGTGCAGCGGAAAAAATATAAACAAAAATAATTGGACAAAACTAAATGCTCATTGAGTCTTATTAACAAATATTTGTAGCTACAGAAATTTAAAAAAATACAATAAACTTCGAGGGAAAAAATCCGAGAGCATTCCATGCAACCCGTTAATGTCTACGAATCTCCTTTGTGTATGTGTGGAAGTTTCCTCATTTGTGGTTCGATCCATTGATATTACCAGAAAAAGTAATGTCGCTCTTACGCGTATTTAAGAGGTATCATTAAATGTAAAGAAAAAAGCTAATGCTTACGGCCCACCCAAGTAGACAAATTCGGGAACGTGAGTTTGATGTAACACATCGTAAATTGCTATAGCTTGCTTCGCGTGCCCTACAGAAATCCAAACTTTTCCGAGAATAAACGCGCATACCCTTCAAAGACATTTTTTAACAAAACAAAAGTTAGAAAGTACAAGGAGAACGACATGAATTTCTTCCTTTAATAGCTAACATTTAAATTCTTGTGCCTGTTTGCACAGTCGCGTGTGGTCTAATTATGAATACTATTGCGGCCCCGTTGGAAAAACTTTGCCACGTTTCCGCTGGAAATGGAATAAAAATGTAACGGGTAACGGAAAAGTTAAAAACCTGTTAAGCGATAACCTACTTGGCGCCATAGTAAGTTACATTTTATACCCCATTTTATGTGTATGAAAAAGTTTAATGTTTCAATTCATATGAAAGAATATCATAATTAAACAAGAACCATTCTTCCATCATAAGTTTCTTGATTATTAGTATTTTCTTTAAGCTCTCATATTATTTCTAAGCTAATTTAAAATAATAATTATTATTTTATTTATTAAAATCAAACATAAAAAATAACTAAGTTCTAAGCTATTTCAAAAAGTGCTGCTTAACTCTCAAATTCTTCTTTTATTAATTTCCATTATTAATTTCCATTTCCAATATTAAATCGAAAACACATAAATTCAAAGTAAGTAGTCATAAACTATATAATGCACCTAAGATATAACACTACCAGATCAGTGCATGCTCCGTTGAGTGCGAACCGCTGTTCTGCACTGGACACAATGGTGACGTCGTCTGGTTAGTTCCTCAAACATAATGCTCTTCATTAATTAAATTCACTGTTTTGATCTTGTTGAAAACTCGCTTTCTACGGGAAACCTTTCAGAAGATATTCCTTTTGTTCACTTAAGTAGTTTTAGTTTTATTGCATTTGAATAAATTATATTCAGTAAATTTTGAATAATTTAATAATGGTTGTGAGTTCCATTCTATATTGAGAGCTTTTCTTTTATTTTTCTTTTGTTTATTTTTAATTATTAATCATTAAAAGCTTTGATGCAAATGTTTGTCTGTTCGATGGATGTTAGTTTTATGAAGTAGGAAATTTATATATTTCTGTCTCCTCTCTGTAATAAATTAAACCAATGGGTATCATAATACTCGAAAATATAATGCAAGCAAAAATCTTTAGTACTTATTGAACTTAATAATATTGTACATTTAAATTGTATAGAATTTAAATCACTTTTCATAAAGAAAATCAATATCTTCACAATCTTCCTTAACCCTATCAGTAACTAATAGGTGTAAAAACTAACCCATATAGAATATGAGCGCTAATGTCAACTTCTAGTAATTGAAAAACTTTTTTCTAGGCAGGTGTAATATTCATTATGGTTTTTTGTGAATATGAAGATTATGGCTTAGGTTTAGCTTAGTTAGCTCAGGTAGTGTCAATATAAGCCTTCTACTGTTTTTTGTTTGTAAATCACATATTTACTTTTTGTACACCCTGCACATATCAGGGTAGGTATAAGGAACCTGAGAACCTAATGTTAAGTAATCTCCATTACACCGCTTATTCCTCCAGTGGGAATTGAACCCACATCCTTTTGCGTTTACAGTCACTTGCGTCACTGCGCCACTCGAGTGGCCGTTAACGTATTTATTATACAATATATTAAACGGTGATCAATTTTACAATTCATCTAAGTTTTAAAAAAATACATATAACAAATCTTCCGGATGAGTCCAGCAAAAACACTAGATACCCACAGATAAGTCAGCTAACTCATCTAATAATAATGTTGTAATGTTAAAAAAAACTATCAATATAAAACTTAATAGAGTCGCTGTGTATTAAAACATCCGTTGAAATTCCTATACAGGCCGGTTATTCGTTATTTATGGGCTCGATATAAACGCTGTAATAAATAACAGCCTACGTATGTATTATATTTTTTAAAATATTTATAAACTTGACCTTTTGTTTTGGTTTTATCAACGCGTTCTCAATGAAACGTTTTAATGCAGCGGTGAGTGGTTAGGGTTGAACGTTATAAGAAATTTATCTTAAGTTCTTTTATAATGTGCTTATTTTTTATAGTTTTATAGTGTATTGTTTTATTAACAATATAATGATATATATTTTTTACACATCTATTGTCGTGAAAATTCAAAAATATACTATTATCTTTTAATTAACAATGAAACGTCGAATTTAAAAGATTTAATTTTGTACGTTATGTTGTTTCTTAATGTGTGTTTTAATAAAATTTTATGTAATTTTGGCAACCCTAATCACAAAATCAGAGAACAATAAGCTATAAACAGGCGGTAATATCATCCCATAATGTAATCACATAGCGACGAAATGGTACTTTTAAATTCAATAATATTCCACTTAAAGTCTTCAGTGTAAAGTTATTTCATTTTCTTCACAGGAATACTAAATGGGGTGTAAAGTTACAACTTAATCTTTTATATATTGAACTTCATTTATTTTATAATAGCATTCAGCTATATCATTTATAGAAGTTGCATAAAAGGAAGAAGCTTAGCGTTAAGTTATATTATACTGCTTCGCTTCGCCTTTTGACTACTTATATCATGAGACGGATTGTTTTAATCTCTCCCTAGGTTCCCTCTAGTCTACTTTGCTATACGAAAAATAGCGAAAAGTTACCTTCATTTAATAAATATTTTATCCTCTGTTGAGTTAGAACATGCAGCTTCCAACCATCAATGTTAGTCCACGCCATTAAGATGTTCAGATACATATAAAATTGTATACATAAACAACACTAGAACTACTAGGCTTTTATTTATACTATTCCAACAATATTGAAATGTGCATTGTGTGATAGGGAATAAAATAAAATCAAAAGTCACCAGTTGTAAAATGCAAACTATGAATGGGATAAGAAAATTGTAATAACAGTGGTGTGTTTTTATACTTTGAATATAACAAATGGACAATTGATCTAAAAAATGCAAATTCTATAGTCCATAAAATGTTTGTCGGTAAATCATATATTTTGTGCACTGTCAGGTCTTCAATTATTAAAATTACAGAAACGTAAAGCGCTTGCATCAATAGTAAAATACTAGAATATGGTGTGAAAAAGTGAAGAAACTTCGAAGGGTGAGTACAATAGCGCTATAAATGCAACAGTGTATCTTTATATGCATTGACAATGTAGTTTACTTCGGCACTGGTGATACTAAAAGAAGAATCTTAATAATTTTAGGCCTCGGATTTCGTTAAAGTTCTTCAGCTACTTCGCTCCTTAAAAATTTACCACGGTATATTTTGTGTTGTTGGTCACAACTCAAGAGTAGCGATTAAAGGAGTTAAAATACCAACTGTAAACGGTGGAAAAAATGTGAAACTAATTTCTGTGGGTACTCGAAATAATATATTACGAATACTTTTGAACTTAAAAAGTCTCAGGTTAACTTTAATGCGCAGTAAAATTTTGGTATTTTTATTTCGACTTTCATTTTTGCTTTTTTAGAATTAGTGGTGGTGACATGATTCTTTAATTATGTTTCAACATATTCTGGTTAATAATTAAGAGCAATGATTTAATTAATCTAATTTGTTTTAAATAAATTAGAATCTACTAAATGCGTTCCTGTTACTGCCCGCGGCTACGCCTGCGTAAACTACGTTATTATTAATTTCTGTCTCCATGAGTACTTACGTCCTATAAGTGATGTCTATACAAAATTTGAGACTCCTAGCATTTGTAATAACGAAGGTTCATACAAACTATCAACTCTAAAAACCACACCTTAGGAGTTAAATATTTCAAATTTCCATCTTAGCGAGCACCTACGTCCTATAAGTAACTCCTATGCAAAATTTAAGATTCCTATCATTTGTAGTAACGAAGTTTCATACAAACTGTCAACCCTAAAAACCACCCTTTAGAAGTCGAATATTACAAATTTCCGTCTTAGCGAGCACCTATGTTCTATAAGTAACTCATATGCAAAATTTGAGATTCCTATCATTTGTAGTAACGAAGTTTCATACAAACTGTCAACCCTAAAAACCACCCCTTAGGAGTCGAATATTACAAATTCCCATATTAGCGAGCACCTACGTCCTATAAGTTACTCCTATGCAAAATTTGAAATTCCTAGCACTTGTAGTTTCTGAGATTTCGTGATGAGTGAGTGAGTGACCTTTCGATTTTATATATATAGATAACTAAATTTGTTTAACGTTTCGCGATAATAAAACAATTCTTTCCAATCACACGTAAGACAAGTCAACCATCAATCATAAGTCAGTGGAGTAGAATTTATCATGCTTATAAAATGCAATGCTTCAAGGCGTAGCGCGTAGGTGCGCTTATCGCAAATGGAATGATTCAGCTGTTCGGAGCCCTAGAACAGGAAGCGCAATGGGAATGGCCAAAATTATAAGATATTTCTGTTTTGGGAACGGAGAATACTATGTTTTTAATTAATTTACACGTCTTTTAGTTTTACGTAGTAGGAAGGTTATCTATCATTTTTCACATATGAAACTATGTTGTGAGAGTACTAATCGTTATTGTGAACTAGATTGAACGCCTTAATTTATTTTATCCAATATTTCCACCATACGTCTGCACAAATAGAAAAAAAAGAATTTCATTTGTTAGTTAACTTAATATTTTAATAATTTTTTTTAATTTGCACATAGAATTAGAAAAAATATTAGACAGCCTCATGCTATAATCCATATCAACCTAAGAAAGGTAAGTAGAAAAAACATAATGTCGAAACATTTCATTCTTACCTATTATATGAAAAATACTGTGACTTCCTTTAAAAGCAATTTATAGTTAAATTAAAATATATTGAATTTCCGTACACTTACTTTATTTGTTAGTACATAATAAATAAAATTTAATAACAATTAAGTGGGATTACCCATTCAAATAGCTTATTAAATAACGATACTTGCATAGTTACGGTGGTACAATGTTATATTAAATTTAGATTCCTGTCCTGTTTTCAGTTAGAACACCCCTCTTATGTTAAGGGAATAAAGAAAGGCGTGGAGCTGCCGTTAATTCGTGTTTCTTTATGAAACATTTACGTAAGTAATAATTTTTAAATATAAACATATTAGATATAAAAATTATTATTAGTTTTAACAAAAAAAGTTACTTTCATTAAACTTATATAAAATATACTAATACGTTATATCTATTATTTCTATTATTTTTAAAAAAATTAAATTACATTTCATCATAAAATCTAAAAATAGTCTAAGCAGTTCTGATTGCTTAGACTTCTTAGACTTCTTTAATTTGAAGCTACGGCCTGTGGTCCAAGGACACAATATTAAAACTAAATTCAAAAATATACATTTTAATCATCATATTTTAATAATTAAATATCCAAAATAGCCAACTCTATAGTTTCGCATACAAGTTTGAACATGCGAGTTTAATAAAAGGGCGGGCGCCCGTATCCCAAAAGACAGACCACAGATAAGATCATGCACATAAACACGAATAAAACCCAACCAATTGGTACCCTTTCGGACAATCCCTTTATTGAACGCACCCGAATAGTCTAGATATGAACATTGAACAAGTTTAATTGAATCGAACGGTAGGGCCCGGAATTTTAAATGAAAATGTAATTGCATGAGTTGCTCCAATGTAATTTTGTTCCGTAATCGCTTCAGCTTTAATAAGTTAATCGATTATATGACTTTAAATATTGCTCTAGATTATTTTTTGTTAATACAATAAAATATTTATTTCTTTGTTTTTTTTTTTAATTCACGCTGAATCCTGCAGCAAAGCAGAACAGGCATAGACACTTCCTTTCAACACTTCTTTTCAAATTTCCATACTATGAATTCTAAATTAATAAATAAAAATATTAAATATTTCATTTTCTCAATTGAATCGAACCCACAATCTGTTCCATTTGCAGGCGTACGCTTGTGACCCTACGCTACGACTGGGCCCATGAGTAAACTTTTTTTAATTTTAATTAAGTAAGGATACTTAAACCTAATTTTCGATGATTTTTGCATTAAAATATAACATACGAAAAATACAACTCGTATATTCTTAAAATTATACTGCATATATTTGGGTGTTAAGAATGTTATACGCCTTAATAAACGATGGATATATTTTTTCATCTATGATATATATGTATAAGCGCAAAGAAGTGTGGTAAAATCATAAAAAAGTATCTTGAAATTACCCTATTTTGAATGTTCAATAAATTTACGATAAGGTGTTTCAGGACGATCTATATGACGAATTACTTACTTCAGTTTTAGTTTATTACTAATCTTATGTAAATCAAATTATAACCTCATAATACTCGTATACCCAAACGATACTATTCGGAAGTGATAATAAACGTATGTGTATAATAGGACCATAATGTCCTGTAGTGTGACCACACATTAATATGAAGACAGTTAGAAGACGTCCTGCTGCGATGCAATCAATTTATAGCGCTCGAGGAGACAAATTGCGAGCCTCTACCAGTTTGTCACTTGCTCTATAGATCTACCTCCACTCTATCTCAGTATTGAAGTATATCGAATGAGACGTAGATATGTATACATATCTTCGTTAAATCTCTTAATTGGGGTTCTTGTTAAGAATTATGATACTACAAGAGAATAAAATATTATTGTAAAAAAAATATCTTTCGTCTCAGTAGCGAAGTGAAATAATACGTATGTGTGAAATAATATAGTCGTAGTACTTGTATATTTTATATTATTACGTTAGATTTAGAGATAAAAAATCGAATAAGTAGTGAATACAAAGCTCTATTATTTTCTGTCGTTAAGTTTTCTAATAAAGACAGAAAAGACATAAGATGTAAAAGAAAAAAATAAACTAAAATTAACTGCTGTTTTTTATGAAATCTGTTATATTCAAACAAGTATCAACAAAAATTAAATCAATATGCAGCACGTACTCGTCCATAAATATACATTACGCTCATATAAAAACTATATCAAAACAACCATTTATAAAATTCCATACACCATTATTAATTTTATTAAAGTTAATGGGCCTAATAAACAAAAACATCACCATGTCGGGTTTATCGGAGAAAACAATTTAATGAAGCCCTCAACTTGAAACTTGTTAACTTATAAAGGACTTACAAATGCATTTTGCGAGCGAACGCCGCGTCAATCCCGATTCCTGAGTAAATAAAGTAAGCGCTGCAACAGCTGCAAAATGCGGCCAATCTTTTGATCAATCACATCGTGTACACGGCTTAAACAACATTATACATTTACTTTTGTTTTAAATTGCACTAGATTTAAAATTACCTATGCTGTTTATTTTAGCATTGTTATCTATATATAATACATAGACATTTACCTTCTGTAGAAAATATGTTAATAATAAATAATATTGCCTTTTGAATACTTCATCTATATTATCATGTTCTAAATAAAATTCATTTTAGAATTGAGATGTGCTAAAACTACCAGGCATTACAAAAATCGTGTTGAACTATACAAGTTATTAATTGAATACATGCAAATATGAAATTTCTGCGTTCCTTTTAAAATGTTATTTTTGATATTTTTTTAGTACTGCTACACGGCCGGATTAGTAGGACCATATTATATGTATGTACATATCAAGACAAAATGGCGTAACCTGAAAATAAAATTTACATTTATATACAAGACACAGTTCTTATACATAAATATGTCTTTCTTTCTCAACAATTAACCAACTTCACAATCAATACGGATTTCTATTACCCTCACATATTGTTCTCACAAGATCAGCGGACCATCTTCTAATTTCTAATTAAACACCGCTTAATGAATTGCCTTACAATAAATATAAAAAATATGAATAAGCAAAATTGTCAAAAAAATTACAAGTATAAAATAAATCGAGTTATTTGCAATTTCTAAATTAGCAAGTTGGGCCACTTTGCCATTGCTGGGTTCATACAGAGAGCATGGAATCATGGGTTTATTTCGCAAAATGCAATTTTCTGCTGACATCTCATCTGTCAAAAGTGAACCCGGGGTGTTGCGGGTGTCTCGGCCGGTCGGCGGTAAGCTATGCGGCCGGATGATTGAGTGTAAGATACAAAATGACAGCTAAATTTAAAAATTTACAAACCATTGGAAAAAATCGACATGTTTCAAATGTTGTATTTTGTGGATCGTGCTGTTGTTTTATTTAATAAAGATATTATTAGAATTAATTGGAATTATGCTTTACTTAGTAGAAGCAATGTAAGTTAGCTTTATAAAAAAAGGTAAGAAAACGAGAACATGAAAACTAACTTCTAACTGAAATGAGATATTTTTTCCATAATGTAACGTTTTTTTTTATTTCGGTTTATTAACTCAATACTTTTTCCACTTTATGATCAAATATAGCTCTAACTGATAATATATCAATTAATATTTTTTTATTGTTAATGACATTTTGAAAGAAATTAATCTGAACAAGAATGTCAAACTTCTCATGGCTACTGTCTAATATATTTTACACAAAACTATAGCTCTACTTGAGGAAAATCCGGAACACAAATTACTAAATGTCATGTTACTTCAAACTTTCTGATGTAAAGGTTATAACTTACCACACATACTGAACAATGAATCTCCCGGGCCCAGGGGAAATCTTAGATTATTTGAAAACTCACAAACAAACTGTTGTGCCGAAATATAAGCACAACTCTCCCTCTTTATTTTTAAACTTGTTTGCGTAAAGAGAGTTAGGTATACGTAACAAGTTTCTATTTTTCAATTTTTTTTATGATTAAAAGTTATTACATTCTTTCTAAATATATTCTTAATCAAAATTATATATTTTATGGCATTATATGGTAATCCTGATATGGGATGAGTTGTTTTTAAATATTGAAAAATATTAATGACTAAAGACTGAGACTAAATTAACATAACTGCACTATAAAAATAACAATTTGCATTAATAAAACCATTAAATTCAAGCTTCTACATAATTAAGTTATTATAGTTTAAAACAACAAAAAGAATCTAGTTAAGAAGAAAAACAATATAAATGTAAATTACTTACGTAAGTATAACGCTTAAAAGAACGTTCCGCCTTATAAACTCCGGCAAAGGAAAAGATTCGCATGCTCGCCAATCCAAAATATCCACAAACCAGCGAACAGCGCCGAAATTAAACGAGTAATTACAGTGCTTATCCAATTTGGCGGGGCAGAAGAACGCGACCCCCCGTTGTACAGGAAATTTGTTTTAAATTTCGACAACAATGGAAGATTTTATATCGGATAATTGCGTATGGAAACCTTCCGTGACGCCGCCGTGTATCCACTGATGAACGGTTAATGATAGGTTTAGCTTAAACCCTTCAATGAGAACCTATAATACAGCATACCAGTATTTGAATCAATTGAAAATCGCATGTAAAACGGTTTAGTGCTCCGCTGCATACGCAAATGAAGATATTTAGATAGCGTGAACGAAATGAGCTGATTTGTGCTCTTGATTCTATGTAAGTTTCTCTCTCTCTCTTGGTAGTTAACATACATTTTAGATTGATTAAATTGTAATTCTGTTAAAATTAGATTAGAGTAAGTGGTGGTAAGTGTATTAGTATATACACCAGAAGTCTTCATTTGTAATTAAAATCTATTAGGGTCATTAAGTAAGTAATCAGGAGCAATTTTTCATAATATCACCGAAATATACAAATATATATATATATTGGAAATTGAACTAACAGATGTACAGAATATAGTCGAAAACTATCCAATTACGCCACAACGACGCTATATATCTATATATATATACACACGTGTAAGACATTTGTCCGATAAAAGGTATTCCAATTATAACCAAGCATTTTAAACAGGACATCGCCTATCAACATTGCTTAGATTCTTCACGAGATATACTATAAATAATTGGGCAAGTCCTAACTTCAAATATCTTCACACAAAATACTACATTAAATATGTATATAGTATATCTTGGGAAATAATAATACTGCCTACAATAGAATAGGCATGTAAGAACCTGTAATATCAACCTATAATTTAAAACATCCACACAATCATTACCGACAAGTTAGTAGTAGGTGTTAAAATACGTTAGATACATTGTTAAGACATTATAGACTTTATTTGTACAGTGGGAAATATCAAATATATGTACATGATCTATGAAAGATCATAGATCAAATTGCAAAATTATTCAAATAGCTTCAAACAAAAACGTAATCCATGAGTGGACATTTTTTTTGTTTTTGTTTACAGTGTTTGTAAATTAGGTGATTGCTAGGATTATTTTTTTGAAAAGCATTGTATTAGTTAGCATTCATTTATAAAACATTACCTTAAGGTTTTAGGTATTAAGTTTGTTGGGAGTAAGTAATAAAAATCTTTCAAATATTGAAATTTCTTTTTAGCAAATGGTAAAAAATGATCGTATATTGAAATGATCGAAAAGTAAATATTGAAAACAAAATGAACTGTCATTAAAATTTAAAAAAATTAAGATGTCTAAATATATAATTATAAGATAACTCTATGAAATATTATTGCGTGACATCGCAAGCATCGCATGTCAGACGAATATATATGGATCATATTTCTTGAAAGTTTTATAAAGATGTAATTCTTGTAAGATTAATCAGTAGAAATGTTATCAAAATATCAATGTGTATATATATATATATATACACAAACATAAATAAACATCCAGACAAGAAGTTGTTACCTTGAAGATAAGAGTTGCAAAGTGTCTCTTTCCTTTACTTTCATTTAAAGTAATTTCGCGCGTCCCGTTTACGTGATGCGGATTGTCTAGGGACATGAAAACTGCCAAACTTTCCATCTTACGCAGCTTCTTCTAAATGTGAGTCTTAATTAATGTTTGAACTTTAACCTGTTACAACAAGACACCAATTATTTTCAATCAGCATTGCAATAATAGATTTAATTTCAATGTCAAATTGGACATTTAAATTGTATTTCGTTCAATGATTGAGACTTTTTATCCTTAGATAATTCTGACATTTTTTAAAAATATAATGTATCCGTAGGCTCTCTATCATAGATAGTTGCAAAATATATAATAGTAATAGTAACAATATTAGCTAGCCATAAATAATCCAATATTATTGACATAATATAATTTAATATTTAAAACTTTCAAATAGCTACACAATTTCTTCTGCTTGCGTTCGAAAACAGTACGTTTCCCAAATACCGTCTAATACTAGAGACATTCCGAGCTGAGTGGTAGATCTCAACGCCGCGCCTTGTCTACAAGAGCTTGGAAATACTCTATAAGAAAACACAAAAATATCTTACACATTTAACTTAGACATGTTTAAAAAAAATAAACATACAATCAAAACATGAGTAAAGAAGTCCATGACGTCCATGATATCACAAAGCCAATCCTCATATGACATTAATAACCAGTAGTACAATGGGCTTTACAATCACAATCGGCACTCGGTAGGTACTTTAAACCGATTACTAAGATCGCTCGTCAATTTGACACACATACAATGGTTCTTGGCAGATAGGAAAATAAGATATCGGCGTTCTGATTTTAATCACTCATTTGATTAATATCGCATATGTTTACAAGTAATTCGGTAAATACAAGTTTCATTGATATAATAATGATAGGAAAGATGAAAATATTTATTTAGAAAACGTGTAAAAATTTGAACGTAACGAGTTTTGAGCCTGCGCCTCTTGGAAACCTTCTAAGACAGAGGTCGGCAATTTTTATGTAAAGAGTGAAATACTAAATTAACAAAACACCACACAAAACCTACAGGAAATTAACTCGAAGAAACAGACCACCAAAAGTTTTTAAAATGAATGTTTGTCTTAGAATGGTGTTTATTGCTGTACCCGCTTGAAAAAACATACTTATTTTGAAATCATAAAAACAGATTTCAATTTTATGTACGTATATGTATAGATAATATAACTTTAGAATATAACTTGAGAACAGACAGCTCTACACTCGAATTCGATAAGAATTATATATCTACATAGTATCTAATATAGTTAACCATACTACCTATATTAAAAATACAACAAATTGACGAACAGATGATTATGCAATCATAAAAAAACGATGAAAATTGCAAATTAAACCAGACGCAATGAATCCATTGATTGAACATAACAATTCACGATTTCGTAAATTTGCCACGATCCACAGTCGTATATTTCCATAATATTCAATAGTGCAACGATATCAAATAGAAGGCGGACTAAATTGCAGTCCTCGGTCAGTTGGCGATCAAACGATAGATAAAACGCAAAGCGACGGTAACAATAACCGATGCACTTCCTTTGACAATGCGGGCTAAGCGGGGCCCGTAATTTATACGCCGCGAGATCGCCACGATACGCCTCACTAAATCGATCAATAATCCTAGAGAGTGATAAGGGCCGTCGAATTGAAATGTCAACGTGGTAAAAACATATGAACACTACGCATTTTATTATAGTGTCCATCGGCTATACATCATTCGATTTTTTGCAAGCAAAGGGAACCTAGTGTTAAGACACTCCGTTATCCATTTTCCACCGAATTCTGGAGGCATCACGTGTTGAGTGGCAGAACTCAACGCTACATTAAAGCGAAGAAATAAATTTAAATAATTAATTTCCTCGAGTGGGGATCGAACCCTTGTGGGTTTACAGTTATAGCCTTTCGCATTTACAGTCACACACTTGTTCCCCAGCGCCACGCCTAGCCTCCATTAAACGCTTTTCGTATAATTATGAGTTTAGGTACCGACATTCTTACAGCTCCGGTGGTCTACAATATTCCTTTCTATTTCGTTCATGGGTTCACGTTTTGAATAAGATACGCATCCGGCAGTGTTATTTAAAGGTATTTCCACTAAACATGTATTATGGTAATACTTTAAGCAGACGTGAATTTAAAATCTGTTTTACAATTGCCTTCATCTACGCTATCGTTCAGTTATCACTATATGGTCATAGTCTATGGAACATACGTATTTAACTAGTCTTATAACTAGTCTCCACTGAAAATAAATACATAATAAAAAAAACATCAACTTTAATAATTATAAGAAGTCAAAAGTACAATATTATTCTTGGTTATTTCTTACCAAACTGGGAAAGAAGAAAAGTAGAGAAAACCTAATGGTTCATAATGAAACTAGAAAAAGATACTAAATGTTGAATGGTGAAGTTATTATAGCTACCAGTCCAGAACTTGTTGTCCACATTAATAAATCATAGCAATATACGAATAATTCATATAAAATCTACAAATAATAAATATACATCGACTATTCTAAATATCACTTACAGGTTTCTTTGTATAAAAGCCTTCGAGGCACGTTCCATGAGATTGATTTCAATATATTTTCTATTTATATAACTTTTGAAATAACACTTAAAAACTTACTAATATAACACGCAAGGTTCATTTTCCCACGCATAGTTAAAAGTAAATATAAATGTGAGTTTTCGCATTAGAAAACTAATCAATGAAGCTATTAATTGTAATGGTTTCTTTAATTAATTGTAATCAATAAATAATTCCCATAAATCTCTTTATATTTTGTTAATTCAAAATCAATTAACATTAAACGATTAACCTTATTCGAATAAGAAATAACTGAATGGTAATACAAATGTTCCGTTCATATGAATGTACTTATTTGTGGAAATAGCGGCTATGTTTCCGGTGCATGAGATATTTAATGAAAACTGTAAGTTAATTTTTTTCTTTTATTTTGGGTTCTTAATTCTATTGAGATATATTTCAATTTTTTTTAACAGACTAACAACAGGGGATCCTGGAATTTAGTTTTAAGGCACTCTGTTCCAATTAAGACACTTCTATTCTCCACTTTTCTCCAAATTCTGAGGATTTCGTTTTGAGCGGTGGAACTTAACTGCTTTGTTACCAGAACGAGAAAATAAAAATATTAAATATTTCTTTCCCCACGAGTAGAACCACACGATTACGAGAATAGTACAATTAGATATAATTTCAATCTACGACCGCGGCTGTTACTTGCAATTCATCGTTTACTTTTACATTGAAAATCCATATCTTCCTTCCTAACTTTTAAGCAAGGTAATAATATCACACATGTTAGAACAAATCTCTATATAGGGTTTGTCTTAGGCGCCAAAAACAAATATTAGGCACGAACAAGCGAAGCATCGGAATAGCAAATTGAAGTATGTTTACATACGAGGTACTTACTTTGACTCTGGTGTAAACAGAACAGAAATGTTCAATACAGTTAGTTGTCAATGATGGAATGTCTACAAATATTAACTGTTTTCTGTCGAACAACTGTACCTAAAAGTTACGGGGCAAAGATTTACTTAACAATGTTTCCAAAGTTACGTTTATGTATATTTTCATTCATAAACTCTATTACAATACTGAAAAACCATTTTGTAATTGCTTTCCATATCATTGTTTATTTATTTTATTCTGGAATAGTGACTTTGAAGTTGACTAGTTTGTTTTTTTTTTGTTTATTTTATGATAAAATTAAAAACCACTCCAGGCACAGTTCTTTTGAATTATTTAAGTACATGACTATATATGTATATTAGAAGAGACTTTAAAAAACGTTCGATCCATGTACATCTGCTGTATGACTTTGGGAAATATAAAAAGCGGTTTCATCATGGGGCCGTCGCTGAGCTGCAAGCAACTCGGCAGTCAAATAAAAAATTGTATTATATTCATGATATAAACTTTAACATCGGTTTTATGTTAAATTTCGTAGTGTAATGGAAACAATGCATAATGCATTGAACTGGCTTGACACAATGACATATGGAGTAAGTTGGTTTGACGTTAAGGACAAACAGGAATATCAAAATAACGAATACAATTCCAAGTGCCGATATGTTTTTCACAGTTTTTCTTTCACCATTAATTTTTTTGACGCAATGATTTTTGCCTTATGTATCGCCAAAAGCTAAAGTTGATATACAATTTAAACAAAAAGAAATGTGAGCTGCGTTTGCGCATAATGGGGAAACTTTTTGCACTCAGATCGAATACAAAGTGACTTCAATATAATTCAGGTTTTTTAATGCGCCGCAAATCTTGGACGTTGTCTTTTAAAAGTTTTGTGGTATGCAGAATACAAAAAGTGATCGCTATTTTTGTCAGACAAATGTCCCAATTATAAAAGCGGAGAGTACGAGAAGTTAAGTTCCTTTGTATAATATATTAGGTTACGATAAGAGCAAAACATGCACCATATCCTCGTACGGTAATGGCTAATTACAGGGAAAGTAAAGACTAAATATATCAACTGTCAATTTATTGTTACGTATAGGCTTTTTAAGTTTATCATTCCGGTTCACAAGTAATCTTCGATCGATGTTTTTTTGATAGGAGTGCATAATACTTTAAATGTTTTCACCAACCACGCATACGAATAAAGCATAACAAACAAACCATTCGATAAATATTTCAAATGGAATACCTCCACGACGCTAAATATACTATAGCTATAGCTTTTACTATAAATTATAGAGTTGGTCACATAAAACTTAACCTCGATAGTTTTTACGTCACGATTGGATCTGAGCATTCTCGAGCCATCGATGGTCGAGATAGCGTACCTATGAACAATGTATGATCGCTTAGGGGCGTGACCTGCGCGTGGGCATGTCCGTCGGTGGACATTGTTTAACAGAATAGATAACCCGAACCCAAATATTTAGATCGAGATGCTATCGCCGATTATAATGTTATTTTATTAATATTTACCCAAGCTGTTCTTTACATATAGTATAGTAGGCTATTATATTTGGCCAACGGTTTTTTTATAGTATTTGTGAACTGGGTGCTTTATTACATAGTAGATCACGAAGTAATTTCATTTTTTAATGAGGTTTTGTCTCGTTTAACCTCGCAGCTGTTTGTTTTTAATTATTTATTACGATTAGCCTACAAAAAATAAGATTACAATTAACGAGCACATGAAAATATTATGATATTGTTCAAATAAATATAGTATAGAGAGTATACGTCAAAGTATATTTAGATTTTTTTCATTTAGTTTGACATAGTTATTTAATACTAGCGAATATTTAATATTTTATTTCGATTAAAGAAAATAATATACAACAAATATAGAAGCAATTAATAAAAATATATAATAATTTACTTTTAGTTTATTATTTCTTATAATCCGTACAAGGGATTTTTCTTATAAATATATACCTATCATTTAACAACACAATCGAAATTCATTTCAGTGTATTTTCTTATAATTAAGTTTCAAAAATGTCAACATTACAAAGAAAAACAAATGCTCACATACATTAAAATTCGTACGTGGACAAAGAAACGCGACGGCGCGCTCAATGCTAATTAGAGGAATCACGACACAGCACCACTGTGTCATGACCTCCACAGATGTCAAAAACGCTTGGTGGATATGACACATACTTAAACTACAAAAACTACTTAAGTACAAAAATATTCATGTGAACAATAATATTAGAATAGAAGAATTTATAGAAGAATATTCATTTGAAAAACAGAAAACAGTTAATAAATCTTTAATTTCACCTGATGAACCTAAACTTATATCACTGTGTTTTTTATTCTCTATAATAGAAATGTACACATGTGTTTTATAACACATTCTAGTAGAAAATGGTTAATATACTATTGACAAAACTAAAAAAAAGAGGGTTCAATTCCCGCTATATTATTTTTTAATACTTTTTTTATAAGTGCTGTATTATAGCATAGACTATCTTTATAATGACCTTGACGTAATATCTATCTATCTAAAATTTCTCTTCGACATCTTTCTTTTCGGCCTTCCATGTTGCTTAAAATCAAGCAACAGATCATTGGCCGGCAACAGCAAATGAGATACTTAGTAGGTAGTAAGAACAATGTACGACTACAACTAGTCTCATTAATTTAGAGTACACATACGATTTTTCTAGTTTAAGCTTAGTCAAAATATTTTCACGTAGTAACTATATCATATATGTATATTTTATTAAATTGCCTCACATAATCAAATGTACTTATTTTTTTATGCTTCAAGCATGATTTTTCGTAAATAATGTATCTGGGCTAGGCACCAGACTATTCTGGGGCGGGCATCCAACTCATCTAATATGAGTATCAAATTTCAATACGTAATGCCTCAAGAATTAGGCGGAAAGTGGCGTGACAGTGTTATAATAAGCAGCGAGCTGTCTTAACAGTAGGTACGGTTTTCTCTCTTTATAGCAGAGACTATATAACCATCATGAAAAACAAAACAGCTGAAAACTGGAGATGGCGGTGAAAGGCGACCAAAATATTTTTATGCCAAGTTTTTTTATTTGCGCTACAATTTTTTGCAATTTACCAAAATTATAATGTTTCTTTTAGTACAACTTGCCTGTTTCAAAAGTGTTTTATTTAAAATTTAATTTTTCTGCCTGTATATATCCCAAAATAAAAGAGTTACAAAAATATATATCGATCTATCTGCATATTTTTCTGTATATTCGTCATACATATCAGTAATGTCAATGTAAATACAACATGGCTGCCATCCAACTGAAAGACAACAAACAACAGTTGCTACTGTTTGATAGCAGATACAGATAATATAATTTTATGTACTCTATGTATAATTCAATGGGCGACTGTGTACGCACAATTTATCGCATTATATCTAATTACTCATTAACTCCATAAAATTTAATTACATTCAATTAGACTCTTTGAAATTAAAGAAAACATGCAAGTACACCTGCGTAATTGTAAATTATTAGACACTTATTCCTTTCATTAAAATATTAAGTAATCTCTTAAAATATTTACGGAAGTAATTTAAAATTGGAGTAAATATTAAATCGTTCATGTACCGACCTATCGTATGCAGTAATTTGGTCATACGTCTTGTTATAGCCATTACACAAAATTAAAACCTTGCCCACCCTTCATAAATCCTACCGAACACACCTAAATTCATATATAATTCAACCCCCCGAAATACGGAGAAACGAGACCAAGTGCCCTGTAAATTGTCAATACGACGAAAAGTTGGTCTGTTACCATACTTCACTAGGATTTTTAGAGCTAACCTCAAATAAAATGGATTCCATGCATATTAAAGTATCATCATGTGAGCGAAACGGTGGTTTATTCGTGAAAGGGTCGAGTTTATACTGTCGTTTTTATCGGTGAAAAGTCGATAGTAAAAGGAGATGTGGACATTTATGTTTGTGGAGCTGCAAATTCCGAAAAGTACCTACGTAAAAGGATACAAGCTAATACATACGGTTTTATTGAGTGCACTTACAGCAATTTACGTTTTACATCCTTTTAAATGAATTTACTAACAGAATCCTAGAAAACGCGCTCTGTACTTTTAAAAATGCAAACCTATTATATATGATCAATAAAAAGACTTTCTTAAAGCTCTTTTTACGGCTGTATTTTATTAACACAAAATATATTTTGTTTCAATTATTTCATCATATTTAATTTCAAAGGTAGTTATTTTAAAATAATAAGCGTAACTCATAACAACAAGTCAACGAAAGACGATTCTTTCCGTTTACAAAAATAGTAACATTAATTTTAAAACAAACATTTCTTACGAAATTGTACATAGTATTTAAAATGATACCTATAGTGTAAAAATATTTTTTTGCCTCACGCTGCATCCCGCTCAAAGCAGGGTAGGCAGAATTCCCTCTGCTTACGTCTAGTGTTCTACATTTTACTCTTTCTCTCAAACTTAACACCACGCTTGGCCTCTATACCAGAGCAAAAAATTGAAAATAGTAAATATTTCAATTCCTTGAGTGGGAATCGAATCCACAAGCTATTGCTTGACAGCACATGCTTGCGCCTCTACGCCACGACCATATATTCCTCCAAATATTCTATAGCAGTAATAGTAAAGTAAACGTAACGATACGATCGCGTCAATCGTAAATAGCGATAATAAAGCCGAACATAAGAGAGTGATTGGTAGAGCCACGCATAAAATTCAATCATGTTGGCACTGCGGTTACATTTATGGTTTATGGTGACGTTGCTCCCACATAACAACTGAAATGTATATCTTTATATTTTATGCTATTTTAACGTTGTTTTTATTATATAAAAAAATTAACACTCATGGCTTACCTATCATGATTATAGCCGATGGGTCTGGGTTTGATTTTCACACGAGGTGTTTTTTTTTATTTTGATTAAAAAAAAATTGCTAATACATTTGTGTTTAATTGTGTTCTTAAATTGTTGAGACCAAGAAGGTATATAACCTATCCAGTTATATTACAAATACGCTAAAATTAAAAATAGAAGTAAAAATAGAATAAGTTTCGTCTACAAATATCCCTCAAAATGAGTATTATGAATAAAATGAGTATAGTATACAACAAAAATGAATAACTTACAGAATTAGAAGTATAAATTCCTGAAGTTTAGTCGTAAGATTTTATAAATCTATCTTAATAAATAACGTTCTATTCTTATATGTAATGTACCACTAGCGCGACACTTGCACGTAAAGTAGTCTCTTTTGTTTTAAATATTGCACATTTCTGCAATTTTCACTTGATTTACGTTCGCACTATAAGACATTTTGGAATATGAAACTGAAATATTTTAAATTGTATTAAACAATAAATTTTATTTCACTTATAATATATACGATTTCTACTAGGACTTCTTAGAGGCCATCTTGGCGCGATGGTTGTAAGTCCGAACCCAATTCAGAACATTAAACTTTCGCTTAACCCCTTTAAAAAGATAAAAGTACCGAATTCTGTCACTAAGTGCTACTTATGAATAAAAGAATACGAAATATTTTGGCACTAGCTTTTGGCCCATTTTATAATGCCAGACAAAATTAAAACTGGAAATTTACTAAAAGTATTAAATATATCATACCTACATATATAATATGGTATTATGATGAAATTTCCAAATTGATTAGGAATGTAGAATTATAAAACCACACAACTTGTTTAAAGTGAGCTTTATTGGTCGTTCGAACTACAATGAAACTTAATTTGTATTAATTATGAACGATGTCAAAGATCAAAATATTTTAATCATAAATAATATTAATATGCCTAATGTTTATGTATTACAGAATTTTGCACGCTGTGTTCCTTTAAATAATATTAAGTATTAATAGTTATTATCATAACTGGTAATATTTCGAAATAGATATATTTTTATAAAATATATTCCAATATTTTAAGCGATTTCGAACCTGTCATATTTCCTAAAGTATATTATGTAACAATTGTATGATTGGTATATTTACACACAGTAAATAAATCTAATAAATTAATTTTTAACAAAAAGAAAAACCGACCGACTCTAGCAACGAACTAAAAAGTGAAATTATACAAAGATTTTATAATTTTGAAGTCGGTGCCAAGTAAAACAAACAGGCTTAGTAATTAGATATAGTAGTAAGGTTGTTGAAGCATTAGCTTGACTCTTTTCTTACAGAAGTCGGTTAAAAAACAGAACAAAGAAACAGATATCGGTCATTCGCTATAACTCTTTTACAAATTAACAAATATATCATCGGCTTGAACCAAACGATTGTTTATTTATTGGAGGGAAAGCGGAGAGCGGAATGTATTAGCAGCAAGTCCTCTGGACCTCTCCTGCTCTAAGCGGGGTTAAAAGTGGAACAAAATAAAAGCTTAATCTACATATAATTGTGGCGTCAAATCTAGCGAAAAATATAATATATCATAATATTAACACTATATACCTCATCATTAGGTCAAATCAATAAAAACTAGATCCAAATTGATTATAGAAAGCATAAAATTAATACTTTGATAGCTGACGTTGATATGAAAATATCTTATGGAATCAACGAGGCCATTTATATTCATTAAGTAACTTCACGCGGTGCCAAGAGCATAAAATTAAAACAACATCACCAATACTCGTAAATTTTTCATTATCAATTTGGTCGTTTCGCTTTGTTGTATTAAGATATAGATTTTTAAACGTGATTTTACGCTTGCCATCTACACCACCGGCTTGCATGTAAATGCACGATGATACACATCTTATCGCAGCATTTTATTTATTACAATTTTTTTAGCTTTTCGTTTTATCCCGCATATAGCAGAGGCAGTGAAGGAATTTGAGAACCTGGTATTAAGATTCTCTGTTCCCATTAAGACATTTATGTTCCCCACTTATATTGTTTTAACAAAAGCTACCGTTTTAAAAAACTTATAAAATTATTTATTTCGTATCGTTGTCATTTATTTTTTTTATAATTTTTGTATTAGGCTAGGCAGAAATTTAATGTCAAATAACTCCGTTCTCCGCTTTCCGTTCACATTCAACACATTAACTAGTTTTAGAATAAAATTTATAACATTACTTACCATAAATATTTCTGCGCCTATTTTTTATAACATGCGTTCACATTATATATTTATTATTTTTCAAGTAAAATTATATTATTTTAAAAACATTTAATTTATTAAACATCCTTATTAAATAAGTAAATTTATATACCAATTCAAAATTCCGAATCTAGAGCAAGTTCCAACCACTTTACGTTTGACGGTTTCAATGCAATGTAAAAACAAAAACTTATTCAAACAAAGACGGATTCGTCCGACTACAAATTAAAGACAGGTGTATTTTACATCTGCATAAATCTCAATCAACATTTTATTTTCTTTTTGTTTTCCTTCATAATGACTCGATTTGATGCTAATTATGTTGATACATGAGCTTGTCCTTTATCTTTGGGCATCCAGGTTCTAATTTTAGGTGCCGTATACACTGTGAAAATAATAAAATGAATGAAGGACTACGATTATATAAGGAACTTTTAAAATTACAATTTCTTTGAGTTTGAAAATATTAAACTGTCATTGTGTACAACTATAATTTATTTATATAATTTATTTCATAAAATAAAAAACTTTAAAATATATTTTTTTTTATGTTAATAAGAAGTAAATGTGAGCCCGTAAGCGTGACAATTTTAGGTTCAAATCCCACTCGGAGAAATAAAACAATTAGTCTTTTCATTCCTTCGTTATAGTAAATGCCTTATTGAATTCAGCCATGCAATTTCTTGAATTCTAAGAGAAAGTGGAAGACTTAAGTTGTGAAGCTGGTTTCCTAATCCTTCTTTAATAATAAAATTTAAGTTTATCTTTTACATATCAGATGTGAAAGTAACTTAAGTTACTAATCAAGAGGATCAATCAACAACCCCTAATAAAATGTCCAACCAAAGGGTGTTCAAATGTAACGCTTGATAGAGTTACACAATGGGTGGTTCTTTATCCATTTTTTATCGAAAACAAGTTTAGAGCGGAAACAAGAGAAAAGGGTTAAATATGAATTTTAAAAAAGGATCGTGATTAGAGACACTATGTTTTTTGATATTAATTACTAATATTATGTATAAATTATGTATATATTATGTATAAATTATGTATAAATTGTTTAATTCATTTCGTAAAATGCAAGCCGAAACCGTATAATAAAGCTAGTATCAAAAGATATGTACGTCATCTTAATAGGTAGGTTATTGAAAAGAAAAATAGCTTTATTGTTTAAAATCCAAAAAAAATAATATTAAATTCTTTTTTTAACTTCAATATTTTAATTTAACAATATTTTAACTTTAGAAAATAGAGAGCTATATAAATTAATTTGTATCCATTGAAGACAGACACTTGTTTTAAAAGTAAAACAAGCAGGACTTTTATCACAGTGTTGAAACTTCACAACTGCCCAACACCAAACGCCACACTGCACTCATCACCTCCACATGTTCATTGTTTTTTATCGTGATACACAATTGGAAAACTAAAGTTATTTTTAACTATAAATGTTTATTTAAGTTAAATTTTTATTCACAAAGATAACGTTCAAAATATCCTGCCACGCACTATAAAGATGTAGTTTTGAGATCGATTCCGACTCGTAGGAATGAATCACATTTGAATTCAATGAATTATATCCACTAGTCCATCCGTAAATCAATACTCAACATTGAATCCACTCTAAACCCCAAAAGAGAACGAAAAGTTGAGAACGGAGTGTCTTAAAACTAGATTTTCTCTGCTAACACAGAGCTATCTATACACAGAAGATATGAGAAGCAATTAAAAATCTTCATACAATTAACATCACACATGCACATACAAGCTATGATGAATGAACATATAGATACCGATCACCTAACTGTATCATCCATTTCATTGTACTACCACTGTCGTATTATATTTATACAAGATCTATATCAAAAGAATAATGTTTTCTACTACGTTCAAAGTCGACTGGGTCATGTTATATTAAAAATCCACTTTCTAATATACGACTTATATCAATTTGCTGAGCACCATAAGTAATTACAACGAATGAGCGGTCTTGACAAATGTATCGTGATGTATGTACCGTACAAATTTGATTGGTTTCGGTTTTCACGCGGAGCTTGGTGGATGGGTTGTTCGTGTAATATAGACTTTGTGCTTTTAAATTACTGGTGCTGTAGATACTAAAAATGTTATGGTCAGCGTTTATAGTAAATATATATCAAGCTGGTTTTGTAGGTCTGGCTGGATAAAATAAAAAAATATTACAATATTTTATGTACAATTTAGATATGTTGAGAATTTTATTTCCTATAAAATCTTATTAGGCTCCATTTTTTGGGGAATTGCAATTTGTAAATAATAAAAAATAACAAAATATTTATATCCTGTTCCAAAATCATAGGACTTATATATTTTACAAATCATGGAAGTCCGCTTTTCAACACGCAAAGCCTCCAGAATTTGCTGGAAAGTGCGAAACGGAACTGTCTTAATGGAAACGGAGTGTCTTATCACTAGGTTCCCAGACTCCGTCTACGCACGTTGGTATATGCGGCAAACAGCGTAAAGCTATATAAAATGTATAATGTGTGTGTGAACTGAGCAAGGGTGGCAAATGTTAAGAACAATAAAGCGACATTCACATCACATAGCCGTTTAATATACTAACTGATAGGAAAATTTTAAATATATAATTGAAAAAAAAAACTCCGACACAAAAAACTCATATCCTTTAATCAACTAGAAAAGAGCAGGTGATCTTCAAACAGTTGCACATATTTTCTTGAAGCATTGCTAAGAACCCAATTATGTCATTTTTTCAAAAAAAGAACTTGTTCAAAATCGGTTGATCCATTTGGAATTCAGATACACACAAGTATCCAGCGAATGGTAAAAGGCGATTTTAATTTACTACTGGACATCGATCAATATTATTAAGCTCAATGGTCAAAACAAATACGCAAGAACGCAATAAGTAAATCACATTAAAACATTAAAAGCCAATTAAACGAATTTACTCTCGGTATTTACAAATGTGCTTAAAAGATGCAAATCGAATTGATTTTTATTTTTTAAATGTAGGTCAACCAACATGACACAGTCGTTGCGGGATTAATTCCCTAGTAACTTAAATGTAATAAAAATAATTTAATATTCATTTTAATAGATAATTTTGTAAAAAAAATATATATAAAATTATTGAAACATATAATATATACTTACGTACTTATCTAATTTAAACGGCCAATCTTAAAACGATTCTTTACACACGTATCGTCAGTATCCTTTTCTTCACCCCAGTAGATTTTTAGCATTTGTTTTTTAATTTTAATATTTACTTAGAGTAAATAATGCCTAAACGTCTGTTTTTTTTAACATATTTAATTTAATGTGCGACGCAGTATTAAAAACTTATCAACAGAATAATCATAAGAGCCCGTCAAATATCATTATCATTAAATGATGGATGGCTAATTCTTCAACAGTATCAGATAGTATACCTGTAAGAGTATAAGATGCGTGGGACAGTCCACACAATGGATCATTTAAATCAAGTAGCTATATCGGAATAATCGAAGTCCTTCGATTTAAAAAGCTTTTAAAGTTAAAAGAAAGGTCATAAAAATAACATTAAGCACGTTTTATTTATTGAGAACATTGCGACTCGATTGAAACGCACCTAATTTGTGGTGGAGTTGGGCCTTAATATCATTTAAAAGAAAATAAAATGGCGAGAAATATTACAAAAATGGATTATTTTTTAATATTTTAAAGGAAAGCGATTAAGGAGATGTAATTATAGGTATATATATAGTTTTCTTAGTAAATAGACTATTTAAGTTTAAAAAGCCTTAAAATCTGAATAGATCTCGTGAGATTAGCACGTTCAACCAAACAATCTTTTCCTCTTTATAATATTAGTACACACAAGTTCTGTGAAATTTCTAACAAGAAGTATCTAAACGGAAGAAAATAAGAACATAATAATTTATTAAAAAGATTTCTGAAGATATTATGAAAAAGAACATGTAGCATTTTACGTTTTTATTCCGAATATAATAAATATATTATATAAGGTTTTATAAAGAAGTATATTCATATTTGCCACTTGTCATGTACCATGCAATTTAAATTTCTTCGTTGTAAATTATATGAATAAATCATCAAATAAATATCAAAACAGTGTAAATAATGTCTGTATATATAAAAGTTATGGCCATTCATACCGACAAGTACAAAGGCAGGCGGCTAATATTTTTTTATGTCAGATCCATAATTCCGGCGCTAAGATGGACGAAACCTGCAGCAAGCAAACAAATTTACCCAAATTATTCACCGACGCGAGAGTTGAAATTATGATCAATATATGCGCCTGCGGCTCCTTACGGAGTTCGTTCTTATTACTGTTGAAATATACGATATCGTATACCCAACGTTGACGCTTTCTTATTCTTTATTTTGAAAATACGCAGAGGTTCTCGGTTTGATTTTTATCTTATCTAAATTATCTTTATTTCTCCGGTCTCATAAAGCAAAATACGCACTTTTGCAAAAATAGACAATAAATGCAGGGCGAAGAGTTGTGAGACAAGATTCATTTGATATATTTGAAATCTCATCAAAAGTACCTAACCATGAAAAACAAATAACAAAGAATATTTCTTTTTCTTTAGATATTTAAAATAATTTTCTAATGCAAAGCTTAAAATTTAGATTTTTATCCCCGTATAGGTTTCAGTTAGGCGCGACACACGAGTACCTACATCCAATATTTATGTGCTCGTAAAATTCGAACATGCTCTGTATGCCCACTAAAAGGACAGCAGACGCTTGTATGCAGCGATCAAAAGGAATTGAATAATAAAACCTGCATACGTTCTGTGAATCATTATCATTATCGCATGCAACATAAAACCAAAAGATGATACATTTATACAAAGATTTTTTCTTATTTTCATATAGCCTCATCCTCCTTCTATAGTCTCCTTCGCCCAGTTTTCGAAACATAGAGTCTCCTAGAGGAGCTTAAAGCTTTATGTTGGTACCAGAGCATACAACTGATCGAATGAGCATCAAAATGGTAATAATTTATTTTCCCGAGTGGACATCAAACCCACAATTGTCGTGTTTCCTATCAGACACCGTGAAACTGCCCTACAATGGCGTCAAAAAGAAGGCCATTCACGAAAGTCTCGACGATAGTCAATATTCTCACAGTTCTTTTGTGTGTGTTCTCATGTACTATGTACTTTTATCTACTTTCATAAATGATTGTTAGCATATTCAAGAGATAACAGCAAGAAAACGGGTGTTAGCATGCATCCCTCACTAATATTTTATTGTTTAGTAGTTTTCTAAATAAATATCTAGATTATTAAAACTAAGCTGTATCTTTTATGAACAACTTTTATTAATATACACCAAATACAACAATATCCGTCATTTGTATGTTTAAATATCAAACGCTCAAACCGCACACTTTATTAAGAAAGATTATGAAATCTGATTTTCACCTTAAATATGATAATAAATATAAAATCTACCAATTTTATAATAGCGATATCACGAATTACTAGCGAAGGTTTCCGATCAATTAACTATATTGCCAAAGTTTATTCGCCGTTTGACAACTTAATGGGATTTTCAGTGTCGATCGCTCTTAATTAGATAGCGCTGAGGCCCGAGGCTGGACAAATATTTTAATTTTAATGTCCGCTACGCGCCACCCACGGTACCTTAGGCGATAGTAAAGACTATTTATAAAATGAAAAATACGTAACTGTCTTAATGTTTTCATTGAACACGTATTTATTAAACGTATCAAAAGATAAATTTTATCATTGTAATAAAAACATGTTTTTGTAGAGGAATCTAATGGTATTCTTTTTTTTAAATATAGATTAACAAACAGGAAACTGTATTGATAGCAATTAATAAAAAATAAATAAAGCAATGATTTCTTAAAACTAATTATATCTAATTATTTCTTATATTTGTCATAATAAAAATGTTAATTGGCAGAGCGAGGAAATGAAAACATTAAATATTTCATTATTTCGAGTGGGAATCGAACCCACCACCTGTTGCATTACAGCCTTATGCTTGCACCTCTGTACCACGACTGGTCTCAACAAAAATTAATTACAACAATTAATTTAAAAACAAATCAAACACAAATAGGGATGTACACAAGAATGTACAATTGTACATTCGAAGACAGCTCCTGACATATGTCAAACAAAAACAAAATGTCGGCGACAGATTATCTGTCCGTGTCCATTGCTACCGATGCCGCGATAACGTTATGACGTTGACGGGCTAATTCGACATCGCCTTACGCACTGCACCGCACTATTCGTCGAATTGATATGGAAATTAACATACTGGCGATAAGTTTTGCTTATAATATTCTTCTTTATTTTTTGTTGATAGAGACGATTGACTTAATTATTTGCTGTTTTGACTTGTTGGTAACATTAAGCATTATAAATAGAAAGAGAGAAACTGTTGTTAAAACACTCCGATTTACACTTTCCGTCCACTTTTTAAGACATTGAGTGTTGTAACTCGACGACCGGTTTCGTCTTATTATCAGAGCGAGGAAATGAAAATAATTCTTTCCTCCAAGTGGAAATCGAACTCACAAACGTCGCTTTTACAATTTGACTATTATATGATATATTATTTAGACTTTACGCCGTTGCAACACGACTAATAATTTGAATTAAAGAAAATATATTTTGATACATTCTTAAAACAAATGTAAATTTACTTTTTGAAAAACATATTTGAAATAAGTTATAAAGCCATCCAGTATTTTTTATCTTTTAAGAATACGAGTGAATAGGCACTACCTAGGTAAGCATGCTCCACCATCGTTCGCATCGTCACTCACCACCTGATGAGATAGCGGACAAATGCTTCCCTATCTACAATAAAAAAAAACGTATCTACAGACTACACACACATACAATGTTAGGCTTCATTTAACTGTTGTTTACTTAATTACCAAAAAATAACAACAATGAAACAACATAATTTTATTTCAACGCTTGCGCTTTGAAATCATGGCAAAAAAAAATACCTCGACAAATAAGCAAAAAAATCAATTTGCTTTTACTTAGCCATAAACTGTAGAATCCATTTAATAGCAATAAATGGAATATCTAAAAGACGGCGAAAAATAATGTAAAATAAAAACGTTTAAGACTAGTAAGTACTCGTATCTATAAAACTGAAATAAACATATCATTTAAAATCTATTTTATTAGTTCTATCCTTTTAACAAAGAGCAATTTAATTAAATGATGATTAATACCGCACATAAAAATAACAACCCGATAAAGTATTACACTTATTGAGAATCGCAAGTTTTTATGGCGCTATTATTGCTTGTAAACGAAAGGAATCGATATTAAATTATACCAAAGCAATCTTTCGATTTTTAAGGTCCGTGTAACCAGGTAGGGGGTTCGAATTAATTACGTCCTCCATCATGATTGCATTCTAAAAGATTTGGGTTATCTTTTTGGTGAACATCGAAATGTATATTTAATTAATTATATTTGGTAATATTTATTGTTTGCTGAATTTTTGAGAAATGAAGTTTGTTGTTTTTTTATTAAAGTAATAAAAAGGTAAACTAAAGTAAAAAAAAATCTTATAAACGAAAATATATAATCACATGACATTTTTGCATGATAATTTAAGTAAACATAAAAAAATAAATCATAGATATTCCATTGGATTGTTAGTACAATAGCAACAAGACGGGCAGGAAACGCATTCTTTAAGCAAAAAATGTTGGTTAAATGAACCAACAAAAAGTAACAAAAAAGTCGATATTGAAATCTGTACGAATAAACTATGATCATATCTCACGTATATAATTATTTATTTATTTATTATAATCAATGCTATTATCATTTTAATTCTTATGTAAATGTATATTTTTGTGTGACTTAATTACTGACACATTAAAGAAATAGGAACTGAAATAAATATTTAAATGTGCTACAAATAAAACTGATATTATATTTAAAAAATATAAATCAATCAAAAACTACATATGGTTCATGTAATTGCAATTACCATTCTTCAACTTTGATAAAATAATCAAATTTCCATTCAAGACAAATTTAATTGAATATTTAACACTTTCCCACTCTGGTAACTACAAAAAATACAAATATAAAAAAATATATATTAAATCTCACAAATTTTCAGCTTAAACATTATATTAAAAGCCGATACACTATCACACATTAAGTTTTATTAAAACTAGCACCGCAAAGAAAATCTAATCTTAAATAACGTCTCTATCAATAACTCCATCGTAGCATACCCCGTATACGTAACGGTAGAGCAGCTCCTCGCAAGCGGTGGCTGTCACTACCGTGGCCAGTTCCTTCCACTCTGTTTGAACTTCAAAAAGCATTAGACTAGAGTTTGTTTCAGCAGATTTTATCTTACCATTGCTACTGGCTGCGCCTGAATGCTATTGGCTACGTAATGATCCGCAATTAATGTTGTATGTACATACAACATGTCAAATAATATGCTATACTGTCATTATTATTATTTAGCTATACTAGCCGCCATATTTGTAGCTGTACTTTGAATAGTTAATCTACGAGTAGTATGTTATGTCGTTCTATTTTATCTGTGGTATCCTTATAAATTCTTTCGAATCTACATGTGGTTTTATTTCATTATATATTTACGTATGTAAGTATCAGAATTTATAATAACCTTCAATTATAGTTTCAATGGATGCTCCATCAGTGATTAATTTAATAAAACCCACTCCTGCGAGAGGTTAATCTTAACCCGTTGATGATTTTTTGCTTAGACGGCTGTTTCCCGCGGGATTCCTTCTCGTAGTACTCGCTCGACCGCTCACACCTAATTGCTCTCAATGCTCGCGACGAATTGACTCGCCACGGAAGTGATTTCGGCCGGCGTTGACTCATCGGCATCAACTAAAACTTATTTCCAGTCACGTAATAGAATTATCTTATTATATATTATTTCACTGTTTTTAACGATATTCTATGGAAGATTTTTTGATTGGACGTAGGAACACGATCCAAGTTATGTATCGTTAACCTTAAAAACACCTACCATTCAAGGCCACAGCTTCAATGTGCTCGTAATTTTGGCCAACTTCGTAAACAGTTGACAAAGTTCGCGCTAGAGACACTTATCTACATTATAAATTGGATAAATGGAAACAAAATTCGTTTCTACTACATGGAAACTAAGCTGAAAATAGCATAAATGATTTGACAAGCAGCATGCGTGCCGCTCCACTTTATTGGGCTTAGCTTCGATAAATTGGCAACAAGGCCGTAACTTGCTGTACAAAGTACGGCGCGAAGGATTCATCGAATAATTGTGCTGCCAATAGCTTACGCAGAAAGCCCTTTATTTTTACCGAAGCTATGCAAAGCAGTCGGTGGCATTTTAATGTAATGGTTGAACACATAACAGCACTTAATTTTGTCCTAATGCGTGGCCAAAGTACAAGAGTCTTGTCTTCTGGCCCACTCTGTTTTCCTCGGGAATATCTGAATCGTCGATGAGATAAGCAAGTATTCTTTAAATATGCAAAGCGCAAACTTTGTGGTGCAGTCTTCCGACAGGATACTGAATAATTTTACACGCTCTTAAGGCTTGCGTGTCTTGTTAATTTAAGAGCTTTACATTGACAAAGTTAAAAGGCTTTTAATTATTCAGAGATTGAGAAAGAGTTATTGCCATCGATAAGCTTAACGAAGACAAAAAACGTTGATGACTCTCAATTCTCTTAATCAAAGGACATCGATAGCGTTCGATAAAGAAAAATTACCTGACCTAAGTATTGTATAACGAAACAACACAATAAATCTTATGGGAAATGCTTATTTAAGCGTTAGGAATTAAGTTTCATTACACAATTTCTGAACATCGTCATAAAACACTCTTATCTTTACCAATAAATATTAGTTCCATACATAAAACATTACACCATGTTTATATTCACGATAAAACTATTTAAGTCCGAAACGGGACTCGTTCGTTGTAGTCAGAGATACCCAATAGCAGCCACTGTGTCACTGGATAATTAACAAGGATAAACGGGCGTCCGCGATAGAGCTCCTGTTCTGTCTGAGTGTTGCCAACATCGGGGCATAACTTAACGCTAAAGCCTATGCTGGCATTTTTCTAAAGACAATACATGCTCCTCGGCCAATGAAATATTCAGAGTGCTTGAAGAATTCTTATTCTCGCACCCGCTAATGAATAGCTATTCTTTGGGCATTTTAACTATGGCCGACGGAATGGCATTTGTGTGTACAGGTTTCTTAAAAGGTCTCCCGATATGCGTTGGACCCTTTCCGCTTAGTTTAATTTATGGACACGCGTACTTTTTACTTTATTTACATTAATTATTGTTCACATTAAAATTTTGCCCCGCGAGCTTCAGGAGTTTCTGCCTTTTTTGTAATAAATTAGTAAATTACTTTCAATATAATTACGCCGTGGTAGCAGAGTCGGCACAGTTCCGTTTAATCGTGATTCAAATCTCAAGCAAACTATATATCTAAATATATACTTTTTTTTCTGTTGATATCTAGATATTCCTCTATCCTCAACACTCTCTATTAAAGAACAGAAAGTAAAACTTGAAATGAAGCATTACTTCACGTCATGTCGCGCTATCCATTTTTAAGCAGGTTACAATAGTGCCGCTGTCACCAGAATATTTAAATATTAATGTACTTTCTGTCTAAATTGTGTTTTTTTCTATAGAAATGTAGGGAGGTGTCAAAGAGACCCATGACTGTACTTCCTTTAAGAAACTACCTTGTTTACGCTCACCGAACATCGGTTTTAGACACTATCGTGTACAAAGATTTATGTTCATGCAAACAGTACTTATACGGTTATCGGGAAAACAAAGCAGAATCTTATTATGTGGCCATATTTGAAAGAATCTTTATAATTAGGAAAACAAATGATTTGTTGTTTAATGCAATTCATGTGATTTCTCATATAGGATAAACACTTACACCCATATTTTTATAAGTATACCCATAAATCGTTATCAAGATTGATCTTAGTTTTGAGAGTGGTTTTATTTATCTTGACGAAAATGTATATTTTTAATACATATATACAAATACGCTTGCCGCCCGAATTCGATTTATTAGCTTCAAGTGACATCGTGTTAAATAATTGAACTCAATGCCACATTTTGTCTATCGGGGCGAGAAATGAAAATAATTCATTCCCTCGAGTGGATTGAAAAACCCTCACGTTCATAGTCAGAAACTGAACACCATTGCACTACGATGCCCACATAAAAATACCGTGTACTCAGACAATATTCCATTACTTCACCACGACCTGTAATATAATTAACATAAACTCCTTTAAATTTTATTACTTACCAAATTTTCATTAAAAAAGATCTCAACCCAAATAAATAACTTTATGAAAACAAGCCATATTTTGAGAACGCCTGCAAGTACAAACAAAGGCTTAAAGATAAATCTTAATATTGCCGCAACAGTGGGGTATAAAATTTAAAATTTACATTCCTTTGGCGGTTTATCGACGAAAAATGACTAATTTATATTTTCAAATAACAATGAACCATAAAAATTCGAAATACTCTCCATAAAGAATCTGTCGTGAATACCGAAATATGATTTGTTTGAGTTAACTCCGCAGCGAGCAGTGGGCATTCGACTAATCGTTTCCTTACAATCTTGGAATTAAAACAATGTATATTTAATTTATTTCTTGTATATTTTAAATTATATGATGAAAATTATATTATCTTAATGACCATGGTGGAATAACTGATTACATTGTATATGGTATAACATGTACATATTTTTTGGATGTGTTCGCGACTTCGATTTCCCTGTTGAAACTCCAACTGGATTTATTAGATTAATAGCGAAAGTTGTGAGTCTAAATCTAAGTCGGAAAAATATCATTTATATTCGTAATATTTTTAAAATGTTAGTCCACGATAAATAGAAAAATATCTTATAAGACGTATAATACATGAGCTCTGACCACTAAGTCATCCGTTCTTATCAAAAGCTTGTTACAACTTATTTATGTGGTTAGATATTTTTACAAATTACTGCTACCTTAAGATTATAAGCCAGGAATTTACATTTGGCATAGCAGAAGTTGGAAAGTGGAGTATATAGTGACCAATGTGGAAGATGGCTTAAGATATAAAAAAAATAAGTTCGCTTATACTTGTTATTGCAATCAATAAAATTGATATCTATTTTATATGCACCAAACCTTTACAATTTTCATATCTGTGTCAAGATAATATGCAGAAATGGATAATCTGTTTATAAAGCTGCCGCTAGAACTTGAATGCAGAATACGAAACTTATTTAATTAAAATATCATTACTAAATAGTGTAAAATATAAAATAATACTACTAAATATATTCTGTGATCACAAATTGTAAAGCAAATATTAATAATTTTAAATAATACGCGGTAATAAAAAAAACTTATTGAATTAAGAAGTGATATTTTAGCCTTCTATAGTATATTCGGTAATTTATACAGGAAATAGAATGGAATGGAATTTAGAATAGACTTCTTATTGAAGTGCGATGGCGCTTGCAGCTCTATTAATCACGTGGGTGACGGACATGACCCGCACGCCCACGTTACGACAAGAGTTACGAGATTGTAACATTCATTCCGGGATAAAGTTACTTATCTTTTAAACTTTAGCTACTTTCTGTTATCGGGTGAGATTAAAAATGTTTTATTTTGTGAATGTGGATTATCACTTGCACAATATTTAGAAAATTAGTAAACAATTGATATTATATCATATATTTATTAGCAATATTTCCAAGACGATATCGGTTTTGAAAATGAGTTTTGTGTATTATTTATGTAAAAGGTGGGTTATGAAACTCTTCTTCTTGCTCTGGCCAAATAGCACTTATCATTAAGTTTTTACATTAATTTTTTTTGTAGCTTTACAGCAGGAAAACCTGACAAAAGAGAACCTAGTGTGAAAATACTCCACACCGAAATATTACATATCGAGTGGCAAATCGTCATTTGGCGCTTTACCTTGTTACCTGAGCGAGGAAATGAAAATAATATAGTCCTCAAAGTGGGAACCGAACCCACAATCGTTGTGCTTTCAGTCATATACTGTGATAATGAGCTAATTAAAATATAAGTTAAAAAATCTAATTGTTAACTAATAATAATGCTTTATTTTAAGACACTTCCTACGTATCGGTATCGTTCACGCTATTTCAAACACAAGTTCCGTACGCTCCGTTTACCTTTATCTCCAGTCGGAAGATTCCACGAACAACATCAAGCAATATAAAAGCAATAAGGCTTTAACGGCAGCCTTATAGACATTCTACAGGTGCAGTTACAGAATCCGAACGTTGAATGAGACAGGGACAGCCGCGTATGCAGATGTTCTCCATACAAAATTATCAATGACAGATTGAAATTTATTGACCTCTCTGTAATATGAGATTTATTATGAATAATTCATTTATATATTTTTTTGTATAGATCTAGTTCGTCTTAATTATTATATGTGTAACTACGAATGTTAATCGTTGAATTTAATGTTAACTTTTTTGTCGAATATAATTTATTATTTAGGCAAGTTATTTATTTTGTTAATTTATTCACGTTTTATTAAATAAACTATATTAGGGATACTAAATATTTTTTAAATAACTTTAACAGAATATGAACAGAAATAAAAATTAATATATTAAATATACCTTATTTAATATTTCAATATCTATCCTACGCGCTCTACGATAGCTTCAAATTATTTAACAAACACCAAAAAATTAGAACTCAAAACGCCGTTATACTGAAAATAACGACTGTCACGACCTTGCCGAAGACAGCGCCGCCATTTGTTCCTATCAATGGTATAAAGGAAATGTCCCAGGCGAGATCACAAAAACATAAGTTTATCTCCCCAGCCTCCGTTGTTTGGCTCTAATTGGCTAATTGGCATACGATACGACCTATCTGTTCGTCCCCGATTCCTTCCTGCAGATAATCGTGGCTACCGCTGTCGCCCTGATGGAGTACTTGATCGATATCATCAGCTCCATTGAATTACGCTGCTTGAAATATAATCGTGAAATTACAAGACCTTTTATTGTAGTTGCTTAAGTTTATTGGCTTTTGGTCTGTTTTTGTTTTGTTTATAGTTGGAACGGTTATCTTATTATGTAATGTATAACGTTCTAAATTGCTATCTATTTCTAGACTTTCGTCTTAGTGCGTAATTATTGTGTTTATTGTATTATAATATGATAAGAAAAGTTGTTTGCTCAGTTTTGATAACACACAGGTATATTGTGTAGAGTGATTGATTGATTGACTCGTATTTATATAGATTGCTCTCAGTAGTCCTTTCTCGTACTGGTAACAAGAAAAGCGCATCGTTGAGTTTGACCACTTAACTCACACCAAGTCTCGAAATTACATAAGATAAATTCTCGTAGATATAGCTTGAAGCTAATATATATACTGTTTTTCATATTTCACAAGTCGCAACAAACGTAGAATAAACATAGAAAAAATATATAGAAAACAAAAGCGAATCCCGAATCCATATCGTCACATTATTAATAAAAAGGAACAATACAGTTATAACAGTCAAACAATCGGCTCCCAAAGGAACGCGTTAACTGAAAAGTTCCTTAACAAATCATGATACCCCCATGTCACGTCTGCAGTGGGTACCTGGCCTGCCCCTCGCGAATACATTTTTAAAGCACCGCGCACATGAAAGGGAATACGAAACTCATTCGAAAGTGCGGAAATACGTCACATACATCAACTGAAATAGAAAAAAAGAAAATCACGAAAAAATCCCAGCTCTGGTACGCTACTACAATTTGGAGAGGCGAACGGAAAAAGATCACCTGCATTATTTATTAATTTCAGCGACATATTTCATGAACACCTTCAATGAATGTCACGAAATTCTATTTCGAATGCTTTCAAATGTGCATTTTACGTTAAAATAATCTGTAAGAATTTTTTTAATATAATATGACGACATTTCGCTTTATCATTTTGTTAAAAATGGAAGCTGCTTAATAAATAATTTAAAGCAATTTGCTGAACTGCTGCGTAAGTGCAATAACGTACATATTCTCTTTATATGTTACTTTAATCAATAAAATATATTATAGCACCAGTCCAGTCCAGTCCAGAGCAGTCAGTGCAAGGCCAGTATCTGGATAAATAGAGTGGAAGTGGGCATACCCAATAAATCGTTGAGAGCTCGAGCGGTATGGTCTGATTGTTCGCAGCGTGCGTCGGTATTACACAATGTGCAATTAGGTATGGCCCCAAGGTCGGTGAAAGCAGCACGTGGATTTTGTTTTCATTGCTCACAGTAAGATTTAATACTGTATTGATCAGAAATTGTATAATTATATTGAATAATTTGTTCACTAAGGCCAGTTATGGCCAGGCACAAGCGTGTTATTGTAATACGGTGGTTGTAAGTGCGCTCCACTCGTGGAATTGAATTATTATTTATTTGTATTTTCATTTCATTTCTTCGTTCTGGTTTCCGACACTTAACACGCAATGCCTGGAAAATTCGATGGAAAGTGGGTAACGGAACCTTAGCACTAAGTTCCCTACGCCTACCCTTCTATACACGGAATAAAACGTTAAAGCTAAACAAAGATTTTTCTTAAACCTTGAAAGCGTAAAGTTGTTTTGGATGAGGTTAAATAATTGACAAGTTGTAATGTATAGTTTTGTAATATCGAAAGTGTGTCATATCTCTCTATACACTATTTTCTAATATTTTCAATGTTTGATTATATGGTAGTTAATTTAAGTTTGTGTTTTTTTTAATTAACCTGTTGAACCACTCACTATGAATAAGTTATATGGGCAAAATCAATTAGATATCATATTTCAATATTTGAATATATATTTTTTTCACTTTGATGAACCGATTAAATTTTAAAAAGTAAGTCTAAAATCCAGATCATACTAATATAACCCTCACGCTAAGCTCGTAGTTGTTATCATTACGAAAGAAAAACTCAATTTTTTACAAACGTATGTAGGTAAGTTTCATTTTATTAAATACATAATAATAATTCATTTCGACATAGCTTCTGACGTGACGGATCTGGATTCAATACTCATGCGGGTGAATAAACTGCTTTAATTATCTCGCTCTGGAAAGAAAACATAGTACCTACTACAGTGTTAAATTCCACCACTCAACAAACCGTGTCGCGAAAAGAGGCTGAAAGGAACCTAATACTAGATCCCTTCTCACATGTGGGAACCTATAAAAATAATTAGCTTAGCTTACAAAAAGCTTTCCTGGCTATCTCTTCCTATATTCGTATACAAAGTATTCTGCAGCACATACCCCTACCTGTACAGCGTCCGATAACTTCAGTTCACCCTAATTAGTTTAACCTAACGCGCTGATTTGCATGTTTAGGCAACAGAAATCAGATTACACCTAATTGCTTCATGTGAAAGCTCGTAACCGTCAACCACGCACCGGTAATGTAATCGGAAAAACACCTTAAATAGATTATATCTTGCTATCATTTGGAGAGCAAAACTTTAATTAACGCCTTTTATTGCACAATATTTTTTTTATGAAAAGTTGTCTATCTATAAGAATATTTAGAGCCTATTAAAAGGGTAATATTTGCTTTACTTATAGGTTTAGTTAATTTAACTGGAACTCATAGATTGGTTTAGGTTGTAGGGGGTTGTGAAACATACTTATTTATAATTTGAAAGATTTTGATTTATTTATAATTTGATTATAATTTATAAAAATGAAAATATAGGATTACATATATGAAAGAAATATACATATTATATAGAATATATCCCTATCTGGTTTTTTATTTTGTGTGAACGAATATAGAATACAACAGTAACGATGTGGTTCCGTATATCCGCTTCCCTTACCGCAGAGTTCCGCTGAGAGCACGCGATGGTCCCACAGAAACGTTAAACGTGTATTGTCTACGTGTGATCTGTTTGTTTTATTTTTATGTCCCTTCCGTGTACACAGTTCAACCTGATTTGGAAGAAAATAAAAAATATTCTATTTCTTTCTGAACTAATTTAAAAGCGGCATTGAAGTTAATGAAAAAAATATCATAAAAATTCGTATTTTTTTCTTCTTGTTACCAAAACGAGCAAATTGATTTTTTTTTATCTCCGAGTGAAATCTACCTCACAACCGCCACACAAACAACCGGTCACCAGGCTGCTACGGAACGACTGCCACAAAGGTAATATAGGTAATAGAATGTCCCAATTGGTAATAACTTACTAAGAAGATTGGTCTCACCACTTGTGGCTTATTAGAATTTATTACATACCTGTAAGTCTAATACTATTTTAACGCATTCAAGTTCATTAAAGGAACATAGGTACCAAGCAAGGTATAATAATTTTAAAATCACTAATCTCATTAGTTTGTCAAAGTAGGTACTGGAAGATCTCACTATCTCTGTTTTCACATTCAAATAGAACTATTATGAGTTAATTGGCAGAGTTCAATACTATATTTTATCTAATAAGACTCAAAAAATATAATAAAATTAAACACTACAGAAGATGTTGGCCAGAGACAACGCAGAGTCTAAACACTCCGTTCTGCACATTCTACCATATTTTCACATTGAGGACAAGACAAGACATTGTGTATTTTGTTACCAGAGCGAACAGTGAAAATAGAAACTTCAACCATTGCGTTTACAGTTTCACGCTGAGTGCTTCACGACGACATTACAATTAAGATTTATTTAATTATGAACGTATAAGTAAACTTATTAAAATAAAAAAGCTTATAAAATTAAAATTTTGGTAACCAAGGAAGTTAAAATTAAACTTTATTATTTCTTCGTAATACAATCGTTATTTACCATTAAGATAACAAATAAGAGACGCTAAATGATAATAATTAAAACTAAATACATTAAGAATGTTATTTAAGAAGACCGCCTTTTAAGAAATAATCAAAACTTTATAATATGGTTTTAGCGGACTTCAATATGTAGTTAATAAAGGAAACAAGTTCGATTATGAATTCATAAACTTATTTTATCGAAATTTTTATAAAAAGATATACATATTTCTCTTTGATAGCGCACCACCGCGGAGAACTCCCAGATCAAGAATAAACGCAATTAATACGCAATATTCATTCCGATATATTTTATGACCAATAAAAACTTACAAGAGATGAATATTGTTGTAAATTGAAAAGTGAAATAAAAAGAATGTGACTTTTTAAGATGTCGGTTCCTGTAGATGCGCGGTTGATGTTTATTTTATGCCTTTTAAAACAAGGGTCAGAAAGAAATCGATGCATTGGCCCTGTCCGACATCTCGGGCTTGTCAAATAAATCACTACCTTAATAACAGTAAAAAAACTGTTAATGCAGCTCATATATTTGAAAATGATTAAACTTATACACGAAATTTTGGTTGTTTTTATCATTTGTTTTTGCGTGCATTTTAAGTAAGAATTATGATTACATACGTACATACATATAACAGTATGGTCTTGTCGCCGCGTGAGTCCAATTTGCAAGCTATTCTCTCATATATTTTCAATTCAGGTATATTATTTTAAATATATTTTATTTTAAATGAAACGATTGTTAACATATCTTTGTTCAGTTATTGATTATTTAACTGTTTATAGCAGTTTTATTGGCAATTCTCATTTTTAGCAATCATTAACGAAGACTGAATTGTGGTCACAGCTCGTAAAACCTCCAAACTCAAGCCACACCTTGTAATTATGAAGATGATTTTTGCTATATAGTCCCATAATAGCTATTCAGGCTTAATACAGTGGTGTAATTCACAAGATAATAAACGAGTTCTCAGCAGTATGTTACGTTAAGTCAATAAAAAATTCTTGGCAACAAATTATAAAAATGTCAGCAAGTGTGACCCAAATGCTGTATTTGTTTTATTTTGAGATCTTCGTTTCTCAATAGAAATGATACAATTTGATTTATGTAATTATATATTTTTTTGTAATTACATATTTAAATAAGATATGACTTGTATTTTATAAAATTTTCTTTGCTTATTAATAATTTCTTGCTTATAAAATAGAAAAAGTCGGGCACCTGCATACATGAACAATTAGCATCTATCACACATCAAAAGAAGAGATTAAGAACTTAAAAGCGAACAAAGATTGGTTTTAATTTTATATTTTACTTATTTAAACACATTTTCAATTGCAAATGTCACTTAACTTACGTACGTTACCTTTGTAAAGCTAATCCCTTCAAGAAAGAATAAACACCTTTATTCATTGCCATATTGTATCAGAACACATAGTGGACCAAAATTAAATCTTTTGTGCCGTAAGTTGCGTTTAAAATTAACTTTTCGTGTTCTTGCCCATCCTTTGATCAACATTCGACCTAGAATGCTTACTCTCAAAGATAGTTTTAGTGAAGTGTGTGTTCTTCAAAGTAGATGCGACATATTTATTTTACAAAATCCAATTTTCTGCTGACATCTCATCTGTCGACTTTAAACGTTAGGGACTGTGTGAACGTCTACACGGTTTCACGCTTATTCTTTTGATATGATCACTTTCGAGAAATTAAAATATTAGCGAAGATTAATTCATTCTTAATTTCTTTTTTTAGAAAAGAAACATAAACAATTTGTTGGTTTATTGCTATTTATTATTCTTTTAGTTATAATATTCGATTAGATTTTGATATTTCAATCAGTTTCACGCTTTATACGCTTTCACGCTGCCTACCCTGCTGTGCGGGCACACAGCAGGGTAGGCAGAGGGAACCTAGTGTTAAGACACTCCGTTCCCCACTTTCTGCCGAAATCTGGAGGCATTGCGTGTTGAGTGGCAGAACTCAACGTGATATTTCAGTATTTTGTAGATATTATTAAAGTTTAGAAATATGTATGTCTAATCGTAAAACATTTTGATAATTCCTATAATAATGGGGTTTTCTACAATCACTAAATGGGTCTCGTTTGAGCTTTTATCCCCTCTTGTCATGTACTTTAAATACTTTCATAATATATACTAAATAGATGTTTTATAGTCTAAATAAAAAAATTAAAACTTAGCAAAACTATAAAAAAAGCCCTTTACCAATAATATATGTAGGTGTAGTAACGGTATACTTATTTATTGCGCCATAACACCCATAAAACTGTGAGCTCCCGGTACAATGATAGCATCTTAAATTCCTCCTTTGCCCTACGGTACTACGGACTGCTTGAGAATACGTTAGCTGCTTTGTAAATGAATGAGAATTTTCTGATTGACTCGAATACTCGAAATTGATATTTGAATTTATTAGTTAACTTTGTATTGAAGTTGTCTACACGTTTACATTCTTATGATTCTTCTTAAATAACCTTCCCACAATGTGCCGACAAACGAAAGCAGATTGTTAGTTTATAGTATGCTGTTCATTATTGGCCGTATTTTGCCTAGGACCGAGTGATTTTTGTCCAAATTCTAGACCTCGATAATGGAAGTATTATTTATAAAAAAATAAAAATTTAAATAAAAAGGAATATTATATAATATTAACAACGTTAATGAACAAAGAGTATGTAAATATGAAGTAAACCTAAAATGACAAATATAACACCTTTAATTCATACGAAAGTTTCATATAATTTCAAATAACAAACAACCTGATCCCCCGAAAGTTCGTATTAAATTTACAAGGGAAGCGAATAGAAATTAACCGAAAGATATTAGTCCTTTGTTCATCTTTTACGTTTCCCTACACGCACTATTATTTAATGGAGTTAGCGAGGCTAATAAAACTGAAAGTACTATTTCCATCTAAAATACGAGAAAACATAATAACTTGGCTATTTTAGTACTCTCTACGGAGTCATTCATCGTGTTTGATATTACAAACAACTAAACGTATAAACGCGGTTTACGTTTATATATAATCTTTTAGAGTTTTATGTTGACTAGTGTACAATATATGTCCCTAGCGAGGTATGCATAGTTTAATTTATATAATGTACATATTTGTTGGCTTATTAATGGTTTTTGTATCCCGCATATCATAGTTGAGTGACAGAACTCTCATTGTCTCACCTTCGTCTGTTTACTATGCAAAAAAGTAAACCTATAATGTATAGTTCCCTAAATAGAAAATATTGTTACTAAAGCTTTTGGTTAATACTGACAATGAAAGCTTACTTTACCTTGTAAGTGTTTACTGTTAATTAATTAACAGAATCGATTCAAATTCATGAACTATAAATATTAATTGTGTTAAACTTTGGTATTTTATCGTTAATTCTTGTATTGGAAATGTAGCTTTAAATTATATAATATAAACAAAATAAAGTTAATAAATAGAATAACATAAGATAATAATAAATAAAATTTTATATTAGTAACAATATTGAACATTAAAATTACTTGAGTTATCTTGTTAATAGATATAAAAGATATAAAATATTGAAATAAAATAAAAGTGTAAGGAAGCACTTAAAGAAAATTGAAATTTTTAATATTTATGGAGCGAAAAATGAATTGTACGTTAATATATATAATCTACGCAAGCAAAGTTAACGACTACAACTAGTTTTCCATAAAATAATAACATATAGAGTTTTACAAATAAATCATGTTTGAACTGGTTTTCATTCAATTTAATTTAATAAGAGCACACACAGATTATTGTCAATAATCGCCGTCACGCTCCCGAAACGAAGTCAATCGGGCCGTAACGAACCAAAGTTGGACGTCAATCACTAATACTATTAGGAATTGTCGCTTATATTTATAAGCTCTTAGATAAAAACATTTTGGAAATGATATGTGGATACATAATATAATTAATATAAATATATTAAATATACATAATATATAAAAATCTGTACCTTCTAATATATTGAAAGTATCTTTATCTATGTGTATTATTTTCCGTTATATAGTCCACTTATGAAGGAAGGTACACCATTCCTTCTTAAAGCATACCTATAATGCTATATTAAGTTGATTGCTTGCTGAAGTGGTAGCTTTTTGTTTATATTATGTTCATTGGACAATTCAAAAGTGCTTATAATAAGCTTATTTGAATAAAGAATATTTTGAATTTGAATTTGAATTGAATTTAAATTGTTTCGATGTAGTCCCCAAGCCCGCAGTCATCTGATTCAATACCATTAGGTAACGCGGACAAAGCCACATGTAAAAGTAGCACATTATGTCAATCATTTGTTTAGAAAGCGAAAAACATTAGTATTTTTTATATCATTTCTAATATAAACATATAATCTATGTACCCTCCAGCTCGGCTCGTCTAATTCGAACCGGCGTCTTTGACGTTCAATTACAATCTTCTTATTACTGTACTGCGTTGTACGTATCGGATTAAGCTAAAAGGTTGTTATGTAGACACAGTACACGGCCTCATGTGTCGCATCTCTTCATTGCGAAGCTTAAATTTGACTATTCGAGAATGATCAATTTGGACATGCACGGTACGGAATTCAATTTCAATTATTTCGAAATATATTATATCGAACATATGTGTGAGTAAAATAACTATACACTCTTGTCGTTGTATGTATGTTTGTTTATAGTTAGAACAGAATTAATAAAAAATCTACATGTACACTTGAAAAACCATTTTTACATATAAAATATTTTATATCTGTATCGTAGTAATTTTTGCTTATTGATCTACTGAAAAAAATTATACAAAGCCAGTTTATCTGAAACCAATTTATTATTACAAAACTCGAACTGTTCAAACTCCTTAAACGTTCGAATATTTATCTGCTTACGAGTAGATATTAAGCTTTTCGTGAGCTTTATTGTATTTTATGTAGGTTCCACTAAAAAAAGTTGAATTAATGCCTCAAAAACAAGAAAGAAACAATAACAATACATTACCGCTCCAAAGCAAGCTACTTGAATACCCATAATTTGGTATTCCGCAAAAAACGTAACATCTTCGGAACGAGCGTCTCCCCCTTTTAAAAGTTTCGATGCACAGATGTCATACGCACCCAATCCGCATACAAATGGCACAAAAATACAATAAAGCTAGTTTAGAGGTAAACACAGTTATAGGTTCTCTATCTATAGTATCTGTAATACATCCCGTAGGAAACGCGCGACGTGGACGGAGTCAGAATAAGATTCGGAGAAACGAGCTTTGAAGATGTGTCGTGCATAAGCCTTAATATTTTGTGAAAATATACTATATTTATTAATATTTTAATATTTTTGATTCTATCTGGGATTTTGTCAATACACAGTTAAGAGAAATTACATTTATACTGACTTTTATTATGTGGCCTTTTGCCTAATCTACTAAAAATATTTAAATACATTTACTGTAACTTCACATGTGTTATTTAATTCAGTAATTATTCTTATTATCTGTTTACTTTCATATATATTACTAATACTAATATCCTATTTCTATGAACCTAAGTTGACATAAATGAAAATGAACTTTAGGACATTGACAGAATACCATAGAAACTGCTACCTATTCCACTAATGAAATAATATCTAAGCAAAGGTGTACCAACACGTGAAACACTAAATCATGCTAATATAATTACAAGCCATTAACAAAGTATATTCCTCACTGGCATCGGAGTCGGAGTAATAAATAAAAGCAGTCAACTTAGCCATAATTACGCAGAGTACAAATGAAAAGTGCAACTGGACGCGCGTACGCAGTGTCCTGGACCATTATTTATTACCGTTTTATCTTACAACCGACTGATAAAATAAAAGAAATGTCAGCCTTGCGATTATATCACGATACAATCATTGAGTTACCTTACGCTATTACAGTTAAAACTATACCATATTTATATTCCATTTCCAATGCACAATTAACACTGCATTTTTTTGAATAATTCTTATTAAATCAGCAATGTATAAATCACCACTTGGAATCTTCATTTTAAATTATGCATTAAAGTTCTTAAATAAATATACATTGAAATTCAGTCAGCATAATATTGGTAGTCAGTCATGCTGAAGAAGAAAGCCCCATGTTCCCTGGACAGCCGCGATCATTGTGCGCAAATGTTCTTTAATTAGCACATATAAAGTGAATAAGTTTAACAACTGGCGTCGGGACAACTGAATACAGTGTCCTTAAAGTACTTGTAAGTTACGGCGTTAATCAACCAGAGAATGGACGGAAGTTACTTTCATCGTTAATATCAATTAATTTACTCATCCAAGCTTAGCTTTCTTGTAGCCAGTTGTAAGTCGTCAGTGTTGTAATGTAACAGTATGTTTTAAGTTTTTTAATTCAACGAAATGTAGCACATGTTTTAGTTGGAAACAATAACAGGAAAGATTTATAAACGTTTCTTTTTGTTTTTTTAGCTAATCTTTTTAAAGTGTGTTAGGAGGATATTGTTATTTATTTTAATCAATACCGCTTTTTGGCTAATTAAATAAAATATTTAAAAAGTTAAAATCAACATATAATATCGAAGCCAGTCGTGGCGGAGAGGCATTACTTGTGCCTGTGAAAGCGACTAGTCGTGGAAACGATCCCTACTCGAGGAAATGAAATATTTATGTAATTTTATATTTCCATTTGTTGTCTAGGCCAAGCGCGGCGTTGAGTTCCGCCACTCAACATGCAATGCCTCCAGAATTCGACGGAAAGTGGGGAACGAAGTGTCTTAACAAAAGGTTTCCTCTGCCTACCCTGTGTGCGGGATACAGCGTGAAACTGATTTTGACATGTAAAATATATGACGACAATTTTTATACAAATAACCAATCATTATACTACCTACATTAAAACATTATACCTCCAAATTATGTACATTCAACAGATAAATAGTAAGTAAACATTAAATAACATTTTCGAAAGGCAGTCGAGAGGAAATAACAGTATTGATCGGTGACCATGATGCACGATTTGTGGCGAAACATTTGTTAGGCCAATACCGAACCCTTCATTAGGAGTTATCTCAGCCTGACAGAGACATAGTATTACATACGCTCATCAACCATATTTGTGGAGTTAACAACTTAATTGAAATGCAAAAGCAAGCATTATATATGTTTATAGCAATTGATAAAATATCTGAAGTCACGTAATAGTATAACTACCTAACTTATTAATTTAAATTATAATTTTATTCAGTATATTCTAATATCTATATAGTATATAAGTCCAGTCGTAGCGCAGGAGCTCTTTCAGAGTTCAGTGGAATGTGAAGAACAGTGTGTCTTAACACTACGTTCCCAAGCATTCAAGAACTTATAAAATATTAAAGTACCTACTAAAAAACAAGCAAAAAAACCTTAAATAAATTTTAAAATTCATAGTAGCGTGCTCAAAAAGATCACGTTTATGAAATATTAAATCTAGGGGTCTATCTTTTGCATCTGTTACTGAGAAAAAGCAGGCAGGTGCCCCACCAGCGCCCACATTCACTAACTTCGTCTATTGCGAAACATTCCGTCACTATCTGTCCAAACATCGTCACGACTCTACAATTAGCATATAATAACTTTTTAACAATAAAACTTTGAAACACTTAAATATGCCTCTATTAAAGATGTCATTTATTCTTTCTTAGTTATATTTCCTTGATTAAAATTTGAAATTTAATTTTATGTTATAAAATGGCATTTTTAAACGTATAATTGTAGGTTTTTTTTATTATAATAAAGCTTTTTGAGCTTGACAATACCATAAAGAAATATTACTTTTTTAGCCTGTAGGTATATCCCGTATATGTTATATGATTTTTATATTATTATTTAGACTTTATATTAAGTAAATATATTAATTAAAGTTTATAATGAATAATCAATTATTTTTCATAAGTAAAAATATTTTTATTATTTGAAGAAATTAATTTACCTTACTTGCTACTTTATACTACCGAAATGATTTTTAATTTACAATGCACTTAAATATCCCCAGAAGCATTAAGTTAGGTTCTTTATGGACTATATGTTATGGTACTGACAACTTGTCATTTTGTAAAGATGTGTCTACACTAGCCTTATTTTAATTTCTTTACATCCTTCATATAAAATTTATAAACAGAATTAATTACATGCAATTATATTTGATATTTTCATGATATATTTTTTTCTATGGAACTTAAAAATATATAAAATAAAATATCCCTATCAAGCAATGACATATAACGTGAGCAATAACATTTTTTAAAATGTATGAATTCACTATATATTTTTAAAATACGCGTAAAAATCACAACTTTTTTCACAACAATTTAAGACGAAATTAATAAAATTGTATTTATACCTGTGTAATTCACATATACATTTTGCTTGGGGATAAAACATTCGAGTAGTAGGCAGGTTGCCTTCCAAAATGACTATTTATCATATAGCCCAAGCTTAACATCACATTTCTAAATATTATGAATATTAGTGAACAAACTGGGCATTCTCCTGAGGAGGAATAAATTAGTCGCGACTTCACAATAGCTATAAACATATATGTTTATGTATGACGGAGATATTTACGGGTCCCTTGTTCTCTTCACTAGCTAACATTGTCTGGGATAAGCTGAAGTTACTAAAAATAATACCTTTTGTATGGACAAATAATTATTTTTTTACATAGATATATTTTTTTACAATACAAATACGATTTTTTTGTAAATTATTACTTTAATTTTTTTTTTTCATTTCTAGCCTTAATTTCTTATGAAACAAATATTATTATTAACTTCACATTTTCATTTTTTTGCTCTGGTGTCCTAGGCACGCACGTCACTCAATGCTTCCGAAATTCGGTATAAAGTGGGCAGTTAAGTGTCTTAACACTAAGTGCCCTCTGTTTTCCCTGTTACATGCGGGATAGAGCGTGAAGCTAACAAAATAAAAATTCTACAATTTATAAAAACAAAAATTTAAAGTTGTTTCGTTGTTTTTCTTTAATATCCATCTACATTTATAGCTTCATTTAATTAAGGTTCATTTCCGTACAACGAAATCAACATAGCTTCATTATAAAAAAAACTCCATATCTAAGCCTCGTTAACGTTTTTAAGGTACAAAAAAAAGGTTACCGGTTAATAACGGAAAGAGAAAAATTGCTCTTATACACACGAACCTTTGTCATAATGCAGTACAAATTATATGAAATAATGTGGATGTAACTTTTTATAGGAGAGCAACATGTGTTAAATTAGAGTCTCTATCATCAAGACAAAATAAACAATGTAACGATGCCACACAGTTAAGCGAAGAAAAAACTAATAGAACCCTTCGAGTGTCGCCGCGCCCAAATTATCGGTTCAACGAGTAGTTAACTGATTTTTTTATTAATATTTAACTTTCATACCTGAGCTGAACTATTCCGCTATATTCCGAACATAGCAGAGTAAGTAGCTCAAGGAAAGCTTAGTGTAAAGACACTCCTTTCTCATTAACACATTTTCGCTTCTCACTTTTTGGAATTTCCGCGAAATTGAGATTTAAGCACACTTAAATTTTTTTTTTGTTAAATTTTCGCTTAGTCTTAAATTATATTTTATTAAACATATGTATATAAATAATTAATTCAATAATATGTAGAATAATTTAAAACTATTTGAAATTAATTTTAAGCTTCTATGCGATAGTAAATCGATTTTGTGAAATAAAGGGCGCTGCATACCGGTTTACTGAGAATTATTGTACGTAATCAACAATTACTTCATTTACTAAATTATTACGGAAATTGTGTTGCTTAAGTCTGATGTTAATGACTATATATACAATATAATTACTATGTTAATAATGTTAATTGAAAAGTTAATTGCTTTAGAAATATTCAAGAAAATAGTCTGGCTATCAATACAAAATCTAAATTATCTCTTGCATAACGACAGATGTCCTATATTTGAACTGGCGTCTACGCCTGGTACATAGTAGGTATATATCGTACTATTGTGTACTTTCTGGTTACATCCTCGTAATACCGGACTTGTAATACAACCAACAATGTAAGTTAAATAAATCCCAGCTACGCCTCATTTTAAAACAAAACATAAGAAATAAGTTAAACACTAAACTTTATCAGATTATTAAGATCTTTTTTATGTCAATTTAAGCCATAGAAGGCCAAAATAGAAGAGATTTAATTAAAAATAACGAACATTAGAACAAATTGATCACAAAAGCTAAAAGCCCGAATGCTCCACACTAAATACAGAAACATGGATTATAAAACGGCTTCATCGGCTACACTTAACAAACGTCGCTATAGAGATATTTGAGAGAGTATGACTACTATATTAGCTTTATGGTCTAACTAAATCATCATACAAGAAAATGAGATAGAAATCTCTATCTATCGAGATAAATATCTCGTTTTTTTCTATCTATATTTGTAAAAAAATCTTTACAAAAAAGTTATATTACCATATATGTTATAATATGTATTATGTTATAAAGGAGTCCAAGTAAATAAAATTAACGGTGCTAAAACCTTATCTACTGATGAGCAGAGAGAGATTATATAACATGTGATGTTCTTCTACTGTTTACATAACCGTTCGCCTCGTCCACTTTCATCATCCTCATCAGACAGGGGGTCCTCATGTTTTTAGGTGACTTATTTTTTGTTATTAATTTTCTATTTATAAAGAAATGTTACTCTCACAAAAATGCAGAAAATAAAGTACCTAACAAGTTACCTAATAATATAACTTTTTTACTTATAAACATAAACTAATGCACAATCAAAAGATAATTCGACTATAATCCTTCTCTAACGCAAGCTTTTTAAAAGTATTCACACTTAAATGAGCACACAAGAAATATCGTAAGCCAAAAAACTGTAAAAAAAAAAACTTTAAAGCGTTGGCGGCGTTACAAACTGAAACATGATACGAGTCGAAACAGTTATTTCCCTTAAAATTTCACAAATACAGTACAATTTCACAAATAAATCACTTCGAAAGTATAATAACAATAAATTATATAATAATATAAAATAAAACTGGACTCATAATTAAATTTTAATAGCATATTATTTCACTTTATATGCGTGTATTTAATAGATTAACAGAGTTGGGTCGTCTGACAGATTAGCGATGGTGTGTTATCTCATTGTTGCAGTGAGTCCAGAGTTTAGTCAGCGGGCTATGTAGGCAAAAATAACAGCTAATGGCAGATATTATGGCAACGCGTCGTCTTGTTTGTTTTTTTCATTATTTTTATAATACTTTTATGCCCATAAAGGTAATGAAGAATAGATATTATCATAACGTTAATATAAGTGTAAATAAATATACATTTTATACATAATTTTGATCGACTTATTATTATTTTTTTATATTTCAAGTACATAATTGACTTTTCTATCCTTGATTTCATTTATACTGTTAAACGATAAATAATTTTCATTATGAGGCTACTCAATCCAAAAAACTAGATCCATCTCTATTCAAGAAACCTTGTGGTATAAAGCTGTATCAACTAAGACTTCTAGGATCTATCCGTATATAATTTAAGATTGTTATAGCCTGAAGAAATAGGTTAATAAAATAATCTCTCTGTCAATGTCTCCAGGGCCGCCACTCCTTGCTTTTTCATAACACTTGTTTCACATCAAGTCACGGTTGGACCTAACGCTTTGTTTCACAACTCAACACATATAATTGTGCAACAGATAAGTGTGTATCAATAATTGATTTGATTGTATTTTAACTATTAGAGATCTGTGGCATGACATTGTACGCATAGTTTTTGTATTCCAATCTATTATCTACGCTTTTAGTAACAACAGTTACAGGCTTCATACCACTGTTTATTATTAGTTAACCGATTTTTTGTGATAATTATGAACTAACAAATCTTATGAGCAATCACGTCTTCACAAGAACAGTACAAGACATATTGATAAAACAAAAAACTAAACAGAATTTCAAACAAAATTACTTACAAGAAACTAACAACGTCAATCACTTTAGCTAATAGCTCACTATACGATCTTATCGGAGGAGCCATAAGCGCAGTTGTCAGCAATATGATACAGCGGTGGTCATTCAAAGTTGAAAAATTCAAAGCAGTAGCGCTAGCGACCGGTCCGGCGAACAAACGACGCGTCTAGCGATACCAACGGACGTCCGAGGCCGCAGGCGAGCTTGGGTTCGTTAAAACCAATACAAGTCATGCGTCTAATACACATACCGTTAAGATATTAATCATCATTTCCACTGACGTGACTCTCAAACATCTCGGAGGACCGCCATTATCTAAAACTCGAAGCGAAACAATGATTGAAATTACGGTGTCAGTCAAAATTGCGGGCATTTGCAATAAACGGTTAGGTACCTATCGAAATATTTTATTAGATTCGCATGGTTTATGTGTGACCGACGAGTCGACGATGACGAAAATTGGATAATTGGGCAGGCAAGTTTCCCACAAAGCGTATTCCTGCTTAGCGCAGCCCCATTCAACGACCAATCAAAATGTATTAAGCTATTGAATCATTAATCATATACATAGACACAAATTTATAAACACTGGTTGATTTGAAGGTTCACTTTGAAGGGCAAAGGTTGGAGTGTTCAGTCGAAATTCTTTTAATCAATTAGTTGAGATATGTTTTAAGTGTTTGAGGCTTTCACTTTAAGCTTAGCGAGCACTGTTTAAAAAACTTATGTTTTGTAATATTTTTTATTTGGTGATTATAAAATACATACAAAAATTTCGTTAATATCTGCAATGTCATGAGTGTTATGCAATATCCGATAGCAATGTAGGCCCACACGCTATTTTGACGTGAGCATTTACAAAAAGCACTGGGTTACAAAAAATATCATTAGTTCCCATTGTGGATCCGCGTGATTGACAGCTGGATCAGGGCCAATCATCCCAATTTGTATTGACGCTCGACTCAGAGATGCGAGGATACTTCAATACCTCGCCAATAATTCCACACGATGACTGTACAAACAACAAATTATGTATTACCCACAAATTATATTTTGCGCTTTTATATATTAGCGTATACGCAATTAGTATTAGCATAAGACATATAATCGTCTAATCTTAGCTCACGTGAGATTCAACAGGTGTGATACAGCAGAAATAATAAAAGGTGCATTACTTATAAGCTTGAAGTTAAAGATAGTGCTATTTCGATAAACACAAAGGAAGCGGCGCGTCCAATTCGCTATGCTAATTTTGTAGTGTCATCACACTTTTAAATGCCTTATTATAGAAAACAACGTTCATTAACGTTAGCTATTGTTTTTTTCCTTATAGTACAGAATCTTAAATACTTCCAAATTTCAAAATTTCATTCCAAGAATATTCCCAATTTCCACCAAATTTTCTACTCACAGTATATAGAGTGACGGAACTGAACGTTCCGGTTTGTCTTGTTAACAAAGTAAGGACATAAAAATAATTTAATAATTTAACCATCGCTATTGCAAACAGACACTGTATCGCTATGATACAATGGTGGCTTCTGCATATACGTACTGTTTTATATAAGCTCTCACGAGGAATACAATAGCCAATATGACAAAAGATCTATAAACCCATTGGTAACTAGAGTACTTAACTTACTTACTTACTTAACGTAAAAGACGGTTGCTCTAATATAAATCTACGCAGTTAATGGACTTTGCTTAATGATGATAATAATCATCAAGTCTTTAATGGGTATCTAAAAGAACGATTTCTTCTTGCGTTACCAAAATTAAACTATAAATTACAGTGACGCGGACGTTACTATTACTGCCAACGGAGTCGACCTGCTCATAAATTATTTAGATGTTAACTTATCTCTACATCAGATGTGTGAAATTTAAGATTAAAATAATGTTAATGGAACTTTTATATGCATAAGTGACACAAAGTATATTCTTATATCAGCTTTGTACTGGCTTTTTATAAATCATTGTTTAAAAGTAATAAACTTTGCAGTGATTTTGAATCTTAGATCTAAAGATATATATTTTTTTCTACTGCCACACCAACAAAAAAAACTGGACGGAAAAATTGGGAATGGAGAGTCGTGAGACTAGACCCACTACGCGAGAAAACACTTAAGGATGCTTTTTTTACATTGAAAAATATTTTAATCTGCCTTAAAATGCGGCCTTAATGTGCATTTTGTACGTGTTATCGCGTCAAAGTCATCACTTTCCTTAGCTAACATTAATGAATCATAGACTCGTAGCCTAATCTCCACACAATATAGAATGCTTTAAGGAGGAAGAGATAAGATTTTGTCAGTACACCGAACCCAAAAACTGAATCATTGTTTCATTATGGTGTTATATCTTATCGCTGTATTGTAGGTCAAGTCAAATTATGCACCGTTTTTACTATAAGTAATATAGAAATTTATTTTTATGTATTCTTACTTTATAATTACGTTAATAAACTAATTATATTAACCATACACATGAATTGTTAAAAAAAAATCAGATTTTTGATACAGATCCCGCACACTGCTGGGTAGGCAGAGGGAACCTAGTGTTAAGACACTCCGATCCACACATTCCGCCGAATTCTAGAGACATTGCATATTGAGTGGCAGAATTCAACGCCGTTATATTGATTGTTATTGTTTAAAAAAATAATCTATATTTGTTAGTTTTTGCATTATACCGTAACATACTACACCACTATGATACTTATGGTTTAAATAAATTGCCGAAGCAACAAATTTATTATACTGAAATATTTTTGTTGTGAAAAATATCTGATATAAAATCAGAAATAGATAAAAATTGTGAAACCCTTTTTTATATTTATATGGTTAATAAAATAATAATATATAGACTATACTTGTCAAAAAATATTACCTAGCCCATACGTTACACTTGATACTTGGATAATAATATTTATATTATTCAAAAGTCAAATAGGGCCATCCGCATTGGTACATGTGTGGTTTATAATAAAATGTAGTACCTACATACTTTCTACACAAATTCAGAATTATAATTGTATTTCTTAACAGTTAACTTACTTAAAAGTTGATAATTTAATTATATATTAAATTAAGCTATTAAATAATGTCACCATATCAAAACTACGATTTTTTATGCTTTATACAAAGTTTATGGTTTTATCGTTTTCTTGCTAAATTATAAAAGCAATTTAAAATACATTTCCCATATAATATGTAAAATTTGAAAAAAACTTCACGATTAAAGTATCTACGCTTAAAATTATTACAACTATACTACATATCATATCTATATTTATGTGTATATATATACTCTAAAAACATACCGTTTCCTTAATTAAAAGTACAAACGATTCAACAGAACTTTAAGACTTCGCTCTAACCCTTCAGTCTCACGAGATCACAAAGATCTTGATGTAAGGATACGGAGCTGTAAAAGCAGGTGTAATATCAGTGCACAAAAGAGCCAAGCTCACTTCGGTTCATATTTAATGACATCATTAACTGTAAGACACGACTGGCGCCTAAGGCTTCCTGGCTGCTTTGTTAGAAGGATGCTAGGATTCTATAGTTACCTTGCCTAGGATATATTCTGTTTTACTTCTTGGTTGTAAATTACTTTTATTATTGTAAAGTTAAAGTTATGTTATACCAATTTTTTTCTGTTTTTGAAAGAAAAATTGACGTAATATACATTTATAAGATGAATGAAAGGAACATTAATTTCATTCAACAGGGCCAAAGGAACCAATCGCTTAAGTAGTACAACCACTTAGTGTAAACGCGAGGATTGTGAGTTCGATTCTCATTATTTGCGCAACAGGCAATGTCTAAAAAAAATTGGGTGGTGGGTGGAGAACGTTTTATATTAACCCTCATTCACAGATTCGATTTGCTTACCTTGCTATATGCTTAATACAGAGTGAAGCTGTGAATTTTCAGTATTATAATCATAAGTACCTAAAAAGTAATAAAAGTTGAGTTGTATTAGCTGACAACGCTTAAGTACTCCTCTATTTGCTGGCAGTCTTAAGTCACTGACTTTACACAACTATTGGTACGTAAAGCACATTCTTTGGTTATCGGTCCTTTTATATTCAATTAGCCTTGCATTTAATGGGTGATTCCTTTCACGACAACACTGGTAACGAGAGTGGTCAGCTGTCAAAACGTCCAAACAATCAGCTATGGGCCTTTAAATTCTGACACACCCAAAGCTTTTTACATCAGAATTGATCGTACATTAACGATTTTGTTTGAAAATCTTAGAAATACTAACATGCGCCCAGCAATGTACGCAAATAAACTGAAGAGCGCTCGGCTATTTCGAAATCCTTATTTGGTTGATAGTTGGGCTTCATTGTAGTCTATTAAACTCTTTCAAAGGTGGGTCAATTTGGGCAACACGTGATCAAATTGCGTAATGTAACCAACCATATTATATTTTTGGATTACAGTATATTGTAATTGGGATGTAAGTGCATTCATAACAAGAATTTAAATGACAATTGCTTAACAATGTACCGGCCAAAGCTTTTATTGTGTAAGCTCCACAAATAGTGATTAAATTCATACAAATAGCGATTTTACCACAGATGACTAATTAAATTGTCACATAAAATTAAAATATACGCAGCAATTGTATATATAGATATTTTATTGAAAATTATAAATTTGAAGCTATCTTTTTATTTTTTAATTGATCTTTAATAGTTTAAGTAAAGTGTCGCACCTGCCTCGTACATGATAAGCCTCATTACGTTCGTATTGAATAGAGAAAGCTGAATATATTTTCGTCATAATACGTAAACATATAACATGCTGCAATTCAATATAATACTAATTAAATATTAAAAAGTTTTATTATAAGCTACTTAAGACCAATGTGCGCAATTGGATGGAGTCTCACTGTAAGCGCAATATGACACAATGCTTATTCACTGTAAGTTGCGATTCGATCCCCGCTTGGGGGATGATGATTATATTTAAATAATTTCATTTCTCCACTTCGAATCTTTCAAAGACATATAATCTGAAAAATTTGACGTTCTCTATAATTTCATTGATAACTAAAAATAATAGTTTACTACTAAATAAATTAAAATGAAAAATTACCTAATTCAATTTATTAAAATATTTTTTTTAACAATTAAAATTTAATTAAATTAAATTTTAATTAATAAAAAAATAAATAATTTCAACTCTGAAAACAAGAATATGATTAAAATTGTTTTAGCTCTTACATTATATGATCTTTTAGAATACAAGGCTTTAGTATTTATAATATATGTTATAATTTCTATAAGAACAGGTCCAAATTATATGTTAATCATGAGATCAAAACATATATTACCTAATATCTTAATTTAGGCCGTATCATAGAAGTTACGTAAGTTTTATTACTCAGCCCAGTTAACTAGAAGCTCCTTATGAAATAGATATTTGATGTATTCAGTCTTAATACCCCAGAGGATTCATATTATGTGCTATTGTGTTCCACTAGCCCACACACCGTTTGGCAGCGTAATTGATGAGCAACATCTTTGTTGAAAACATTAATGTTATGAGGCCACTGTTTTTAATTAACCTAATACCATACAGGAATGTGGTAATGAACGTCTTTCTTTATGTCAATCACAATTAATTTTATATGTAAAATCAACAGTGGTTTTTAATTTTTGCATTGGACGGAAACGAGGACTAAATATATTTTGAGAAATTTGTACATTATGTAAGGCGGTCAATCGATCCTGCAACTATCGTGCCAGACATTGGCTAATATAATCAAATAAAATCTACTAAAAGTGTTTTGTTTTCAATATTTTTTTTACTAGAAAACGATTTTTACTGGAGCGCAGCTATGTAACCATAATAATATCAAATGTAGCATTCAATACTTATAACGAAAACAAACTGATATAACAATAAAAAATAATTGAATAATCCATTTAAAAATAGCATCGCAGTAATCGGCTTATGCTGCACTGTATATACTGCGTATCCTCACGTAAAGAACAAAACGATATCGACTCGGATTTTCATGGCATTGAGTGGACAGAAAGCTATAGGGAAAGTTGTATCGATATTTAAGCCGTATAAGCCGTTTTCTTGCTGTTTTTTAGTTTCACACTTTTTCCCACAAAAAAATTAATAGTAAGACTTCGTTCCACACTTTTTGCCCAATTTTCACGATGATGCGCGCTGAGAGTGGGTGAAGCTGAATGCCGAGCTTTTTTACCAGAACGGATTAAATATTTTAATAATAAAATGAAATATTTAATATTTAATTAAGAATTTCAGTGACTGACTCTGACTACAATTGAAAAATATTCCCAATGAAAATTCAAAGGCATGACTGTCGAGCCAGATTACATACTCACTGCGCTATACATTTCCATACTATTTCAAAAGAAACACCATGTGAATGTAATGTACTACGAGGAAATGAAGCAATTACTTAAGAATATAGAGCGTGTTTGCCAATGTATTGACTTATAAAGTCGTATAAGTGAACATTATAGAAGAACATATCGATTCGATTCAACAATCACGAAGATGGATATCGGACGGGCACAGAACGATTTAAGCAGATATAAGTATTGAGTAAATACAATAAACGAGTGGAGCTTACATATAAAACGATATGCATAAGCCTCTTTGCGTTCCCATTGAAATTTGAATCTGTTACATCACTATAGTCGTCTAATGTTCTTATTTTATTTACGAGTATACCTATTTTACTTGTAAGAGTTAGTGAAAATAAACAATGGCGCATATTAAATAACCTCATATAGTCTTACAGTAGTAAAAATTTAACTAATTTGTACATTAAACTAAATTTGGTATCGTTTGAATATTTTATCTACAAATTAGGATTAGAGTAGGTACATGAATGCCAATATTGAGTGGCGCTTTACCTTATTCCAGAGCGAGAAATTGAAAATATGAAATATTTTATTACCTCGAGTGGGAATCAAATCCACACCTGTCGCGACTTTAGAAAAAGATATATTTTATGCATATAGTAAAGTAATATTTGCGGCTTTTCACTCTTACAATATTCCACCTAGCATCATTAGAGCTTACAAGCACAATTGAATCGAGTAATCAATGCGCCGTGTCCATGCCGATTTAACAACATCGCCAGGCTATCTCATATACGATCGATATTTGTTACATTCCGATTTACAAAATAACATTTACTATTGGTAAATTAATAATTCTATATAACGATTTAATTTTAGTCCTTACATCTTGGATTTACGGTCTTTCTAAAAATATCTTTTGGTTACCTACAAACTCTGTTCTGTGGTCCCCTTGTGCCTTTCATATTGATGCACTGTCAAATTCGACACAGATACAATGTCATACGCTTGTGATCGTATATCGCTTATTGAAGCTATCTTTTTATCAATTTATTTGTATTCTTGTTTCCGGACATCATCAGGTGTATTGCCATTGCCAATATACCTACTACCTACCTATTGCTCTTTGACTTACCTATGAAATGTTATTATATTTTATTTATGTTTCAAATAAATATAATTTTAATTTTAAGCGTTATTGAAGAATTGGAAATATTAAGCATTTCATTTGGTTAACTACTTTACTGACTATTACTAAAAGCATGCATACCTAAAACTGTTTTATATAAAAGATAGATAATTTAATATTTCAGAAAATAGAAATATCCTTAAAATGTAGGTCACGTATTACATGTCACAAGCTTTCAGCTCCTACTTCACCTGTAATGTAATATTTCTAGAAATCTGTCCATCCAGCTCAGCACCAAGCCTCAACCAGCGCTATGTGAACGCGAAGTAAAATCTGAAATAGGGTCACGTACTTAGAACATGTAAATCTACTTACGCCGTGGCCCGACTACTAAACATATTTACTAAAAGTTACACCACACTATCGTTAAAACGTCGCGTCGTGCTTGCGTCGTTCGTCTTGCTTCTCAGCCAGACATGAACATATTGAGATCAAATTTAGTTTTTTTTTTATAAATTATAAAAATATACAATATACCTACGTTTGTATATTTTTCGCTATTAATACATTTCAGCTGCTATATTATTAAACATTACCTAAAATGGGAATCGAATCTATGACGATAGTAATCTATGACAAAAAATTCAGCTGCAATGGTAACACGATAATTGTAGAATAGCCAGTCGGGGAAATGAATTATGTATTTTCGTTTTTCCGCTCTACAAGACAAAATACGACGATGAGTTCCGCCACTCACTCACTATTTCCAATTCGGCCAAAAAATGGAGAATAATATGTATAGACACTAGATTATCTCTACCAACAGTGCTATATGTAGAATAAAATTTTAAAACTCAGAACATATGGATACAGCTTAATAATATTATAAATTAATTTTTACTATTTTACTTACCCTGATGAAGCATTTTTAAATGCGTTAATATATACAAATACTTGCATATTTAAAAATGCTATGGAGCGTCATCATCTTGATTTATAATGCTATCCATACCTATATTATAAATTCGAAAGTAACTCTGTCTGTCTGTCTGTCTTTTACGCAATCAGGGCCAAACAAAAATTTAATTGTGATAAAATATTCATATAGAGGTACTTGAGGGTCTCGGGATGAACATAAGATACTTTTTTTTCTCATATTTGTAATATTTTCCATATATATCAATATATTATAATACTTATTAATTTGACATGCAATTATTTCCGCCATGTTAATAACAACCGTCGTTGCTAAGCAACGATTTGCAAAGTTTGTTGTTAGAAAACGTCACCCGAAATGAGCTTGCTTAATGCATCTCTCTATTGAAAACTGAAAATAATTTCATAATTATATTTAAACAATATTCGTATAGTTCAAGCGGGCGTAGCCGCGTTCGGGTCCACTAGTATATATTTTATAAAACAAAGCCGGATTTTGCGTCTGTCTGGCCTTTCTAACTCTTCTTCTAAGCCACCCAACGGATTTTGATGCGGTTTTTACCATTAAGTCGAGTATTTCTCAGGGAAGGTTTATATATAGTTTATTATTTATACATTCTTATGTAAATTAACATAAATAAGATAAATGTGTATAAAGTCCTACCCGTTGCGCATGCGCTGCTTTAATGGTAAGTACTACACGAAAATAATGTACTGGAGTATTGTTCCTCTTAATAAGATCTACAAAAAAGTCAGCGACAGCATATTCGTATCATTTAAGAATAACGTGTAGTGATTATATTTCTGTCTAAAAATAGTAATTTCAATATATTTTTTATTCTGAGGGATATTTTTCCATAATGGTATCCTTATCTTCTAAAATACTTTATTAATTTTCTACGTTACACGAAGATAAGATTTTCTTTTTACACTATTTCGAAATTGCGAATAGTTTTAGAGAAAAACGCATTTAATTGGTGACACATCACGCCGTTGACACATCAGCTGTATCGAGTCAAGTTTCACTTAGCCCTTACTCTTAGCATATAAATAAGTATATTAGTTACGTTGGCCATTTCATGTAGAACTGTCAAAACTGTCTTGTTTCATTCTTGAATGTTAAAACTGTCTTTTACTGTTTACTGTCACTTTGATAAGTACTTTAGAAGTTGTTACAATATCAAAAAATCCTTGCTGCGAAAGGGCTCGCCACTCGCGATGCGTCCCTCCGCGCCCCACGACGTTTTGCGTCCGCCGCGCCCGCCTACCTTACACGCATTGGTGGTTCAGTGGTAAAATGCTGGGCTGCCACGCGGCCGGTCCGGGTTCGATTCCCGGCCGATACATTCTATTTAATTTCCCTCACAGGCAGCCATCTCGGCCATCTGGCCGAGAGAATGCTTCAATTCTGCGTCTGGCAAAGTAAATTTAGAAGTGATTACGATTTTTATTGAAATAAATACGTGCATATTTTGGAGTTATCCAATAATTATAATGTATTTCTAAGCGACATAGTTGGTTACATCTTTCGTTTAAGTATTTTTGGGTAAGAGAATAGTAGGTAGTCTGTTGTTTATAATTTCTTTCGATTCTTTCTGTTGTTTGCGTTATTTATTTGTGTTTATTTTAAAACAATTGGAAAATCCTTATTGGAACTGGTTGGTTTAATTAATTTTCACATTATCTTAGTGCTTTACAAACATACATTATATGAATAATTTAGTAGTTAAAGCGGGCGAAGCCGCGAGGGGGTCGCTAGTGATTCAATAATATGAACACTGCCTTAAATCTACAATTCGTTTTTTTTTAAATAAATTAAACACGCCGTACAATACCAAAGTCTATCCATATATTCTAAAGAACCTATAAATAATACTATAACCTTAGGGCTTTTATTGTTTTAAAATACCTCGTAAATGATACGAAGATTATGAATTGATTTATTCTCTCTGCGATGAATGTAACTCGATGATATCTATTAAGTTTTAATATACTTTTATGATACGGTTTTAAATGTTCGAAAAGTTTAAACTAATCGGTTTCTAAAATTGGATTTTTTTCTGTTTCGTTAAAACAAACAAGGTTTTTTATGTCCAGCACCGAAAAAGCTAACAAAATTTAAGTTATAAAACAATTTTTTGAAAGATTTTGATAATTTCAATTTATTAATCTTAATAATATAATTTTCTACATATTGATTCTACTATAATATATGCCTTGGTGAAGTGATAAGACAAAGCAGATATTAATTAGCCAAAATGTGTAGTAGAAGCGTTTCGGTAGAGCGGAAAACAGTGAACGTAGAGAATACTAAGACCTCCACAATAAAAATACATACATATATATATATATATATGATAAATCTATAGGTAACTTCGGAAAGATCGTATAGAATGAATAGGACATTTTATCCTGAAATATGATGTTCGTTTATATTCCCATAGAGAGCTACGCAGCAAAAACTTAGTTGGATAACAATATTTATGTTCTGTTATATTAATATTCATAGTGAGCCATTTGTTAATACACTCGTGGTTGACAGCTCAATTTCGTGGTCTTCCTTGAGCCCCCTGGAAAGACATTTTAGTCTTACGACAAAATTGTCTTTGTAGTAATACTCGTACTTTTATCATTATTTTGTGGTAAGTTTTATGAGATCGCGTGTCACAGTTTTACATTGAAATAATAATATATGTAATCCGTCATATAAATATTGAAAATAATATTATTTTATTTTTTAACCGACTTCAAAAAGAAGGAGGTTATCAATTCGACTGTATTTTTTTTTTTTTTTTTTTTTTTTTTTTTTTTTTTTTTTTTTTTTTTTTATGTTTGTTACCTCATAACTTTTGACTGGGTGAACCGATTTTGATAATTTTTTTTTTGATTGAAAGGTGAGGCTTCCCGAATGGTCCCATTTTTTTTTATCCATGTCTGACAATGGTATCTATGAGAAAATCACATAAGTCTTAAATTTGCATTAGGTATGTGCGCGACAAATAGACGAATAACTCAATGTCGCGCAAACCGATTTTGATGATTCTTTTTTTATTTGAAAGGATATACTTCAAGGATAATTTAGTGAAAGTTTGGTTAGGTTCCGATTATGGGATCCGGTGAAAATTTAGAAAGTTTGTTTTTTTTGGTAAAAAATTGATTATACTGTAATAGTTACAAGCAAAAACTTTTTAAATTGATGTCAGAGGTGAGATTCCTGATCGTTGCATTTCTTTTCAACCAACCTCAAAAAAGAGGATGTTCTCATTTTCAACCAACTTCAAAAAAGGGAGATTCTTCATTCGCCCGAATACATTTTATGTATTTTCTTGTCAATATACCAAAATGTAACTTTGCACAAAAATAATACCTAATTAAATAAAGTTTTACTTAGGACAACCACAACCACTCGTTGACAACCACTACCACCACCATCACCACTCGTTTAAGAAGCATCATTTTAAGATCTACCCATCACTAAAAATCGTAAAATAAATTATTTTTTAACAAAAACATAAACCGACTTCTAACAACGAACTAAAAAGTGAAAAATAATTTTACAAAGATTTTATAATTTTAAGAAGTCGGTGTCAAGCTAATGCTACAACACCTTTACTACAATATCTAATTACTAAGCCTGTTTGTTTTACTTGGCACCGACTTCAAAATTATAAAATCTTTGTAAAATTATTTTTCACTTTTTAGTTCGTTGTTAGAAGTCGGTTTATGTTTTTGTTAAAAAATAATTTATTCTTCTGTTTGAGAATACAATCTTCAAGTATTCAGATTATTTTTTTGCATAGAATTTTAAATTTTTTCAAACGATTATTTTGTCTTAATGGTAGGCAAACCATACCTAGTGAAGTTACTACAAACAGATTTTCGAAAAGAAACATCACATCCAATTTAAAGTGAAATATTGTAGTAAGGGGCCATTCTCAGAGGATTCTCGTAAGAAATCTATTTTAGGAAAAGTAATTACACACATCGTATCTATTCTGTTCGGTGATCTTTTCGACAATCGTTTCTTTTCAAAATAAAATACTATATCTCTTTCTAATTCTTTTCGTATTTATTTTTATCAATTAATCCTTACAATCTGGCTTACATAAAGTAAAGTAACATTTGTAATAATATTTAGTTATTTTTAATTTTTTTTAGTTTATATAGCACAATTTATGAATATTCCAACTGCATAAATAGTAATGAATTATAGTATTGGTACTTCAATGGAACTGCAATTCTCGTGACTATAATAGTAATAGTAAGCAGCTGCTCATTTCAGCTATCATTAATAATCTCACACTTTCACTGTCTATATTGAATACTTTCCCGCTGTTTCAGATCTGTCAATATCCATTACATTGACAAGAAATCATAGAAGCTGATCGACAATCAATATTAAAAATGCTTCTCTTGTTACTTATAAGAAAATAATATACTGTTACACATACTGTACTTACTTGTTAAAAAAGGTAGCGCTTTTTTATATTCATATTCTTAAGATAAAATATAGAGTTAAATATTCTGCAAATTATTTCACGAAAGATTTTTTGATCTAAATGAAAATAAATGAAACTGTAGTGATTCAAAGGTGTTTTATATTCTTTAAATTACGAGTATATTTGTTGGAATAATATAAATTATATAGAGATATTCAAGGACTATCCATACCAGACCATCCTACATTGCATACCAGAAAGCGAACAAACACGTCTTCCGTCTTATTACAAGTACGGATTCCCTCACAATCCCAGCCAATTCGGCCGGTATATTTTTAATTGCTTTTTTGGATACAACAATCGTCGAAACTCGCCGCGGACAGCGGGTGGCCGCCGGCTCCTTTGGACTCCCATAATTATAATTATTCCATTAACTTCTACCAACCGACGCAATTATTCGTAAAATATTTTCTCATTTCGACTTGCAGCACTTTAATTTGTTATTTTCATGCCATAATATAATTTGTGTATAAAGTAATCTTTTTACCTAATTATCGTTTTAATTTTGCCATTTGAATTAGACTATTTTTCCTTTATGTGAGTGGAGCTTGCTGAAATTTTTAATTCTCACTTAATATACATAAGATTGTAATTTAATTGCTTAAATTACGTATACTGTCATATTACTGCTTACATATCAGATCTAAACTAGTAGAAAATCTCTCTAAAACGATAATAAATTAAAAAATAACAGTCTTGTTAAAGTTTAAAGTAAAGGTTGTTTTTTTATAAAATGATATTGCAAAAACGTTTAGTTTTTTATCAATCGTAAAAGCAAAGGTAAATTCGTAATGATCACCATATGACGTCCTGGGACTGTCCGCCCTTACACAAGAATTATGTGTTTCATCCACCATACATTGCGGCGTTTATATTAAAAGTCAAAGTCAGCACGCAATGTACGCTCGAAACTTAGAACATAGAACGTTTATGAATTCACCCACAACGAAAACCTGCTGTGAAGTTTTTTTTGATTGCTGCTAAAAAATCTGAGATCGAAAACCTTGATTTTCTCTAAACGTAAAATATGGTTTTTGTTTTCAATCATATTTAAACTGTTTGTTACTGTTGAATTTGAATAAAACATATAACTATGAATAGAAAATATTAAAGATTTTAGAAAAAGGAAACGTAATTTACAATTGTATAATTTTGATTGCTGTAACATGTCAATCAAAACTAAAATATATTTTATGCTATAGGTATTTAAATATACTATACTCAACAGCTATAACATACTACATACTATCATTTAATAATACAAAATGTTTGCAACAACTGGAACATAAATTAAATACAGCACAAAAACAATGTTTGCGGCGAGCATGAATTTTTTTTCAAAAACCAAAATTCCGAAAATCGTACTCGAGCTCAGGTAGCTATCGAATTTTAAATTTATTTGTATTTCCTAAAAAAAACTAACAATAGAAAACATAGGTTTACCTGTCACTGGTTATAATAAGGTACGAGAAATATGACGACACATGTTGTTTTACAATTCCCTGAGAAAAAAACATATAACAATCTTTTTGTAAAGCCGATGTTTACAGAGCGAATTACAGAATTAGTTGTTTAGGACGTACCTCTAATATATGTAACGTTATTTTATTTTTTTGTTATTTCTCGTTTCCTTTTGAAGCGGATTTGGCACAATTAGCTACTTATGTGGGGCTCTTTGCATTTAAAATCAATCAAGTGTAATAAGGGGTAACGCAACTATTTTATGCTATATTGGAATATTTGCAACGTCTTACCGAGCGGGACAGTTGTGGGTTTTAATCCCCCTCTGGGTATATTTATGGGTAATATTTTATTTTAGCTTTATTTTTTTTATGTTCTAATACTATGATATATTTTATTTTTTTACATCTCAGCCTATGTCCGATGTTTAAAGTGATAAAAAGTGAAGACCTGAGTAATTAATGTCCATGTTCTGTACCTGTCCTCTTACAGCAAGCAGCTGATGCATGAAAAAAGCTATAAAAAATAACATATTTGGGTAAATATTTAAAGTCCTTAACTTAATTACGTAACTACAGTAGGAATACGTGAGTATTTTATCAATATAACACCAACTAGCTATACATATATATATTGCATATTATTTGGCTAATTAAAAATCGAAAAGTACTTTTTTTAGCAGGGCAGCAAAGGCAGAGGGAACCTAATGTTAAGATTTCGTCCCCTAACGAATCCTTGAGGCATTGCGTGTTGGAGTAGAACTTAAAGCTTCGCTTTGTTTTGCTACCAGATCAAGAAAATGTACGTATTCCATAATTATCCTTTAGTGATGGATCGAACCACACAACCATCGCGTTGACAGTCACACGCTTGTGACACAGCACCAAATGGACCTACCGTACATAAAATACATAAAAATTAATTATCAAAATTTATAACCACGATAAAAGTATAACAGAGTGAAATTCTCCATTAAGACGCCAAACGAATGCTAAAAAGAGAACACATATGCAAATCATTAAACCAAAGAGGCTACACTAAAAAAATCAATCCACCGATTTACATGCGACGCTTGAATGTTGCTCGTACTCGTGTGTGCGGTTGCATTGTAACGTCCACATTATTCTACAAGGAATGCTCATTAGCCCTCCGAGGCATCGTCCCTTTGTGAAATAAATGATAGTAATGACTTGTTGAGTTAAATGTAGACTTGAGACATTAGATCTGTTTGGGTTTTTATTTTCAGCTTCACGCATTATCCGGCATATCGCAGGGAGGCAGTAGAAGCCTATTAAGACACTCCGTTCCCCAATTTCAGCTGAATTTTCGAGGCATCGCGTGTTGAGTGCCTTTTATAGAGTGCCTATTACAGATATAAATATTACAAGATATAATGGGTCACCTTAAAATAAATGATTCTGCGTAATAAACATTTGTTTTGACGTTTTTCAATACCATAATTATTATTTGAAATGGTTCAACACCAAATGATAGTAATTTAAGTAAATATATTAAGTATTTAACGTAAGTAAAGTAAATTAATTAAGTATATTTTTTAAAGTAAAGGCGTAAGTAAATTAAGTATATTTTAAAAAAAAAATCCATAGATTGGTAACATATATGTGTATCACAGAAAAAAAATATTACATTCTTATATTACATTTTTATCAACTATAAACACGACAGGTTCTGGGTTCGATTCCTACTCGAAGAAATGAGATATTTAATATTTTCATTACCTCACTCTGGAACGAGGCAAAAGTAATTTTATAATATCAAAAAAATATACGAAATATCTTCTTATTTATAAAAATTAATCGCTGAATGTGTTGTTAAGCTCGAATCTCGAGAGCAGCTGAACCGATTTCGCTAATTCTTTTTTTATAATATTCCTTGAAGTACGAGGATGGTTCTAACAGAGAGAAAATTTTTAAAAAAATCCAGAAAAGGTCTAACAAGACTTTTCTATATTCCCATACAAAAGATTCGTATGTATATCAACTTAAAACTTAATTTGAACTTCAATACCCTACTATAAAGTTTAAATGTTAGTAGCTGGATTTCTGGAAGGCAAAACAATTGAGTGACGTTAGTATCGTTTGAATATTATAGCCCAAGATCCCAGAGCCGCCAGACCGACGTCATTTTAGCAACGGGGAAATTTTGAGGACTATTAGTCTCACACGTAGTTAAGACAGTATGCTTACTCACTAACTTGAAAATGGGATCCTTTCCCATGGACCCACCATGGGTTTGGGATACTATATCACTTACTAAACACTTTTATTTGATTTGAAGTTGAATTTAGATAGAACTTTAAAAGATCTACGGAACCATCAAAAATCAATTTGGTGGCGCAATGATTTTATTATCAGGAGACTTTCGCCAAACATTGCCAGTATTTCCACGTTCAACGCAAGCTGATGAACTGAATTCATGTTTTAAGTCCTCCAAATTGTAGAGACATGCCAGGGTATTATATTTAAGCAAGAATATGCGTGTTATGTTGCAAAATGATCAATCTAGAGACATATTCTCTAAAAAACTGGAAATGGCAAATTTCCTGTAGATGCGCTAACTGGCTGCAAAACCTTTCCTGATAGTTTTTGTCAGTTAACGTAATCAAAAGATGAACTCATTCATAAAGTGTTTCCAAATGTTGCTGAAAATTATTTATTCCGTGATTGGTTAAGCGAAAGAGCTTTACTGGCTGCTGATGTAAATAAATTTAATTTCAATTTTCAAGATGGCATTCCTGGCGAAATGAGGACGTATAAATCAGTTGATACGGCAACTAATGAAGATGATGTCGTGAACTATCCACCGGAATTTTTAAATTCACTTGATTTGCCAGGAATGCCACCTCACAGCTTTCAATTAAAGCTTGTATGTGTAGTTATAATGTTGCGAAATATTATCCAACCGAAACTTTGTAACGGCACACGCTTAGCGATAAAAAAATAATGAATAACGTAATAGAAACAATCATATTGAAAGGAAAATATAAAGAAGAAGATGTTTTGATACCCCGAATGCCAATGATTTCAACTGACATACCATTCGAGTTTAAAAGACTACAGTTTCCAGTACGGCTTGATTTGGCAATGACTATAAACAAATCTCAGGGGCAGTCATTAAGTGTTTGTGGTATTAATCTAGAAAACTCATGTTTCTCGTATGGTCTATTGTATGTTGCCTGTACCCGTGTTGGAAAACCATCTCTCTCTCTGTTTGTTTACGCGCCAGATAACCAAACAAAAAATAACGTGTACCATAAAGTACTACAATAAAAATGAAACTTAATTTAGAAGAAGTCAAAATGAAATAAAATATAATAAGTAGGTATCATAATAAGATATCGGTAATTGTTATTTTTATTGTCATTTTTAATGAATATTACAAGAATTTTAAGTGATTTAATTTTTTTTTGACATTATGTTATTGTTGACTTATCAACTTTCTTTATTTTTTTATCTTACTAGCTGACCTGGTGTCCCGAATAGCAGAATACATTTTAAAAAAAAGAATCGACTGTAAGGCGATACGTAGTTCGCGGGTCTGCTAGTATTTAATAAAGACATTTTTTTAATTGAAACAAATTTTGGATTAGATCCATATCTACCGCTAAGCATTAGTCTCATGACTGCGCTGCCTCTAATAAGCACTTCCTACACATATATAATTATGAGTTTTATTCTTACATTTCCGCTCAAATAATACAAACATTCGAGTTGTATCTCACAATAATAACGTGTTCCGTTACACGTGTAATTAACGGGTAAATGTTTTATTTCACTTTATAAAACGATATTTTTATAAAACCTCGTTTGTCCAAAATGCCGACGCTTTTATGATGAAATAAAATAACGAGGCTGAAGACAATTAGTGTAAACAAGCCTAGGCTTTGAATATTAAGAGATAAAAGTGTTCGTTAGTATAAAGGCCTTTTATGAATCAGATAAAAATTTAGGCCATCGTGACAAAGATAGGGGCATTACCTGAAGGTAAGCACGATGGTTTTGGGTTCGATTCCCATTTCAAAAAATAAATTATCTTATTTCGCATGGGAATGAAAAAAAAAAGATAAAAATAAATAAATATTTAATTATGTAACTATATTTCTTTTAGTAACCTGAGTTTCTATAAGGAAGAAAAAAGTTAATAAGTATTTATTATCACAATTATAGGCCTGAGAGCATTTTTTTAAAATAAAATATAATATACTAATTATATTTCTATATTCATTTATTCATAATTCCTATTACCAGAGCGAAGAAATGAAAAGAATTCATTGGGAGGAAATAAAAAGGATTCATTGAAAATTGGATTTATGCGAAGTCCGGAGTGTATTAACACTATATTCCCTCTACAGAGTAGGCACTCTGTTTACGGAATACGGCATGAAGTGAAAAAAAAACTTTTTTTATACGTAAAAAAATAAGATTACATATTTAAACTCTACGAGCTGGTTGAAGAATTAAAATTTTCTATCTCGAAATGATGAATGATGTGAAGATTTTACATTTCAATATGGAAAAGCTACAGCATTTTTATAAAGATTTTTTACTATTAAGTAAACCTCCTTTTTTCTAACTTTACGCATTTCCGGCATCAACCTGAGTCTGTCTTCTTTGATAAAATCTATTGATATATGTCTCCGGTTTCCACTTCTTTTGATGCTTCTGTTCATAGTGTATGTAGCTTCTAAAGGTTATAGTTATAATGTTCATACTGTTACTCGTTTTCATTTACTTAAAAAATATTCTAGCAGCTTTTTCCGCCCAACTTCTGAGACATTGCGTGTTGCATGGTGGAACTCAATGACGAGCTTTGTCTACCAGAGGGAGGAAATTTAAAAAAAACATTTACATTGCCCCGAATGGAAATCGAACCCACAATCATCGTGCCTATAATCAGTCAGTTGTCCAAATAAAAATTACCAGCATTAATCACAATCACACATTTACGCTAAATCGTGATTACATCTGATTAATAAAGTCGTGGACCGCGGTGAAATCACGATCGTATGATTAATTGACACTGGCAATACAAAAGTGGCCTAACGCACATGAAATAGTTTTTTTTTAATTAAAACTAATAATTAAAATATTAATTTTGCTGAAAAATACGACTTCTAAAATATTTTGCTATTAGATAATAACAATTAAATGTTAGTAATGTTAGTGTAATAAATATTAATAGTACGTACGATGTCTCTAGACAGGTGATGTTTAAATAGATTTTATCAGAATGGCCCATATATATGTAAGTTGTAGATACAAAGAGATAATGGACATCTGTACAGATGAAACTAAGTAAATTTAGAATACGTTAAATTGTACATTGATTTTAATTTTGTAATTACTTATTAATTCAACATATATTATTAATAAGCCAGCCTGCTGACTGCTGCAAATAACAATAAACAATCATAATTTGTATTTAATTTAATTGATTAAAAATTAATATTTACGTAATTAATCGTTCGTTAATTGTTTTATTTCATATTTTCTATTGAGAAATTTACGTTTTGAGTTATACCATTTTTATTGATAAATTTAAACAGTAAGCAAATGAACATGAAACAAAGACATAAATGAGAGGTTTTCCATTACAGCTTAATTCATAGTGCTATTTTCTATAGTTTTGATCGTTAATCATTAATTGTGCTTATATAGAAATCAATTCATATAAAAGAAATCACTAGATTAAGAAATTTTTACAACTATTTTTATAATGAATATAATAACGTTATAAAAATAAAATAAAATTACAATTACGTTAGTACTATATAAAAAAAATGAGTTTTTCAACGCTAATTGCATTTTTTTTTGGAAAGATGTAAATCACTGATTTACACTTTTAATTTTAAAGCTTATTATAATTCCGAATAAAAAAGGGCTATCATTAATTAAAGTCACCGTATCAAGAATCAAAGGTATTTTAATTCCGATTATCTCACTCTCATTCAGCGGAAAGCACATAAAAGGCAATGCTTTTGTGAGTTGATTGGGTTATGCAAGCACAATCAGTTGAGTACCACGTACGTACTCGTATGTATGGAGATACTGGTGATGTAGAGAATTTTGTTGATTCTTTAACAACCGTGGTAATCAAACATTTGTGTAATTTTGTGTATTTCTTTCTGTTACGAATTATGTAAATAATAAGGTTTCCCGCAGATTTTATATGTAAAAATGTTGCAAATCTCAATAATTAATTAGTCCATAATTTCTACGAAAATAAATCAATAAAATAAACATACATATTTTCTCTTTTCGAATATTTCATGAATAATCATGTTAAAAGTGTTAATAGTAATAAAATATCTTAGATATATCAGTTGTAACGAAAAACAAAAAACACTTAAGATACTTAGGAATTTGTCTGGTTGAATGTGATAATTGGAATTCCGCTCACAGAAAAGTCCTATTATATAAACCTACTATAAATTAAAGGCACGCTTGTGCCCCGTGTTGGCGCAGGGGCCCACGCGCGCGACTGTAAATGCGACGTTTGTTGGTTTGATTCCCACTCGGGGGAGTGAAATATTTTAAATATTTTCATTTACTTGTTCTGTTTACGAGGAAAAGTGTGGCGTTGAATTTCTCTACTCTAACACGCAATATCCTATGAATTCGATGGAAAATGGAAAACGGAAGTTTAAGTGTATTTCTTTTTCTCCTGAAACGACTTATCATTTGTTCTTTAGCTTTAACTTTAATCTGAAATAGATATTTTTTATTCAACCCAATTTATATAACATATATATATATATATATATATATATATATATATATATATATATATATGTTCAAGCTAACGTATTGCAAAAACGTCTGTCAATCGTAATATAAACATTTAGAATGCCACACTATTTGAACATTACGTAATCCATCCATCAACCTCTAACTGTGATGGAGAAGGAATATACCATTTGAAATGCACAAGAAGTAATTCAATATTTGATTGCCGTAGACATTGTAAAAGTTTATGTTACTTAATATTTGTTAAGCAATGATATTTACACTTCGAAAATAAATAAGTAATAAAATTTACAGTAGTTTCTATATTTTAAAAAAATTGATACAGTGTGTAGTAAAAAGAAAGAAAAACATTATAATTCATTCGTTTAATTTTATAAGAAAACGGCTGGCTGTGAGGCGCAATGGAATATACGAGTAAGTCTATAAACGAGTTATTTAAGTACATTTTTTCTCTATAGCAAAAACAGTGATGTGTTACGCCTTGCAACATTCTACGTCTCGATTTCAGGCTGAAAGCGGAGTGTCTAAATATCTACTTTTCTTTGTATATACTGCTATATGCTTGCGCTATTTTATATATTTATATAGAAGCCTGCCTAAAAAGCTAAAGCGTAGCTCTTACAGAATAATAAAAATAAAACAAACCTTTATACCCTCTTATTAGCAGATAGAATCTTTATGTCACGGCTTCATTCCCCGTTACTGTTGCAAATTATAATCATAAAAAAAACATCACGCGCAAAAAGCACACGCAACCTTTCAGAGCACTAATTTCAATCATTATATTAATAAGGATATCCGTTAAGATATACATGTTTAAAAAGCGTTTTACAAACTTTGGTCACGGTAAATACGACGGTTCTGAGTTCGAGTCCTACTGTGAGTGAGAAAGGGAGTGTCCTGGCATTAGAGTAGAAATATTTCTATTTGAATATATGGTTAAACCGATTTAAATTTTTAATTTGTCCCCAATTTTTAAGTAGGGAACAAACATTAAATCACTATATCTATTCTGTCTTACCCCACCGTTACATTCACTCTTCAACAATATCCAGCGAAGGTGAAACTAGAATTCAATCCATCAAAAGCGCTATCTTCCTACAATCAACTGCTTTAAACTATTGTTATGGGGTAATAGCCCAGTCGACAGTCCCGTTATTCATTTTATTATAAACGCTACAAATATTGACATAAAACTGCTGTGTTTAGTTATAGCTAGGAGTAAACTCGGTGGTTTTGGGTTCAAATATGATTAAAAACATGTATGTACATACGTTTATTATAAATATTTTATTGATCTAATAAAATAAATTTCAGTGTTGAATAAATGGGTTGATAATATATTTTTATAGCTTCGCGATGTATCTGACATATGACAGTGTGGAATATAGTGTTATGACACTCCGATCCTTGCTTTCTCCACCCCCCTTTTCGAGACATTCCATTTTGAGTGTCTGAAATTAACGTATCGCTTTGTCTTGCACCAGAGCGTCGAACTAAAATAACTCATTCCACCGAATGGAAATCGTATCCAGAATTGTCGCGTTTACAATCAGCCGCTATACCGTCAGGTCGACGTATAAGAAACTATTTCTTTTCACATTTTTCGCCAATTAAAGACATTAGCTTCACAGGCATGATGACGGAAAGAAACGTTGGAAACACTTACCTCTAAGTAGACCGGGGGAATACCTATATAATAAATATAAATATTTCCTGAGTGACATTAGAATGCACGATTATTGAGTACGGCGAGACCCCGACCGCGTTACGACGCCGATGTTTTATTTTACTATTGCTTTTCTTTTCATTATAATAATAAGATTTGTAAGTCTTTAATATATTATACAAATAAAATATTATTTTTATTGCTATTAGATATCACGGTGATTTTTATTTATTTTGATAAAGCATTTGAAACACTTGGCAGTTATACGTAGCTTAGGTGACAATACAATATTTTGTTAGCAACTAGCTGGTGTAAGAAGGAGCCAGGATATTAGTATTGAAACTCTTCTAGTTTTAGGAACTTCTTCTTGTTAGTATGTTACAAATAAACCATCCAAGGCTCATACAATTATGCATCGAGCACATTCTATCTTTTTCTAAAAGTGTATATTTTATGTTAATTATTATATGAAATTATTAAGTGACTTACAGATAAGAAAAATACAGCCTATATGATCTCGAGTCTACACGGCGTATATGATATTTGGCATGCCTTGGAGAGTCCTGGTCCTAAGAGCTGAATTCCCAGAAATCCTACGGGAAAAAACAATATTTTTGTTTTATAGTTTTAAAAAAAGCAAAATTTCGAGCAACAACTAGTTATCTATAAGCCAATTTCACAAGTACTTCTCAATTTTCATAGCGTGTACCAGTATCATTTATAACTTAGAAGAATAATTTTGCAAACATTACAAAGATAAATGGTAGAGGCATTTCAAGTATTCGCTCATAATAAAATGTCGTTAGCGATTGTGTGGGTGAAACTTAACGAGGATTGATGCATAGAATAGGATTTATATTGAGTGTGACTGCAGATGACAAAACACCGTGTTAAGCATTTCTATGTAATATATTAATAATTTAGGCACGAAGCTTAGCTATACAATATTACGCTAAACCATTTTGAATTTTTAAGCTCTAGAAATAAAAGTGATTTTTGTTTAATAAATTAATAATGATGTAGCCGCATACATATGGATTACTAATCAAGGTAATAACGCAAGTGTTATTATGATAATTATTAAAACTGTATATGTTTTTCTTATTGTAATCTGAGAATATGGGTTCCACAAAAGGGTGGGATTTAAATTTTTGGTCGTAATTAAAGTTCATTATTTTTGTGTATCACTTTATATATTACAATTTCAATTTAAGCACTTTCATACTATAAAGAAGTCAGTGAAAAAACCTCCAGAATTCCGCAGAAAATAAAAAACGGAGTGTCTTAACACTAGGAGCGTGAAGCCAAAAAAACATACTTTAAAATCAAATACAAAAAAATACCTTTGTAGCTATTAAATGTTGATTATTGATTAATTAATGTTCCTGCGTAATAATTCTTATTTAAATCTATTTTTTTAATACAAAAATATTAAGATTAAATTTATAAAACAAACCAGTTTCTTATAAATACAGTTTTACTTCAGTAACTATCTTATACAGGTACCTTATTGTTGCAAGAAGCTCTCAGTTTATTCGCAATAAGCGGATATAGCGGACTTAGTTTTACGTTTATCCGTTCCAATATTACTTACAATTACTGAAAGATATTACAATAAAGGAAAATTATGTAAACTTCTTAATAAAATTAACATTTTCTTCATTAACTTTTCGTAGCGCATAATAAGAATGAACAAAAACAAAAAGTCATTTTACAATTAAGTATAGTCTTTTATTAAAAAGATCCATATAAAAAATAATGCATACTTAATTATGTTAATTACATAAAATAAATTTAATATTAAAATAGAAAGGTAATCCATCAAGATATCAAAATTTACGAGTTTATAATTCATTTCTAAATCTTATAAACGTTTAATTAGAAAAATCGTTCAACCGACCACCGATGTGAAACGGCCTAAAAACAACAATTAATAAATAAATAAAAACCGTCCGACAGTGTTTCAATTCATTTCGAGGGCGGGGTCGTTTTACATTCAAGGGGAGGGTATATCTCCAAATCATTAGCTGTGGAATGCCTCAGAAAGTGAACACGCCATAATTTCAGCTCTCGGCACCGTGGGCGGATATGGTCTTTGTCTTTAAGTACAAAATGACAAAAAAATAATTCGAATGTCAGTTAATAATATTTATTTGCAACGTCGAAGCATTAAGCGCTTGTAGTGTAATTTTGTCCGCATTGTCCGGTCCGTGTTGTCCTGATGAATACGGACGGTCGTTTCATTATTTCTTATCATTATTTATCCTTCGATAATATATTATATGAAGATCTGATCGGTCGGCTGAGATAAAAGGAGTCTGTATTAGCGAACACGTTTTAAAAGCTCATATGAATCATGTGTAAACATGAGTAAATATTTAAATAAATTAAAGCTTTGTAACACTTTTAATTTTTAATCAACGGTGTCTACTTAGTATGGTCACTGTACCTGGAGGTTACTAGTTCAAAATATCCGTCATATTTGAATCAAAGTCTCAATATAGCTTGGTTATATAAACTTTTCAATACTAATATCATCCACACCATCTGGATACGTGGCACTCCACTACTGTGCGGTTTCGCAGAAAGTTCCTTCCACGCGCTACCGAACTGTGGATCGGTCTACCCGCGGCAATGTTTCCAGGTCGGTACGATATAGCTACCTTCAAAAAGCGCGTCTATCTCCACCTCAAAGGCCGGCAACACACCTGTAGCTCCTCTCGTGTTGCACGGGGTCGTGGGCGGACCATCAGGTCACCCGAACGCTCGCTTGCCTTGTCCTTTCACCATAAAAAAAAACTAAAAATCAACAACGAAAGCCCACCGCGGAAAAGCGGTGCATCGTCTAATTAACTGTGAGCGCGTTAGTTCTAGGTTCGATTCACTCTCAAAGACGATTTACTTCAATTTCTTGCACTGGTAATTCGACAACACGCGGCGTTCAGTTCCGCAAACCATGACGAAATTTCTCAAAAGTGAAAAAAAATAACATTTTTTTATATTTGTACTCGACAAAAAAAAGTAGCTGCAGCACATAATACCAACTCTTGATTTCATTACCTACATCAAAGACACATTGTGCCAGTAAATCATTCATCAGTCATAAAAAAATATTATGACAGCTGAATAATTAAATATTCCTTTACATTTTTCGTAACAAAAACACAAAAGATCAGAACTTAAGCATCGAAGTTGAGAAAGAAACTAATTGGATATGCAATATAAATTTCACGGTAATTAAATACGTACTTTTATATATTTTAAATATAAAAATTGAGCACATCTAATTCAAAGTTCGCTTGAGACATTACCTTTCAATATTTAAAACAGTAAATTTTATTAACCAATTATATTGTAAATATGCCGTATGTGTAACCTATAAGTTAATATTTTGGCTAGTCTTAAATTACGATGTTATTCGTGTCAATTACTTTATGGTATCTTACGCTAGGTCGTATTGTGTAACATTATTATATAACAATTATTATACTCTACTATGAAATATTTAATATTTTCGTTTCCTCGCTTCGATAATGAAATTACGCGGCGTTAAGCTCCAGCACTAACACACAATGCCTCTAGAATTCGACGGAAAGTGTTAGAAACTAAGTGTTTTAACACTAGGTTCCCAGGTTCCCTCTGCCCACCGTGCTATGGGATACATTGTGTAGCTAAAATATTTGTAATTTTGTTTTAATTATTTTTAAATCTTAAAATGTCCAAATGCTCTAGCCAACATAGCTGTCAGTGACCTAACATCCTCTATATAATATTTACCCTTTGGTGCTGTTTCCTTACTGATAACACAATTATAGTGTAATTATTATTTTTTTAATCTAACCACAAGAACTACTAACTAACTAACTTTCCTTTCACATTGAAACGAAGAACTTTCATTATAATAATTAATTCCACACTGCAAAAGTCGCTAAACTCGGTACTTAATAACATCGAGTAGCATTAAAATTATCGATTATACTGTAATATTAACCTTCGGCTCGTTCACCGACAGCAGTAAACTGTTGTTTGTATAATAACGTCATAACATCATTAGAACTTTTATAGCGGTTATATTCATAAAGCTGTATGTATACGGCGTTTGAGTGCATCGTTATAGATATGAGCTTTGTAAGGGATAAGATAAAAATGTATTTACACTACGTTTTCATATTTTTTAAAAGCCATCAAGCTTTTACTGTAATCGCCTAAAAGCTAAAGTAGGTATTTGAAATGAATTTTTAAGTTTGAGGGTTTTTTAATGTTTTTAATGAGAATGTTTCCTTTAATTGCTCGTTAGTATCAATTTTGTTGTAATAACAGTTGGAATTTAAATAACACTTATTAAAGTATTCTAGTCAATAATATCAATGAAAACTAGTATAATCAAAAATAGTAAAAACATTAAATCTACAATGTTTGTTTCGTAAAATATACATAAGTAAAATATGACATTTTACTTATGTATATTTTTATTTTTATCTTTACATTGTATCTCGCATTTATAGTATATATATAGTAGGTAGAGCGAATCTAGCGTTCTCCACTTTCCGCCCAAGGCAAGACTATCTATTACTATTTAATATATATCCTTATAATTGAAAACTTACCTGCTACTATAAATAAATACTTGATATTATAAATTGACTATTTCTACACTACAAACGATAAAGCAGTAAGGTGACGTAACGATGATATCACAAAAGTGATTTAATAGTTCACGCCATTTATATGAAATTATTAATACTATTAGTATAAAATCCTGTAAACATTTTAATATATCTATGAATTTAATATTAATTCTTACCACTGTCATGATTTTTTGTGAATTTAAAAGACTGCTTGCTGTTCCTTCAAACCTGGCCTAGTAATAAACTTGTTGAAAAAAAAACAATAATATCCACTACAAATGCTACTTCCAAATAAAACAACAGTAAAAAAAAGGTCACTAGGCTATATTTATATATTATCCTAAGTTTACGGAGAGGTTAAAAGCATTATAAATTTGCCTAAAAATCTATTAGTATATTTTGTATTACACCATATATATTTACCAAACATAAATAAAAACACTGTAAAAACCTCAGGTGGTCTTGTGTTAAAGTTTTCAAATTTACGTAGATTGATGAGATTTTTACGATAACGTTATCAAATACACACTTTTGACATTTCAAACGAAATAAGGTAGCAAATGATTATAATTTACATGAATATACTATAAGTGTATGAGTAATGGTCGCTTAAAGAAATTTCATCTTTTTAGCGCATTCCATAGAACCATATCTACTTATACATATATGCGTCCATTTATTGAATATTTTACATATAAACTGTCTATTTTCTCATTAATGTTTTATAAGATATAACTAAGTAGGTTATTTTAACTATTTTATGTGTGATTAAGTTTTCTATTTACCTTAGGAACATGTAGTTGACATTTTACAAAAAAAAATACCAAAAAAAACATTATAAAGATGAGACCAGTCACAATTATTTGTATTAAGCACTATTTATTATTATTTAAATTAGCTAAATATTTATAAATAGTTTCTCGCACGTTTAATTCATGCATTAGACCTGGAATGACTGCATGCAGTAAATATATTTATATGAATATGTTAAAAGCAAGATGAATTAGTATTTAAATTTAATTTTCTAACATTTTGTACTATTAATTTAACCTTTATAGAAAATTCCTAGCCTGTTCAAAGATTTTAACCTAAAATTGAAAAAAAAAACATCACTTCGATCTCCAAATATTCCACTGTGCTTACAATAAAATATGCTATCAGAACAATTCCCACAATTCACTCCCAATAAAGTCACACATAATTCACGGACCCCGGTCTTATTAAATTCAAATAGGTTTACTTCAAAATAAGTAGTATTTACGGGCTGACAAGTTTACAATCCGGTCCAATTTATTCAGTCCAATAATTCGTTGTGTCACAAAACAAACAATGACTTGAACTCTACATAAATACTCCTACTCGAGTCGGGAACAAGGGTCAATTTTCACCTACATTTCGAATCGTGGATTTGCAAAACAAATCTTTAAGGAATTATTCACGCTGTAAAATGTAGAGCGACTTCTCTGAGACTCTGTGCTTGGTAAAATCGGAATGGATTTTAATATTCTATATAAGCTTTTGACGAAAAAAATGAGATGTTTTAAGACAAATATATTATAAGAAAAATTATACAACTTTCATCACTGAGAACACTTAGCAAATATGTTAGCTGTATATTAAGAAAGTTAAAGAAGCTTAGTTTGAAAAATATACATACGTATTAAGGACTCTTCATATAGGGTCTTAGATACGATAAGAAGATACTGACTAAAAAATTTAAAAAAAATGTGTTCAAAAATTAATACTTGTAAAACCAAAAATGTGCCCCTTTATTAATAGTATAAGGTGTAAAGGAAAGAGGTTACACACGCTTGAAGCGGACAAGACAAGTCAGTCCGTCCAGTACTTTATGATCTCATAAAACGAACGATTCGACAGTATTCACGCGACAGACGGCGAGTGTTGGGAACTAATGGCAACAATGTATCGATAATACACAAACACGGCCGCGTCGCAGTTGTATTAATTGTGCAATAAGATAACTTTAATTCGATAATGTAATATTTCATTGTATTGTTTCCTTGGAAAATATTACCTGTTTCTAATTTCAAAATATAGTAAGATTTACTAAAAAAATATTACCAAAAAAGATCATTTATACAAATAAAACATTAAAATTAATACAAAAAAAACTGAAAACTAACAGGTGACTCAATACTTGACTCTTATATTGAAAATTCTTATGTTTACGCAATATTCTCGAAGCCGTTAAATGTAGCACACGGACGGACACTCGATAATAATACATACTAAGAAACCGAATATTAATAACATGAATGTTTAACGGCTGAAACGTTTACGGCTGCCGTAAATATTATGGGATGAACAAAATTAACAAATGAATGGTTGTTCATTGAAGGCGCAAGCTCAAATCCGTTGTGATCTGTATACAATAAATCAAATTTTAAACATTTTTAATGACCGTCGTAAAACATATTCGAGAATATTGAAGCCATTTACTTTTACAGACATTAATATTCGGTCTTGACCCACAATGTATGTTCAAAAGTGTTAACCTCAAACACCCAAACATCTTAATTTCATTTCTTTCTTAGAATTTCACTTTGAAGATGATACAATTAAAACAATTTCTGAACAGAATTGTATCTGTTATTTTATTCTTGAGATTAATTCAATTGTCAAATATGTATTAAAACAAATCTATATTTGTTGATATCTAAAGATTGATAAATATATAGAGAATTCTAAAGTGTGACGATAACTCGCGAGCTATTGAATAACCAGCACAAGCGTGTGATTGTAAACGCGACAAGTTGTGAGTTCGATTACCACTCGAGGAAATGGGGTATTTAATGTTTTCATTTGTTCACAATGTCTTCAGAAGTTGTCTAACACGCAATGTCTTCAGAACTCTGCCTTCCTTGCTCTACATGCGAGATACAACGTAAAGCTGATAAAAATAACATAACATTTAAAATATTTACTTAACTGCGATTCTCCTGTCTCAGGCAGAAACACGCCTGGTGGGCTCGCTAGTATCGTATGAAATTTCCTTTATTTATTTGAAATGAAATCAAGATTGTAAAAAGTTGATCCCAGGTCACTGAGGGTACTCTATAATAAAAAGCTGTCAGTTTTTGCTGAGCACAATGAGGTGCACAATAAAAATACCAGTGTTCATACAAACGAGAATTTATGTTCAATATATGCAAATGAGCACGCCTCAAACGCTATGATCATAGAGCGCGTATCAGAAACATTGATTTGAAAAATTTGAATAAGTACATATTGTTTCAACAAATATTATTGTATATTATTATTAAAACTATACATTTTTATTATTTTTATTTATTGTGTATAAATAAAACATTTTAATATCATACGATATTGCTAAATCTAAAGTAAATGTTTAAGTAAAAGTAAGCTCGCAAATAAATTTAATATATTTTATTGTATACCATTGTTAAAATATCAGTAATCTGCTTATTTTATTTTACGTAAAAATCTGTGACAGGAGTTCTTTCACATTAAATTCTCCACTATAATTCTCCTTTTGTTGGTGGATGGATAAAGCTCACTACGTATGAAAACCTACCCTAGGTATGAAACTAGCAAATTGTCTGTAAATATAAACTGATATCAACTAACTAACCAACTAACTATAACTTATACATTAAATAACTATATTTTTATTGCACTTAAATATATTTCATATTTGACGTGATTTTATTTTGAGTTTTGATTATCAAATATAAAATAATTATTTATTTTATTATGTAATTATTTATTTTCTTTATAAATATCGATTAAAAAACTAAAATCAACTGTTCCTTACATTATAATTCTTAGTTATTACTTCGTACAATACATAGATATTTTAGAAAGTTAACTTCCCAAGATACCAAATAACACACAAAATGAATAAAAAATTATGTTTTTCATCGATTTAATGACCACTAATCTGTTAAAATAAATTATCGTATAATTTTCGTGTTAATGTTTTAGAATTTGTCATACATACATACACACCGACGCAATGCATACTTGTGGATATTATAATCCTATAGGCACATTACATATAGTGTCGAACGCTTAATAATACAAAACGAATTTATTTGTATAGCTAACTGCTTTACACGTGTAAATAAATCGTATATATTTTTTTATGACATGAAAGAGTAGCGCAGTGGAACAGCGCCTGTCTATATACGCAAAGGCTGTGGGTTCGATTCCCTTTAGATGGAATTGATTATTATCTTTTCTGGCGTTGAAATCCCACACTCAGCACGCGACGTCTCTTGAATTGAGCGGAGTGTCTTGAACGAAACTCTATAGCACGCTTTATATATGCTTATATATAGCCTCGCTTCCTCTGCCTTCCCGCTATTTCTAAAATAGAAAGCTATCATTCTAAAGAATTTATAAAACTCTATAAGTACTTTAAGTCGTAATGAAAGTTTTAATTCCTTACAGTTTCAACCTGACCTGACTTGGTGTTGTAAAGCAGCTGCCGTTTTATATTATGCTTTGATTGATTCGAGAATTTAATTTAGTAACTAATTGGCACGGCGATGTAATAATTAGAGCGGCGTACATAACATAATCATTAATAGTAATAACTCTATTTCTATAAAAATCACTTGAATATTACTGTGACCGTAGTTCACGCTGGAAAAATATACCTGACAGTGTCAGGTCAGTCCTGCATATGCCAAGTAGGCAGAGGGAAACTAGTGTTAAGACATTCTGTTCCCCACGCACCGAGTAATTTTCTCTTCGAGTGGAGGAGCATATTTCTAAAATATTATACCTGTTAATATTAACAGGCACAAAATCTATGAGTATCTATAGAGTTACTTATATATTTTTGTTTTTTTATTTTGATTATTAGCCTAAAATATTTAATTTAATAAATTTTATGAAACATGAAACCTGTGTCAAATTTAAATAAACTTTTCAAATAACTTAAAATATTCAATGACAGAATCCTAGACAATAAGATTTGAATAGATAAAACTTCTGTGTACATATTCTTACCTTACCATAGATAAGAGCAAGTAGTGTGGGAAACTTTTTAAACCACATAAAAATATTGTAATAGCCGGCAAAGAGAATCCGCGTGGAATGCGGACAATTGTCTCTCACTGGTGATTCATCATCCGTTTGGAAGGCCAGTGTCTGTATCTTACAAGGTCAATGTCTATATCTTATCTTTATTCTATAATAATTAGCTAGCTCACATTATATACTTTTTTAACTTTTATGGTCCTAATTATATATTTAAAGCAAATTAGTTTTAATTGGAGCCAGTATGTTAACAATAAAGGAGAGCATTAACCTCACTGCTTATTACTTGTGATCATTAAAAGTTATGAACTTATCAAGGTCTTTGAATTTAGCATTAATTAAGAATATTTTAATGTAAAACAAACATAAATTAGTTTAATTCTTACAAGAAAATTAAATTATTAAATATGTTTTCACAATAATACAAATAGACGATCTTTTTTAATTAGCTTAGGCTTTTACAAATAAATAAATATAAGCAACTCTTCTTGAGATACGAATTTATAAGTAACGAATATCATTTTGCCATTTTAAACGTAGAATTTCATAAAAATACCCTAATATAAAATCAGTTCGCCATTTTATGTTTACTTACAAAGTGTAAAGTTAGATCGCATTTATGATATCTGAAATAAAGCTCACTTGTGTGAGGTTATTTTATGAATTCTCATTACGACTAGCACTAGCAATATTTTATTGGCAATAACGTATCCAGTAGCACTTAGTAATAATTTTCCAGCTTTTACATATTCTTGATATCCTTTTAACTCTATCATATTTTTCACATAAAATATATAATGTTATTGTATATTTTATTTATACTTTTCTTTGCTCTACATATTTACAGAGTTAATCATCAATCACACTAGAATTGAAATTATGAGGTCAATATCGTATTTGTACCTATAGTTATTTAAAAGCTCACAAAGCTATACCACGCTTAATACAAAAGCCTTTAACTCAAAATTATCGTAGAACAAAAACAGTAGTGAAAAATCTAAACACGCCACGCGACAAAAATCTGCTAATGGATTTTAATCATCATTACTGTACTTATAATTCGTAAATTTTCAACTTTTGTACTGAACAAGTTGTGACAGTTCTATGTAAAGTTTGTCAATAATATGATCCACCTCTGTTATATAATTATAAAGATCTTCCTACGACTGCAAGCAAGGGTCGTTTTCACAAAGCAAAATCGCAGATTTCATTCAGTTCAACGTAAATGTCAAAATAATTTATTAAGAAAATAAATTAGACAATTAGACAGTTTATTAAGAAAAATCATTATGGAAAAAATTGCACTGACCTCTACTATAGCATAAAAAATCAATGTTCAACAACGCATGTTACCGACTCGTTTCCAATTCGAAATATTATAGTTTTCTCGAAAAAGCTAAATTAAGTACTGTTCCACTGTTCAACGCCCATTTATATTAAATATGTTGTTTATAATAGGTGGAAAATAAATAAAATAAGTGGAGAATATAGTCACTAAGTCCTCTGCCTCCTCACAAAGTATACGCGAAGATCTGAATTTGCATCATAAACCACAAGAAAGAGAATATGTAAAAATCAAATCTCCAAAGCACTTATCTCATTTTTACCAACAAACACATGCAGTTATATCCAATTTACCATAAACAAAATAGTAAAAGAATCACACATTACCGAGGTATGCAATTTTGTCTGCAAATTGACTGAATGCAATTCAAAGGTGCAGTCTAGCTTTGTCGTTTACTTGTTGTTCAATCACTAAAAGAAGCTTGTTTAATGGATTTCCAGCATTACCTAGCGTATAATCGGACTGGACTTATAAGGTATATCTTTTACTGTGTACTCTATTACCCTATTTATAAATATGTATTTCAACTTTTGTTGAATACAGTTTATTTTAAAATTAAAATATTTTTTTCTAATCAATAAACTAAAACTTGGGCAATATTTAATTTGAAAAATGAAGGTTGTAGGCTTTAGTTCTATGTGGTTGTAGCTTTTAAGTTGTAAGAAATTTAGACAAATATACATAATTTAGATATACACATTATATTTTTTTTAGGTTATCTTTTTTTATAAATTATCTATTCATACTAAGAACATAAAAAATATATAAAAACATTTTTTATATTATACTTAATTAATTCTACCATGTCTTAAAAATAAGTACTTATTGTAGAACCAAAATAAAATGTATCATATCCTTTGTTTAAGCATTATCCGCTAAGCCCATGAAATCGCTGATCGCCCGCTCATGCTGCATGGCCTCATCGCCCGCGGCAGAGTCTCAGTCACGACATGCCAGTCAGAAACCACCAATTTGTGGCAGCCGTGTTGGTTTTGTTGAAGCTAGCGTCTTCATACTCTCTTTACACTTTTTGCCAACGTGAATAGATACGAGTGAACGTAACCGACTCATTTGTTAAGATATGCTTAGTTTTTATTCTTAAATTATATAAATTTATTTAATTATTATATTCACATCGACGCCGTCGTGGTGCAGGGGTACAAGAGTGAGACTGAAAATGGTTGTAAATAATGGACTGGCTTTGGAACAAGGCGCAGTATTAGGTTCCACCACTCAACACACAAGGCTTCGAGAAAGTGGAGAACGGAAATGTCTTAATAGGAACCGATTGTGTTAACACTAGATTCTCAGGTTGTTTCACTGCACTACAATCTAGCGTACAGCGAAATTATAAAAAAAAAAGTGAATGATACAATTAATACAACACTATATATCGTATTATTTAAATATGTACAATTATAAAATGTACATATTTAAATAATACGATATACGAGCATAGTGTTGAATTGCAAGAAATTAATTTTACTACAATGCTATAAAGATTTAAGTACAGATGGAAAGCACTCTTATCTTATCTCTCTATCATCCATAAAAGCCTTAATAATATGCAAACTTAACAAATAATTATTTGAAGTACCTAATTGAGTAATTTTATGTACTTTGTTTTTATAATGTCACTAGAGACGTCATAAAGGAAGAAAATGACTATACAAGAGGCTTTAACAACGTTAAGTTTCGCAATTCCAAAGAAAATAGAAGAATGATATGAGAATGTCGAAACCAGAGCCTTTCTATATTCCTTAAAGTGACAGAAATACGTGAAGATTAAGAGAACAACATAAATCTAATAACTATACAATATAAATAATTGCAAACTTAAAAGCATAATTACTTTGCTAACGCTATTACAACTTCAATTTAGAATAGAGCTTGAATTATTGTCCCATACAAATAAATATTAGCAATAATTCTAGTTCATCTAATACGGCGTAGTAAGTTAAAGTTACCCTTGAGTAATGTGCGTCTGCGCTTGCGCAATTTGCACTAATACGCTGTTTCTTGTTCTAATCGTCGTAGATCGGGTGAATGCGTCGTTGCAACGTCAGTTTTGTATTTCTATAATGACCGTAAAAACTAGAACTTGCTTGAGCAATCTAACATTTTCTTAGCGGAAGCCAATATCTCACTAAGCTCTCACTGGTCTCGGATTATCTCATAGTGTTTTACTGAGTATTTCATAACTGACAATGTCGTTTTTGTATTATTAATTTATATTTTTTATCATATAAGAATATAAGAATCATATTTTTTTACTTTTAGAAAGAAAAATTAAAGTACTTTTTGTAAGGTATAAAAATAAAATGCTTAAAGTTTTTTATTCTGAAGATATTGAACAATTTTTTAGTTAAAGTTAATCAAGTTAGCATCATACTTTAATAAGCACCTACCCTCTTATGCTTTAACAAACCTTATTTAAAATCACCTCCAGGCGGAATCATTCAACTTTGTATAGAAAGCCACACAGGAATCTATGTTTATAAAGACAGTTGAAGCTTAGATAGCCGTCCCCATAATGACGGGGCCGTCACTCGGGCCGTCAGCGGGACCACGAAGAATGAGTTCATTTCCTTCGACTAAGATACGATTTTTAATTAAGTTTTTGTTAAAAATTCATTACATGCTGCTCCGCTGTATATTCCTACATGCATAAATGACTACGTAGTTAATGAGCGTAAAATTTAGATACTTTACTTGTTATAATGTCGAATTTTTGATAGTTGTGCAACTTCTGTACTATGTTAACTCAACTTTTTTAATCAAAATTCCTCTATAATACCTAATTATTTTTGGTATGTATGTATTTACCGATTTTTTTTAAATATTTGCAAAATGTAAATTTAAGTAAATAAAATTGTAATGTTTGCATAATAATTGTTCATTAATTGCTATAATTTTAAATTTCTCCTACATCGATAAAAAAAACTACAAAAATGAACCGTTCTAGTTAACGAGTGAAGGCTTCATTCGTATAAAGAAAAGACGACAGACATACATAAAGGCATACTCTATGCATACATAATAAGTCTGTATTATCGCTGAATTATTAAGCAACAATATAACAATAGCCTAGTGGGCCATCAAATTTGAATTCCTTCTCATTATCCTGCCGCTTCTGACTGTCATCTTGACTGTCAACTTACTTTTTATTCATGAGAATTATACTCAAATGTGTCAGCAATTCTTTAAAAGGAACTCCTGTTATGGGTCTTGGTTCGTTATTTAACAAGCTTATTTTATTGTTTTGTAGAGTAGTAGTATTTTTTAATAATGTACGTACAACATTTCAATACATTGAGACCAGTCTTGGCGCAAGGGCACGGTAGGTAAACGCGCCTGTTTGTGGGTTCGATTCCCACTCAAGGAAATAAAATATTTATTTCAATTTATATCTTCATTTCTTCGCTCTGGCGTCGCGGCAAAGCGTGGCGTTGAGTTTCCCACTAAACACGCAATGCCTCTGGAATTCGTCGAAAAATGGGAAACAGATGTTCCCATTCAACTGGGTTCCCTCCACACAGCAGGGTAGGCAGCTAGGTGGCCCCGCTTTAGGTGGGTTTCATATTTAAGCTAAAAAAAATAGTTAATATAATAATAAAATTTTATCACATACATTACATGTAAGTATATCTCAACAAAATACTATGTTAATTAAAAAAAAAGAATAGAATAAATATCCCTGATACAAAGTATTAAATACGTGAACATTGACAAGAACGCGACAGAGGGTAAACCATGTCTTATTTAAAATCCAGTCCGCAATCGTCGAGCAGCAGTCGTTTAAACCTGTAGCAGGGTGACCTGCACAGTACATGGGATGTACAGCGCGGCGCATGTTAAAATAGTATTCTTAGTAAAACGAAAAAGAATTACGAAAATGTGCTTCAATTTCTGTTTTAAATTCGACACTCAAACACAGTGCACTCTCTTGATAACTTGTATTTTGCAGTTTAATGATAATATCTTATAAATATGTATGTAAATTTTGGTTTATATATTTTCTTCATAACAATATATGCTTGCTGATTATATTTATTTGTATTAATTATACAATTAGGTACATATTTTAAAATATTTTTACCATTATTTTTTTAGTTATCATATCATTAAATAAAATGAATAAAACTAGGACAACTAGAGTTTTAGTATATTTAAATTGTGAAACTTAAAAAAGAATAGTTCACAATACCCTTATATTTAGTTAAAAGCCACAGCTGCGAAAACGCGTCGCTCCCGTCAGAGTAAAACGTCTCTCCCATTTGTAAGAGCATCTTCAAAGCAAACCTCTACTGTAATTCATAGCGGTTTATATCGAAACTAGCATCGCATATTCGTTTGTTTTTCACCAAACATAAGATACTTTTTTAATAGCTGTTTAGTGTCCCGACCAAAATATATTTAACGTATTGTTGTTGGCAGCTGGTGAAAGTTGTCAACGAAAATGAATTCTGATAAGTGTACGATTCAAAAGTTTTATTGTAATATCATTAGTCTTTGTAGAATATGAATGGTAAAAGTATTATATTATTTTCAAATATAATTGAGACCAGTCATTGAGGCGCTGGGGTACACGCGTGCTATTGTAAACGAGACAGGTTGTGAGTTCAATTCCCACTCGAGGAAATGAAATATTTAATACTTTTATTTTCTTCATTCTATTAACGAAGTAAAGCGCAACGTTGAGTTCCGCCACTCAACAAGTATTGCCTCCAGAATTCGGTGGAAAGTTGGGAACGAAGTGTCTTAACACTAGGTTTCCAAGCTTATCTATCCTGTTACGTCGCGCGTAACAGGATAGATAGTAAATCGCGCGATTTACTTTTGTAAATAAACTAGTACTTAATTATGTAAGATCTGCAAAGTTTAAATTTTTAAAGTTTCAATCGAAATCGAGAAAAAAATTCTCGAACATCTCTTCATTATTAAAATATATAAGGAGCAAAAAAAATAAACGACCGAAGCGTCGTCATTATTAAATAATAAATAGTTATTTTATAAAACAAAGATTTATTTACAACAAACGTTTACACATTTATAACTTAATTTCTGAATACATAATGTTCTTAAATAGTCCCGTATGCACATAAATTTTCCTTTTTTGTATCAAGTTTCATTTAAATTTGCAATTTTTATATGTAAACGTAAATATGTCAATAAAAATTCGATGACAATTTATTGTGTCGACTTATGCATCGTTGGCAACTTGGTAATATGATTATATTTTTGTATAGATTCAGTAAATTATCACATTTTATGGTATAATCTTTTTCCAATAAAATATTCCGGTTTTATTGTTATGCATAAATTAATATAGCCATATTTTGTATTATACAAGTCCATAACTTTATTATTATACGTAAAATATCATATTTCCGATTTCTGTTGATTGAGGGAACTAAACGCAGTACTTCGTCTTGCCAGAGATGTTTCGAGTAGATATGGAACCAAAAATCATCGCGCAGCCATGCAGATGATATTCCACTGCGCCATAATAGACGCTACTGATGGAATAAAATTCAAGTTTTTTTTTGAAGTATGTAAAACAAATTTGTAAATGAAAACTACAAGTAATAATCTAATAGAAATAGAACTTTATAAAAATAAAATTTACGTACAATTAAACTTAAAAAGCAGAACTGAATCATAAATCCAATACAGAAAACAACATTACAAGAAGCTAATACAAAAATAAATATAATTTAATTTGATGGTAAATATTATAAAATTTACGGCGATTTTCGGCGTTGAGTTCCACCACTCAACAAGCCATGCTTTTAGAATAAGACGGAAAAACAAAATAGAGAGTGAAAGCGTTTTATTGGAAACGGAGTTTCTTACACAAGGTTCCCAGGTTCTCTCTCCCCACCTCTGTAGGATACAGAATGAAGCTACAAAAAATAACAAAGCAAAAACATATTAAATTTACGTCTGATACCTTTATAAAGCATAAACATACATTATCGTAAGTTATTATTACAACGTTGTATACAGTTGAAAATAAACATTTAGTTTCAATATTTTTATAAAATAAGAAACATATTCATCGGTAGCAAATGTTTATCAGCACAATAAGGAGTGCGATATAAATATTTTAGGATACGAGTGTGAATGGAGTCCGTGTCATTTCTCAAGTCGACCGCCTTTATGACTACGATATTGCTTCTACTGTGCGTAGGATGTCTATATAACTTAAAGGATCGTCCCGTCTAAAAGACATTTTTATTAACTTTTAAAAATATATTTTAAATTTATATGGTCGTTTCTTTTTTCAAAAATGGTAATATTTTTTAGATATGTTGGTAAATTTGCTTCGTTTTTATTTGATATTGTTACAAACATTTATATTCGTAATGTTTTTCATTCTACATAAATAATATGTAAATGACAATGGCGTCCGTGTATATAATAAGCAACCTACGAGTACATATTTTAAAACATTTAATTTAATTTATACAACTGTAATGGATGACTTGTAAGAAACTTTTTGCAAAAAAGTGATTTAATATTGCAATTAAAGTACAGAATATGTTAAAATACCGTTTATGGAATCAATTCCGAAAAAAATATATAATAACTATTTTACCGTAACTAAATCTATTTATCACATGCGGATATATCGTATATTAGGAAAACATAATGATATATAAATATAAAGTCTGTTAATGAGTGACAAATTAATCTGAAGTTAATTAATTATTACTTTATATAAAAATTGTATATTTTAAGTTCAACATACATTTTTACGCTGTTATGATAATTTCTCGACAGGTGTGTGAATGTATGCCACCAAAAGTATTGATAGTAGCACCAATTTAATTTAAATGTACATATCACTTGCCTCAAGAGGAAAACTTACTTAATTAAGTGATTTAATGCAATATTTTATGTATGAACTAATCCAAGTTCTAACTACCAATACGGCAGATAGATAGGTTAGGCCGAACAGAACCTTGATAGATATTAAATGGTAAATATCCTAGCCCACGTATGAATTTGTGCAAAAATATAAAATATAACTGTAATTACGTATTACTTATATTAGTTACTCTAGTGGATATTTTTTTATTTAATACTGGTAAAGTGCATGTGGATTTAAATATTTTTTATATGATTTTGCTTTTTTGTTAAACAATATTAAGTAGAACTAAAGCAATTTAAATTAACATAATTCCCTAAACTATATCGGATATCTATCCAACCATATATTTGAAAATTAAATTCAGAAATTGAATGGTTACTCTACAATTGGAAACAATTCTATCATTAGCATGTTTATGCAAGTTATGCAACCATATAATGGAGAAGGCCGAAAGGTTATTTGTAGATATAAGCTAACAGAATAAGTAACTTATTTTTTGTTGAACTAGTGATACTAATTCGTACTATACTTAAATTTAGGAACATAAATTGAGAAATATATATCGAATTTAAAGGGTATATTATTTTAGTATTTTCCCATTTTGTTAAATTAAAATATTTATAAAAATTTTTTAAATATGTTTAAGCATATATTTGTCTTTACTTATCGTATAAAAAATAATAAAATTATATCAACTGTCTCGTTTGGAATCTAAACTTCTTGTTCCAAATCTTTGGAGTTTAGCCTCAATTCAGCCGAAAATGGGGAACGGATTCGCTTAGCACTAGTTTCCCTCTGCCTACCATACTGTGTACAAGATACAGTGTTAGCTGAAAAAAAAACTATTTTTAGTGGGAGTCAACAATTTATTTCTCTGACATGATAGTACCAAAATACGTACACGACTTTATTCGAGACCATTAATGAAGCGGTTAATGACCACCGAAATAAATATTAAACAACTCGTTCGCGATTCAGGTTTATCTGTTGAGAATATCAGCTTTTCTTATGTCACATTAAGAAATCGCTTTAAAGACACATTGTTTCATATAACAATACATTTTTAAATTGTAATACTGTGTGGGTTGTTATATTTAAATATTTGCATGTGTTTAAAATAAGATACTTATGTTGTTGTGGCACAAATTTTGTCAGTAACGCGACGGTTGTGAATTCGATTCTCACTGGAGGGGAATGTTTTCCTAACTAGAAGGCGAAATGCGGCGTTGAGTTCCGCTGTCTTAGCACTAGATTCCTTCTAATCATCTTTGTATGGGGGAGAAAGCCTGAAACTGCTTTTTAGGTACTTTTTCTTATAGTTCGACTAATTGAGATAGCATGTATATAAAATCTTTGATTTCAGACACGTTCTTTTTACAGTCTATTAATCACTTTTAAATGCATTTAAGCACCCAATATGGTAAATGTATAGTTAAACTGAATTATTCAATAAAAAGTACTATAGTTAATAATATTCTCGATATTAAATAGGTACTTGTAATTGTAACAAAAGAAAACCAAAACGTAAATATAACGGTTACATTAAACAATATAAAAATATTTGCCCCACTAATACCACTAAATGGATAATTGGAAAACACAATGAGATTCATTCGGGACTACCGTTCACCACAAAGGGCCCGCTTTGTTGTCTTCAAAATTAATACACGATCAATTCTGTAGTCTCTGCCTCAGCACCGCTCCACTGTCGGCGTCTATCAGAACTTCAACCAAATTTAAACAACGCATTACAATAGATGGACATAAAGCGGCGGTCAGAGCTCGCCTCACGCCTTAATACCAATAACGAAGAACGTACACAGCGTCCGTGTTTTCCAAACGCATTTTTCTCCGAAGCAAAGAACTAATATTTACTCAGCACAAAGCCTAATGTTTGTCTCGACGTTGCACTTCGGATCCTGTGTAAACTTATGCTAACAAATTGAATATGGGCTCAAATAGAGAATAAATATTCGCGATCGTACATCATCGGCCTTAAAGTTGAGATTACTTAAAAGAATCATATGAGAACACACAAAAAGCATTAGGTATATTTCAGTCTGTAGTAGCATTTAGTAGCCTACAGCGTTTCTTTGGTAACTTTGTAAAGAGCCATAAGAAAACGCAACAGCGCCTCGAGAAGTTTGCAAGATAAATTACATTTGAACATCAGCACATGTAATTACATTGATTTAAATAAGACCTTACGACCGCCTGTCTGGGAGATTGGGTGAGTAATCATTGTTTCGAGAAATTAATTTACAATTGAATTTTAGTATGTAAACGATTCGAGCTTTTCAAATCACTGTTATCAAGACAATAGGTTAATACAATGAAGACATAATTATTATACGAGCACGCATATTTTGAGCTAAAAATCAGTTTCAGGCTGTATCCCGCACACAGTACGGGAGGTAGCGGGAATCCAATGTTAAGACACTGGGTTCCCGCTACCTCCCATTTTTTCCCCATTTTTTCAGATGCTAAAAGATAATTAAGAATGACAATATTACCTGCAAAAGTTTTTATTTTTTAAGCCTTTCCGGTAATAATTGCGCAAATACTTTCACACAAAACAACACATAAACTTTACAACTTATTTAATAGCAAGTTACGCAATAATTTAAAGCTTTTTCCTTGTAAACGAACTTTCTTCGACAGAATATATCTTAATAAACGGTACAATACCAATAAAGGGTTAGTGACGGAGACGAAGCAACAAAACAAAGGGTGTCTTTTAACGTTATAACTATATAAATAAATGGTTCTCTTCAGCCAATGTCTTTGCTTGGAAACCGTTAAGCATTTTCGCAATGAAAGATGACTCAACCTAAGGGATTGTCTATTGTAAATGATGTAGGCTTGATTATTTTAAAACATTCCTATGAGCTAGTCTTAGTCACCGAAGGTCTATAGATGATAAATTATAGGTCACGATTGAGCAATAAAATATTATTCTCGTAACTATAATATTTTATACTTAATGGTTAATTGTTTATTATTAATCTCATATTAATATTTGTTAAATAAAAAAATGGATACTACTTAATATGGAACACATTAAATTAATTAGCAAGGGCATATCTGTACCAAAGAAAGTTAATATGAAATTGAATTATATTGATTACAAATTGAAGACATTTAAAAAGTAGAACCTTTTTTTAAATCAGTTATAAACAAAATAAATAAATATTTACTTATAGTCAAATATTTGTTTTGTATATAGTTGATTTAAAAAAAAGTCCCGCTGAGTTTCTTGCGTCGGTTCTTCTCAAGTCAGAGGCATTAACTTTAGTGAACTTGTGGTAAATTATTATTTGACGTTCAAAAAATGAAACATATAACTTCTTATTTTAAATAAAATTATTTGATTTTAGCTAAGTTCTAGAAATTGTATCAAAAAAAACATTAAAACATTCATTTTGCTCAATAAAAATTTAAAACTTCCTGTACCTAAACTATTCTATATAAAATAACGAAAAGTTTTTATAGATTTAAATAAATAAGTTAATCTCAAGCGTGTTTATATATCAAGTTAACCATTACAAAGCATTCTTTCAGCTGAGGATCGTGCGGTATTTGTAGAACGCAATAATCTCAGAGTTTCTAAACACGAAGATCCTTCTTAATTCCTGAATACGACTGTTCATATATTTCACACTTTATTGCACTTTTATTTCTTACAACGGGAATAGTCAAAATAAAAAAATGATAAAACAAGGATTCAAACGTTTTCTTTTTGTTATATATGAAGATAATTAAAATTTAAATGCTTTTGTGGTATGTAAAGCATGTGTTGCAATAAAATGTAATGGTATGTTATGTGTAATATTTTATACGTGGTTTTGACATTTATAATGATTGTACATCTTTCTCTTTGTACTCTACCTAGATTTAAAATGGTTTGAATATTTTTTAATTATTAAATTTAAAAAACATTCAATTATGTAAAGCTTCAGCAATTAGTCAAAAAAGTATTTTAAATTTGGTTTGTCATCAGTAAAAAAGTAACATGAATGAACTAGTAATTTTATTCAGATATTTAAATCACCAACAATTTACTAATAAAAACAAATATAAATGCAATATAAAAAACACCATCAAAAGAAGTAATAATATAAAATTAAATCAATTGTTGTAATAATAAAATTAAACAATTTCACACAAATGTCTTATTGTTTGCAAATATTGTACATAATTTAACCACTACTGATACACGTATATCGTGCGAAGATTTTTTAAGGATTACACATTTCATATGGGACGAGCGTAATCTGACAGAACCCGCGACATAATGAAAGTTAAAAGAAGCCGACCGTAAACATATTAAGCCAATCGGATCAGAACCCTGCCCTGCCCTGGCACAATCTGTGACGCATTCACTAAGCTCTAAATCATGAACAAATATGGTGGGATTGAATTAAATATGGCTATTAGGATTTTGGTAACACCTCAATGGTCCGCCGACTAATTTAAGCATTGATACACTTAATTCGAATATTTAACTTTTTGTCATGTTGATTGGAAACTTCAATAACTGTACATTTGGCTTAACATATCCCGGTTGAAAAATCTCTAACAGCACTCTATAGTTATGTATATACTCTCAAAGAAACAATTTATGCTTGTAATGCAAAAATCACTTTTTTAGTAATATCTTTCGTTATAGTCAAAGTTAATAAAATTTATCATATGCAAAAAAATTAAGGCCAAACAAAAACAAAAACGTAATAATATTCTCAACCCATAAATGTATAAATTTCGATTGCACCCTGCACGTGACATTTGACGTGACGTTTTGTTTTATTATAATAATTCAATACCGCCGTTTATATAACATTATCTAAATGTCGTAAATATCGGCCATTACCGAGGACCCTTCAAAATTCCACACGGTGTTTTTAAGAGTAAGAGAATGACGCGTCAACTTCATCCACTAAGAAAAATATTGAGGCAACAGACCCGCGAAGTGCACTCCACAAACATAATGGCTTTTCATTGAATTCCTCTTGCTTTCTTTTGTTTATATCCCATAATGTTTCGATTGGAGAATGATGGAGGGCAGTCGTGATTACTTTAATAACAATGTGGACCGGCACAAAGGACGAGAACACTAAAATTATGTGCGGGGTCGTTATAGTACGGTACGGTTCTCATGCCTCTCACGTACTACGTATACAAACAGCAACGGAGATTCTAAAAACTTTCCTTATTTTTAATGCTTATATTATACGCTTCATTCCATATAAATAAGTTTAGTATGGCTTACATACTTTCAAAACGTTTTAGGACATATTTTGTAGAGGGAATGGTGGATACGGCTCGCCCATTTGGTGACGTTTACCTGTCTAATGTGACGTTTAAAGATTATCAAATTAAAAATAACGAGGCTTTCATGGAATACTAGTTTTATGAACAAAATTACATTGTTACTGTGTACATTAGAGATTTTAATAAACACAAATGCTTTTATATACATTCCAAAATGTTTTCTCATAGCTAATTGGGACGGTTAATTAACATCTATACATACAAGTTGTAGTAACACGAGACCTAGATTTTCTGCCCTTTGTTCTTCATCGATCATTGTGACGGTTGATCATTAATATCTATGTATTCCGACAGAATAAACATCGAGCTCAATTAAATGAAAGCTCGTACTAGCAGAGCGTTAGAATCATTAAATAACATTTTAAATTGAAGAGCCAATACTGTAATAATATTTTAAAATATGGCTCCTAATACCAACAAAGTACCAAAAGTCGTCCTATTTATTATATTTTTGTGTAGAACAGCTTCGAGTGTCACAAGCGGAGTCCGCGGCGTGTCTATGTCCGGTATTCAAGAGCCGTACAGCATTAGGTATGGCAGGCCCGCGCTCACGGAAACAAAGACTATTTCTTTATTTTAAAACACAATAAAGGCACTTCTACTCACTTCAACTCGATATGTATGCGACGCGGCAAAGGGACGCTGTTTGATATGGTTATTACGTCCTTTGTGGACAGGGTGGATCGGTGAGACCGAAATATCTAGAGATTTGTCTTCGAGATACGGTGTAATGTACAAAAATGTCTTGTGAAGTATGAATGGGCGGTCTCCTTGGAAATGCTAATGTTTCTACGGAACCTGTTTGCGCGCTTTTCAAATATTAATCCCGCGTGACTCTACTGGGTGACGTATTGAAATGATCTATGGGGGAGCTCTACGTGAACACAATTAATTTTTGTGCGGTTTTGTCTATCGGTTGGCTTTTTAACAAATAACAATGATGATGATATATTAAACTGGTTTTCTTTTTAGGAATTTCTACCTGCTTTAACAATATCAGTAGCCTGATATTAAGTCTGAGATTTAAAAATTATATTAAAATCATAAAATAAAACAAAGATTTTTGTCAAAACAGCGTCCGGCACTATCAGATTAAAAAATGTTTATCAAAAGACCATTAAGCAGCACTAAATGGTCAGGAGAAGTCCGAACAATAAACCTGGAAATCCATTATGTCCGTCCGGACATACTTCTTGCCAATCTATCCGTAGAATAAAGAAATGTATGCAAACCTGTAATGGTATAAAGAATTTGAATGGAACAGTAGGTGGTGTCGGTACGCTATCTAGCGATCGGTCCGATGCCCGCGATAGTCGAGCGCAGGACGTCTCGTTTCTTTTCTCTGTGCAGTAAATAAGGGAGCTCGGACATCAGTGCCCCATTGACACCGCTATTAGAGTGTTTGCGTAATTACACACTGCGCTGGAACAATCCGCCTTTGAAAAGCAAATATGTGCGCAGCTCTCGCGAATTCACTATTGTTTTAAAAGAATGCCTGTTTTATATCATTATATATCGTGGTGACCTCTGATTTAAAACTTAATTTATATTCATTTAAATTGGTCTTTTATTATTGCGAAAATAAATGTTTAATTATTTTTTTTATACTCTTAGTCTGCTTAGACCCATATATATCAAATATCGATAATTATTCACAACATCTATTCACTAAAATATTCTCAATCTCAGTCAATATTCAATATATATGCAAATATAATATAAGAAACGATTTATGTTCTCAATTACTAAACAATATAGCTAATGTAATGTTGCTATAGAATTAATACATTCAATTTTATTTAAAAAGAAATATTCCCATACAAAGACGTCACACGTCATTAACTTCTAGAAAAATAAGAAACATCGGTAGTTCCGTTAATGTGCTTCTTATTAAGATTCCCTTTTTACATGTATTTGAACGGTTGTTTGCAAATGAGCAATTTCATGGTGAATATAATAACTTCCTATTTACGGTAATCAAGTATTTACCTTTTACTTATATTTACAGACGAAAAAATATTTTTCAGCTTCACGCTGTATGCCGGAAATAGCAGGGTAGGCAAAGAGAGTATAGTGTTACGACACTCCATCCCCCAGCGCTGTCCAATTATCAAGATATTGCATATTAAATTGTGGAATGCCCCGCTTTGTCTTATAAAAATAATAATAAAATAATTAAATAACTTGGCATAAAATTGGGTGAAGCAGCCTTTAAATTCTAAAGTCAACATACCAATAAAAAATACGCGTACACCGCCAATATAAACAAACACAGATTTGGTAGAAATTAAATGAAGCGTCAACAGTAAACACGCTGTATAAACAACTATCCGAAATATTTAAAGCAATGCTATAATAATACGCATCATACTTTCATATTCTTTTCTTACTTACGGTAATGTTTATTCGAGATTTGTAAAGAACAAATACGTTAAAAAATTATAATAAAACAATCATACAAATATTTGTACTGGTTTTATAGTGTTTACTGTCGTGCCTAGTATATAATGTATGCTGATTGAGTAGAAAATCTCTGTGACCGAGATATAATGAAATATTCCATATAGTGGTAAAATATTTTTTTTTTTAAATTTGACTTGAAACAAATATTCCGCTACTTAAGATTGTAAAAAATATTTTATTATATTCTAAATACCGAATTCCGAATATTATTCGAATGAATACGATAATTCATAAATTAATTTTTAGCAAAAAGAAAAACCGACTTCTAACAACGATCTAATAAGTGAAAAATAATATGACAAAGATTTTATAATTTTGAAGTCGGTGCCAAGTAAAACAAACAGGCTTAGTAATTAGATATTGTAGTAAGGCTCCTTTTCTTACAAAAGTCGGTTAATAAAATGACAGAAGTTATTACTTTATGTTTAACCGACTTCAAAAAGAAGGAGGTTATCAATTCGACTGTATATATACATTTTTTTTATTTTTTTTTAAAATAACTTTTTTATTGATCTTCTTTGAATGATTAAAGTAAATCTTCTTTTTATCATATCTTCTGTGTTATAAAGTTACTGAATATCTGCATGCATTTTTTTCTAGTATTCGAAATAAATAAAGAAAGAAGTTATATAAGTGGAAGGTTATAGTGTATTATAATTTATATCATTTATACGAAATTAATACAAACTTGCCCAATGCGGCGAATGATCCAATATATTATTACAAGCTAAAAGTCTAATAAAAATTTGGCAAATCGAGCGTTGAATTCTTTCAATTCTTTAATCTCATGGATACCCTGCAAGGTGTAATATAACAAATATAAATAAAACCTTTTTAGTTTAAGTTTCTAAGCTACAAAAAATTAAGCTAAATTTAAAAATATTAAATCAAAAATGCAGGCAGCATGAACTGCAGTCTCAAGACACTATTATAAGACCGTGACACCAGTTTGATCGATCACTGTTTCCTCTCACTCTTTTAAACTAGATACACAAAAACCCATGACGTGTATTTGTAATATTCACATACTTTTAGGTGCTTATTAAATCGTGACGCAACGTGACAGTCTCTAATAATAAACACAATGATAGTGAGTTCGATGCCCACTCGGGGAATAAAAATATTTAAAGTATTTTCTTTTTACTACTGTCTGCTCAATAGTGTATAAAATTGGTAAACATTTTTTTTATTTCATGCTGTAAATAGCAGGACAGGTAGCGGGAACCACCGTTCTCATTGAGACACTTCCATTCCTCACTTTCCGCCGTATCCTAGAGGCATTCCCTGTTGAGTGGTAAAACCCAACGTCACGCTTTATCTCGTTACCAGAGAAAATGAAATTATTAAATGTCTCATTTCTTCGAGTGGAAATCGAACCCACAGCCCGTCTTTTTACTGCACCGGAGTATCTTAACACATTAAGTTCTTGCCTACAACAATACTATATATAAGAGATGCTTAAAGCTAAAAAACGCGAAATAATGTTTACATATATATTACATAGGTAATAGGCATATTTTTACATGCACATACATAATTTTAACATACCACTATTACTGGCCATTGCAAGTATCATCGTCGATCTAATCTCACATCTGCGTTAACTTTGTAAATATCGTACATGCGAGTACGTTGCCACAGCTTAACAATATCAGTAAGAATTTTAATAGCGCTAGTTTAAAGTTTAAGAAATATTGTTATTAAAATAACATATTTATATACCTAATAAATACTGTTGATATAGCATTATTCGCAGAGGGAATCAGGGAACCTATTATATTAGACATTGGGTGTTGAGTAGCGGAACTCAAGCCCTGCTTTGCCTTGGCCGAGGAAATGGAAATAGGAAACATTTCTTTCCTCCGAGTATGAGTCGAACCGCGTCTACATTCGCACGATGGTCTGATATTTGTTTTTTTTATATATATTTTAATATTTATTAACATAATATTAAAAGTTGGTATAATCCTATCCTATAACCCTTAAGTCAGAACCCCAGTCAGCAATGAATCTCTCAGTGGACCGCGCGAAATATCGCTTATCAGATAGATGGTGCATTCTTGATCGAGGACGAATGCAGCTGATATTGAATAGGTTATCTATTTTGTAAGATATACATTTCATTTGCAGTCGCCGTTGGAACGCAGCATTTTAACATAAACTTGCTTCTAGTTATAGAGAGAATGTACACTGGGCTTGGTTCAAAAATAACTAAAATAACTTGTTTAGACCGTCGTGGAACAATGAGCTAGCCTCAGACCGTTAACGTGATGACTGTGGGTTTGATTGTTAACTGGAGAACTGACAATATTTAAATTATTCTCGATGTTTGTCTCGAAATTTGAAAGTTAAATGGGAAATAGGAAACTAATGTCCACTCCCGTTAACAATTAGGTTCCCTATGCCAATTGAAATGTACGAGAAAAACGTAACGCTGATTTTATTATTCCTTGTAAATTACATTTTATTAAATTTTTGGCTAAGATGTAAACTAATATATAAGCGCAACAGTTCAGTATACAAATTATATTCTAGATAAATCTTATATAACTTTGAATTAACATTATGTCACGTCATAACTTATACAGTAAAAACAACATATAAAAAAATTGCGCAGAATCTGATACTTCCCAACTAAATTAAAATATTCATAATAATTTTAATATGACTAAGCACAAAAATATAACAAGAATAATAACCAGAGTTATGGAAATTTCCCCAAAGGCACATTCCTCAAAAATGGCTGTATCATTAAAAACAAATAGTTGCCAATAAAATAAACGGTACTATGTTTATTGCTTACCGTTATACAGTAAACAAACTTAAGCTTAAGGGTTGCTAAAAGAGTTGCAAATTTTAAACAATAGAATAGAAAAAACCTTTAGCAATTAACTTTAACTGTTAACCGTTAAAGGGCTGTCTGTCGGCATTTATTACCCCATAGGCCTATACAAGCAATAAAATATTTTTGTAAAAGAAAGAGTTGGCGTCAGCAAACAGAATTCGCAGTAACGGGACCAATGCAATAAACATTGGCAAATAGGCCGTAAAATAAAAGAGTTATTTAGATTTTTGTTTTCAAACATTAAAATAACATAACGGTTTGGTATTCTGTTAATATTTTAGCTGTATTGTTTTGAAATGTAAATATAAAATATAGTGGTATTAGATTAAATAAATATAACAAATTCATATCAATTCTATCTATACTAATATAATAGAGTTTAAGAGTTTGTAAGGTTGTACGCATTAATCTTAGGAACTACCGAGAGATTCGGATTATTTGTTGCATAGTGACCTTTAAAGCTACAGCTAAATAATAAATATCATGTAACCAATGACAATTTTTCCGTTATTTGCAAATAAGAATAAGCATTAAAGCCTTCTTTTTATAAATGTGATACAATATGTATTATTCAACTATTTTTATGGTGTGAGATGGGATGTAAAAAAAATATATCTTAACCAGTACTTGGTACATTATTATTTTTACAATAACGTATCTATAAATATTTTAAAATACCTACATACACTCTCTATATATTTTTAAATAATGAGTTGGTTGTTTCAAATTAAGCCCCAAATTATCTAAGAATGACGCCATGTTTTACGACATCTGTTTTATTGCCGTCGATGATCACCAAAATGATTATAAAAAATTGGCTTAAATCAATTTGCAGTTTATAACTGTCGCTTCATAAAAAAAGATAGGATCTTTAGAATTAAAATCAATTTTCGTTATGAATATATAATTGTGCACCACTCAAAATAATTGCTGTTTAATATTCAACATTTTAGTATCTATAGAAGCATTTAGTCTGCTAATTCAAGTATACGTCGAAAAATATCCTATTAATGATAGTTTTACTACATTTGATATGTCTATAAATAAATGTTCGTTGATTTCGTGATTAAAAAATAATATTTGAGTTTTTTTAATAACGCATTGCATTAAATAAAATATAATTTAGAACTAACCAAATACAAGTTATGCCACTTATTCATATTTAATGAAATATAGCAGTAGATACACTTAATATACGATTTTATTTTAATAGTTTACAAAATGTTTTATGAAAAAAAAACTAATTGCCACTACAAAAAAGAATTATATCAACAGAAAACGTGCCAGATATAAGCAATGTTTTATGCATGACATCGAAATTTACTCTTCTAAAGGTTAGTAAAACCTCTTACAAAGCGCTACATTGTCGTGCCTTTAACGCATACGTCGGGCCCTTTGAGTGACAGGCAAATAAAAGTATACGAGGACGCGCACCGAAGGCATAAGGTAAGGCCGCAATTTCTCACACTTTCCCTAATCAAACCAAGTCGACAACATGAAGCGAAACAGCTCCTTTAAGTGACCAATAAATCTTACAGTCTTATATGTATCGCTGTTTATAGATAGAGATTGTTTATTCAACGCGTTAAATTCTTTCAAGCAGAGGCTATAATATTTTAAGTAATTCGAAGTAAGTAGTCGCTAAGAGCTAGTGTTCTTAAAGTAATTTTACATTTCTATCGATATATTAGATTTTACTAACAAGTAAATAGATAATCTTAAAGGATTTAAACTAAATTCCCATTTCCATTTCTCAATAAAACGATACGGCCATCAAAATGTTATCTTAAAGCTCTACTCTCAAGACGAAATAAGCATATACTTAGGTTTTAAGCCAGTTTAATCTCAATACTGTTGAAAGGATGCTGATAAGTGCATGTGCCAATCAGTTGAAAGCAAAAGCTGTGATAAGAACGAGGGGAACACGTGAAACCATTCAATGTCGCGATCCAGATACCGGGATAATCGCGTAAAACTTTAAGTATACTTAACTTTTATACAGTGTTTTGTTGTAATGACAACGATAGATTCTTATACATCGAGTAAATCTTCAATTTATAATATGTTTTTTTAACAATAATGACCTTTTATATATTATTTATAAACATAAAAGCTCCACGCTGCCATTGAAAAAAGTATTATAAGCTTGCCAATCTTAATAAAATAGATAAGTGTGATACTTACGTTCCTCAGTAAACGAGTAGGTACATGATAGATAGAAACAAATAGTTTTTAAAGCTTACATCCGTAGCGAACGTCCATCGTGAGTTCCTAGCGGCGTGAGGGGGCGAGGGGGCAGACCACCGGCGCTGCGCCCGCGCCGACGGTCCGACGCATAATTACTATATACACACGCATACCCACACTCGTACAAAAACACACTCATCGATAAAACATTAAATTAAGTTTTATCTGCCTTGTAAATTTCATGGGCTTTGATTGAGTTTTCGGCGTAGACACAGACGGCCCGACAACATATAGATTGATACCGGTAGCGATATTCTAATTTGCTCCGGTCGCTTTCCTGACCATTTTACGATGAAATCACTCTTTGTACATTGATTAAAACATATTACAAGTATTTAATATTCTCTCAAGTACCTGTTATAGAATGAAATAACAACAGCAGCTGGTTTTTACTAACGCATATTTGATATACTCACACAAGTTCTTCCCCTCATTGTTAAAATTAATTATCGACAGTGGGATAATATATATGAGTGAGTGATTCAGATTTAAATTATCAATTACCTTTAGGTTTTGATTGTAATGTAACATCATTAAAAACAATCATTTCTGTATTAGATATAGAATATATTTTTGAGTACATTATTTGTTTCGACTGTTGTAATATGTAATATAATTTTAAATGATTACAGCGAGTAAAATAGTTTGACACAGACTACTAATATCGCAATATTTCTTTACATATTATGGATAAAATATAGATGGGTACATCCATATCATGATATATCATTAGATATATATACAAGCGCACAGTGAAATAAAAGCTATGATTGACATAGAATTGGAAAACTATGAAAAGTTATGTACAGTACAGAGTATGATGTACCTAATAGTTTTGGGACAGTTTCAAGACAAAAAAACATGTCATACAATTCATAAATGCATACTTTTTTTATTTATAGTTTCTTTAGCGAGCAGGGTACACAGAGGAAACCTCGTTAAGCACTCCGTTTCCCATTTTCCAAATCAACACCGTGCTTTGCCTTACACCAAAGCGAGACTATAAAAATATTAAATATTTCAATTCACACACAACCCATCGAACCCTCGTTTTACATTCACACTTTATGCTCCTGCTCCATGACTGGTCTCAATTATTTATAGTCAGCTAGTTCATTAAGATTGCCTTATTAAAAGTGAGCTTGTTAATAGTAAAAGAATACAACCACTACAGCCAGTGTTTACACTAATTATTATGTTAGCGTAACACAAAAACAAATATGAAGACGATAACCTGGCTGGCATATTGCAGTAAAAAACGTAAAAGTTCATTTTATGCATGTTCAGTGAAATATCAGATCATCGTGAGAACGTCAGGATCAACACTGAGATTGGATCGCGGCAGTCACGCAACCAACACTAGCTCGTACCGTAGCTTGGTACTAAGAATTTTAGATTAAGGATGTTGCAACTCCTCCCTTTGTTTTTGTATAGTTTTTGCTCGTCAACGTAGCAGTAGGATAATGACTAAAACATATGTGCTGTGTAAATAATACTAGAATCTTGTTACTAAATAATACGTGTCTTGCAGCAAGAAGCGGTTGCATGCACGGTTTGCATATTTACATCGTTTTTTTCTAATTGACTTATATATTAACAGTGTCCTGAAGGCTATCGCCGACAGCGGGGACTGTCCGCTGATCCGGCATATGTGTGACATTACAATGTCACTATTAGTTATTAAGCACTAACACTATTTATTAAGTTTTATTGTATTATTACTAACATATATGGATCATGTGTTGTCCGAACAATAAACATTTTTTTTATTTTATATATATATATATATATATATATATATATATATATATATATATGTATCTAATAATTTATTAGAAATTAATATACTGGCGTGGCAGTTTGTATGTCTATACTGAACGCCATTATTTGTCCTAAAAAAAAATAATGTACTGAAACTTTAGCACTATCATTAGCTTAAGTCGTTAATTAATTTGCACTAAAATATATACAATTCAAAAAGTAACATATTCATATAAAATACTATAAAATATAAACAAATATTTAAAAAAAACTCCATACAGAGAAGCACCCTGGTGAGTATTTGTCTCGTATCAATAAAATTAAAAGAGGGCCACCTCAGAGAACATAGAACTGAAAGCAAAAAGCTGACTCCCCTTAAAATATATACAAGTCTCAGTAATAAAATGAATAAAAGATCAATCTAATACCTATTACCTTCTCAATGAAGAAACTCTTTATTTTATGAACTCGATTAAGAAAATTATAATTTACGGATTATAAGAAACATGATATTTTAATTGTCTTCTAATCCCACCATAAGCCCTACAAAGCTTTTGAAGATAGAACAGCATAATTCAACATTGCCATATCTGTGGGCAGTAACGCTTAACTAAATCATGAACTTTAATCACAACCATGATATTAAGCATAGGTCACGATGCTCTCCCGATGGGGCAGTGTTTATGGTCGCAAAAACTAACAGGCCAAAAGGTACTTATTAAGTACAATAAATATTTTTTGCTTATTCTATCAAATGTATACTTAAAGTGGAGCATTTTTTATATCTTTTTATAAAGTATATGGGTATAAAACAAATAACCGACTTTGACAAAACCGGCATTTAGGTGTCCTCTCAGTTCGTATCTCCAGTACGTGTTCCCTAACACATTAGAGAGATAACTCTGACAGTGTTTCAAAAATAAATCGTATATATGTTACTGCGGTCCTGCTCACGGTCGTACTTACTACAAATGACTGCGTATCCTTATCAGGTAGCGTCGATCCCTGCGGTGAAATATTTTTATGGCGCTCAGAGGCGGCTTCCGTCTCTTTCGAAGTGTCCCAGCGGATCCAGTTACTCTCGCAGTCAGGATATCATAACGCATATTACGAACGCATTACGTCAACTATCTTGATAAACTGTCTCACGAGCTCGTAAAAACTTTGTAAAGATAACTTAATATTTATGTTGGAATAAAAACATAACATAGCATTAAAAAACTTTTTATGATATAGTACAATTAATAGGTAAATCTGTAACGATTCATTATTTTTTATAGCGAATTAAGCGTGTTATAAGCGGACGGTACGTTACGGGGATTCTGTAGCGCGGCCGCGTGTCTTATTATAATAAGCGATTGTAATCGCTTTCATTATTTCGTCTGTGCAGTAAACTTTAGGCGGCATACCAGGGCCGTAATAAATCGGTGGCCATTACCGAAATCGCCGTAAAATGCCTGAGCGGCCTGAGCGACGGGTCCGGGGGGAGGGGGGCGAGCGCGCGGCGTCCCGGGAACAGGTAGTGTTGTGTATAAACAAATAACAAAATCGAGTTGTCTTACGAGCCCCAAGGTCGGCCGAGCCCGAGCGCCCTGACGTCCACGATCCACGATCCACGCTCTTAAACTTTTTCTTGACCTTTTTTTAACTCGATGGCTGAGTATTTGGGCTCACAGTTTGTATAAGCAATCAATTTTATTCATTTAGATGGAACGAGTTCCCTTTAATAAATGAGTGAATATAAAATATTGTATCGGATGAGAGGGTTTCTCGAGTGAGCTATGCAATGTTATGGTTCATAACGTAGTATAATAAAATGAGATGTCTTGCCGAAAGGCGCAATAAAAACTTATTCGTAGGCAGTTCTGACTTGCAATCAGAATACTGATCTTGGAAAAAATTAAAACCAATTGCGAGGTAGAGCCTCCCGCCAAGCTTTCAATACTGCAGTGACGTTTTAATATATTTTACTCCGATATAAATAATGCTTGATGCCACTTCAGAATGTATGTATGTCTGTCTATACTAAGGATAAAAAAATATCATACATGTGAAATTTATTTATTCAATGTCAAATGGTAATTTATTTTACCTCGTTGCTATGGCAACAAAATTTTTCCGTTACATACCTTTTCTTACTATTTCAAGTTTTGAATTACACAATACGATTTGGAAAAAACCATGTAATCGATACGTCGCTGGCTATTCGATCTTCGATAGATTTCGTGATGAATGAAGGACGGAAGTCCCGATGTTCCCGCGACCAAGCCAAGGTCGAAGTTAGGGTTGGCACACACTTGACAAATGAAAGGTTGATTGCTCACAGATACTTGAAAGGTTTCACAGTCCAACGCGAGTGTTGATTAATTACCATTTCGGCGAATAAAAGATATGATATACTACCAATGACTCAACAATGAAGTATGTACCTATCTTTAGACGATAACGATAAAATGTGTATTGTAATCTAGATTACAAGAAATGTTAGTCTCAGAATAGCACTAACGTTAGCTTTTGTCACTAATATTTAGTAAATTCAATATACTAAATAATGGCAATTAAGCCGACGTTTAACGTCAACCCTGAAAGGCGTAATGCACAGTAGCCACGAACCACTAAATCTGTGACAAATCGGTGCGTGCGACGAAGGTTCTGGTCTCGTGGCCAATCACTCGATTTATCTTATTACCACAGCAGGAAACGTGTGAACTGAATGTCATTTTTTTTTTATTTCCAAAGCATCAGGTCTAAAGTACGACTAAAGCTGATAGTTGTTATTCCAATCTCATTCGAGGTTCATAGTTTTATATAAATTATTTATATTTCCACGAAGATTTACAATAGATCTCCACGTCACACATAAAGTGTAGTGTAAAAATACTGTAATAGACGTTTATTAGCCAATACTTGTCTTACTCATTATAGCATTACCCGACTAAGCAACGCAGCAGCATGTCTGATAATTAACCAGAATAAGTCAATTTACATGTTCCCAATCACATCGTATCTCCTTAATTACTTTGACCGTAACAGGTGCAACTTACAGAAGTATCAATAAATTTAATTAAACGTATGTATATTGCACTAATAGAAATCCATGTCCAACTATCAATAAACCTTGTATACTATCCGAAGTAAATGAAGCTGTCGCTCCGATACTGTTAACTGTCCTATTAGTATGCATTTACATGGAAACCTGGATTTGTAAACAAACTACCACGACGTAGAATTATATTACTAAAGTAGCTACTGCCAACCTAAAAAGCTGAATAGCTAAGGTGCTTTTATATTTAGTATAGCTGTTGAGGCAGTTGCAGAGCAAAGGCGCAAACATGCCTGTAAACGCGCCTGGTTGTGATTTCGATTCCTCGAGGAAATTTAACATTAATTATCTTCATTTCTTCGCTCTGGTGTCGAACCAGTGCATGGTATTGGGTTCCGCTTAAGAATTTACGAAGTGTCTTAACACTAGGCTCCCTCGGAAAAATAAATGATGTTAAGCTATTTATTTAATAAATTTATGTAGTCGTTTCATTACGCCTTAAAATTATATATACAGGGTGGAAGAGGCAACGCTTCTTTTACTGAAACTGCATATAGGATAAAATATTTCAAACCCAGAACTAAAAAAATTAATCAAGGTAGCTCAACAGTTTGGACGTAGGATTTTTTTTTCATTTCACGATTTTTATCCATACCTGTATTTCGTGTGACGCACACATACGCGTGCGACGTTGCCGCTCTGACAGGTAAGTGTGTGCGTGCCTATGTTATACATTACAAATGGCGTTTTATTTTAAAAAGTTAATTTTATTATTTATTTTGTTTGGAAAAATAACTTATTTATTTTTGGGAATTATTTTTTTTCCGAATTATATTAGGCTTTTATAGAGTAGTTAAAGCTGTGGTTTCATTTAAAGTGGTGCTGACAATTCCACCCTGTATATACATTACAAGCATACCGATAACAGCTTATGCCATAAAAATAATAGCACAATAGAAAACATTTATGAATACACATCAAAATATAGCCATTTCACAAAAACATATACAAAATTAGATTATTTCCATTAAACTCAAAGAATCATAATACATAACAAAAAGTAAGCTGACACTACCGAGTCTTGCCGGCCCACTTAAGTAGCTATACGCCTTCATCATTTCCACAGCGTAATGCATGAAGCGGTGACAAAGAGATAATGTTACGCCGTTCCGAGATTGATAATGTGGCAGATTTTCCCATACAATCTATGTAGTAATAGCATTTTCTAGGAAACTCGTATAGTGTGCTTCCAAGGCGTTTCTGGTGAGAATACTTGCGCTTTGTGATAATGTATCATGCTATGATAGACGGGGGAAATGTAATTGGAGCAACCTTTGATCAAAATATTATGTTATAATCTAATGTTGCGTAATTTCCAAATAAGTTGACAAATTAATCATTGATAAGGATATTTGAATATTAGAAAAATAAAAATTATAAACAAACTTAATAATATACGATAGCCAGTTCTCAATCATCTCAGCGATGTGTTTAAATTCAGGGTCCAAGCATCAATTTATTAAAAAACAACAACAAAGTCCCTATAAAGGATTATTAAGAAAATTATCCAAATCCTAAGGAATTTATATGGCCATCAAATTATTAGAGCCATTAGTATAAAAAGGGCCTACAAATAACAAGACAGTAGCAAAGAGGGAACATGTAAATCGATCCTTTGCACGCGACGCTGGGTAGCGACGAAACTGTGTTTTTTATGCACCAAACTAACTGATAGTTAAAAAACGACGTTATACATTAACTCGTCTAGTAATGTAATCATTGCAGGTGTTGAAATAAATATTTGAATATTTGAATGTACTTACCGTTCGTTCTATCAATTAATGTTTTAAATTCTATTTGTGACATAACGAGTGCAATATTTCATTTAATATAATTATTACAGTAGAGAATAATATTAAAATAAATGGTTGGATACCGCACCTGACAGAGTAGGCGGAGGAAATCTGGGCACCTAGTGTTAAAACACTCCGTTTAATTAAACACGTACACATTTTAGAAAAATATATTTACTGTGGCAGCGTAGTTTACACAAGACCTGTCGTCACACAATCTCTATATGTATGGAAAGTGACAAATGTATCATACTCGTATATACCTTTCCTATTTTATATCTCATATAAAACTAGAATCTTAACAAGATGAAAAGCAATGACGTAAAAGCAGTTTAATAAGCTAAGCTGCTTTTACTTTTACTATCAACTCACTATATTTATGACTTTGTTAAAGCCATTCCTAAGTATTGTAAAAGCGTACTATTGACATCAATACCAGAACAATGTACAAAAACAGTATATGAATTACAATGCTATGTTCCAACGAGTATAGAACGAATAATATACGCTTATGAGTACACAATTACGTCCTTTCGCTAGCCATTTAAGGGGGAAGGAGCCAGATACACCGCGAGAGTGTGGTGAATGCCACAGTATTATGTCGGCCGCGGCTTATTGTTTGTCACTCAGTCGGACTTCACAGCGACAAATGCCCTATGATCCGGGATAAAGGGATTTCGTTAAAAATAGATTCTAATACTAGGAATAGGAATAACTTCAAGAGCTTTGGACTTTGATTCGAAAACGTTTTATCTGCACTGTATATATTTTTTTTCTTATATGATATGGACTGGTATTCATTATTTTAATGCTGTATTATTATCGTACACTTCCGCCTTTCCCACATTCTCGTAAAATTTTAAACCACTAAGAAACATCATATTAATTCGACATAAGTATGAAAAAGCCTCCCTGCTGCGAAGCTATTGACGTGTTTAATATAAAATAATCGACGCAGCTTCTTTTATTTCCAAATATTTCATTAAAATAATGGCGTAAGAACTCGTCTTATTAATTAAGTGTGTTCAAAGTAATTGTTATATATGCATATACATTGATCGTAAAATATTAAACGATCAACTATAAATATTAAATATTACATTAAAAAGTTATTGCTATTAAACAAACGGTTAAATTAATGGTCAATCGCATATCGTCCCACAGTCTAATTTATTTCAGTCTTTTACTTCATTTAGGTAAGTAAAAAATACTTATGAACTTAAAAACATATTTTGTAGCTTATTCATGATAATTTTTAATTAATATTAGTAATAAACTGGATTCAATTACAGAATATGAAGCTCGTCAAGTATTGGAGATATGAATTATTTTTTATAAAACCAAACAAGATAACAGGACTTCCGCTAGATGTTAAATATCCCGTCTGCCAAGAACACGTGCAAATGAATATTATAATTTAATTAAAATTACTTTTTTCAAGTCATACTCGTATTTCTAATTAAAACCTATAATCGTACATATATTAACGCCAATCTGTATAATAAGGCAACCTGTCTCTCTAACCTTCATAACCGCTAAATCTGTAGCTCAAAAATAGATCTATTTATCTTACACATTACCAATGGGAAAAGCAGGTAAATTATACAATCCCTAAGAATTTCATTCATTATCTGGGCAAAGTATATAATGGAAATTAAATATTATTCATATTATTTCATACATTGCCTTGACCCCTCAGGTATTTTATATATTGCCGAGATATTGTATAGAATACTGCCGGTAACATTAATACAACATTTACTAAAAGAGACTTTTTACCATTCTATATAAAAAAAATATCGAGTATTTATTAAAAGGCAATTTGAACATAATGGTAACAGCATATCTTATCGCTTTTACCACGCCATTGTGAAGACAGTAAGTGAGAAAAGTCAAGTGAAGCGTGAATAAGTATATCGAATTCCAGTATTCGTGTTATGAGTAAGACAGAGGACATGCAAAGCAACGTTTATTAGGAAATAAAACATATTTTTAGCATTTCGTTACATTTTACAAACGAAAATATTTATATTTTTCAACTCTTTTTTTTTTACTAATTATAAACTAATTAACTATAATTAGTCTTTAATTGAAACCATAAAAACTAATGATTATAAACATTCCGCTACTGCTAAAAATGATTTAAATATATTTAAATGGATAAAAGTGATGCTAAGGTCGTGTAAAAAAGTAAATATATTAAATTTCAATTATAAAATAATAGTACCAACAATATTTATATTTTCATTCACTGTTTATAAATTTCATGCGAATATAATTAAATCCAAAATCAAAAACATTTAATTTTAATACAATGGCCAGGTCAACATTTTAAATAACATTATACACCTTTTTCCTACATTAAGCAGAATATATGGTGCGTTTAACACAACATATCTATAGAAAATAGCCTTTACTTCCCTGCACTCATTCCACAATATACGGCGTTTCGCCTCCGAAAGGGCGAATGAGTGCGTACCAAATTGCGTCCAATTTTCCTCACACAATTGTGGGATTAGAGCAAAATTTATACGTCTGGCTTTTTCAAATTAGACAGTGTTGGTCAGCTTAATTCCGTCTGAGGACAGTACGTTTCATTTGTCTGGACCCTTTGCTTCATTGGATGTTGTATTGTAATTCTCAATTAATATGCTTTTATTTTAGCTTCATATTAAATTTAAGTTATTTTATCTTTTAAAAATAATCATTTACATTAAAATCTATAATTGATATGTCACTAATTTAGATTTTTTGGTTCTCTCTATCATTTTTACGCTGCAATTATTAAATTAAGTAGATATAGATTAATAACACTCAATAAACAAAATGACTCAAATTATAGTTCACGGCGCTAAAAACAAATAGTCCAAATTAAATTAAATCTATTTAACGTGAAGCATTAATTTGTTTTGTTATAAATTTCAATAATGAAACAGTGCAGATTTTAGATAAGGAAAGCCTAAACTATAATATGAGGCTGATAACCTCTCTCTCAAGCGTGTAATTATCGGAGATACTATTTGCCAAGACTATGGCTATACTAAAGTTGATATTGGAGTTTGAACTTTAACACTTGGCAATAAGGAATCAAAACAATGGAGTCATTCAAAGCATAGCGTCAACTGTTCTGGCACGAACCTCGCGACGCCGCTATGAATCGGTCTATAATTAAGAAATAAGTTTAAGATACGGTTTCTGCCAAGTTTTTACAAAGCTACGGGCAACGCAATTAGCCCGCCTCGTAAATTGAATGTTTGCTCACAGTGATTAGTAATTAACTTCATGGTTTTAAAGTAACCGCCACGACTTCATTGAGCGTGAGCTGTGTTTGTTGATGCCACACAAGTTAATACCGAACGCTGGATATTAATTAAAGTTTCATTCCCTTATTGGATAGGCTGACTAGCTAATTGTAGGGTATCTGGACGTTATATATTTTTTTCGTATTCGTAGACATTGTATTTTTTTTTTTGGGTAATAGTAAGTAGCGATTACAGATGAACTCGCGACCATTGGACAACAGTTAGACGCTTTACCACTGCTCAACAATGACCTTTACTGTGTGGTAAAAATAATATCTTATTCTCTAACACAATGGTATAGTCTTATATTTAAAATATTTTTTATATTTAATCATAAAAGTCGACTGAAAAAATCTTTAACAAACATTTTTAAACAAAAACACGTATTCTCATCAATTAAAGTTAGTTAGCAAAAAAATCTAATAAAATATCCTTAAATGGTAAAGGCGATCTTTTAGTCAAACATGATTTACAAACTTTTGATAATGAAACTATAATTTATTCATATTTGGAAAGGAACTAAAAAAAACTATGATTTTAAAACTTCCTCAATTTCACGGTAAACGCCCGCGGAAGAATGGTCCATATAATGCATTGTTTGCAGTCACATTTTTTATATTATATAATTGTAGCCATATTTCCGAGAACACAGATATACATTAAACTTTATATAAGCTTTACCAGCTTATATTTGCTTAGCTTTTACGAATACTTCGTAATACTCTAATTACACGTGTGTACATTCTAATATTTTATTGACCTTTTTTTCTATGAGTGTAGGCGTTCTATTGGGTGGCATCCCATTCTCTTACTTATAATATATATTTTTTATTTATAAGAATATCAAAGGTTGTGTGCAATCACTATAAAAATATTATTGTAACTTTCGCTGGTTTAAACTTAACTGACAATATCACTTGACTGATTTTATTGACTTATTTGTTTTTATAATAATCTTTAACTTTGTTGTTTTCTCTAAATTTTAGTTTGTAAGATACTCGATCAATTAGACGTAAACCAATTAATAGCAGCTCTGATCCTGTATAAAATTAAATATATCTACCGATCTCCGTAGCAACTATTACCGCTGAGAGACATAACCTTTTAGAATAATTGATCACCTTGAACCCTCCAGGAATTAATCCTTTCTTGGTAACCTATTCGTAAGTAATATTAATATCTTCGTTATTATAGCTCTTAATAAACTTGACGGGGAATACCATCGCTTTATATTATCCCACTTACTTTTACTATCCATATGATGTTTAAAAGGCGCATGTATTTAAACATTTCTTTTGTTTAAGTTTTCGTTATTATAGAGCTGAATTTGGAGTCTCATGTATTTAGATGTTTTCAAAAAAAATAGTAAGATTACAGATATAATGAATAAAGAACAAAATACCTATTGTTACAAGAGTACAGCATTTTCCCCTAACAGTGCATACATTAAGTTACTACAAGCAGTTAAATTCAGCCCTAGAGTCCTCTTAATCCTGACTTCTATTTTATATGGGTGCGCTTACAGCAGACTACGGCAAGATCAACTTATGTTTCACTAGATAAAACGATTGAGATAAAACAATATCTTTTAAATATAAAATGTTTCATTACTTGGAATTGATCGTCTAAAAATACAGTTTAAAGTAATTAAGGTTTTTATAATTTGTTTATTATAATATGATTGTTTTATTTAATACAAATAGAAGGGAGAATGTTGATGATGACGTCAGTGGAGAGTCAAATTTACATTACTTATTGCTTATTCGTTTGCCTGATCTGGTAGAAAATGTTTCATATGAATTTCTTCTTCTCAATTTGGCAAAGTTGGCAAAAAAAAGGATGTATCAAATATTAATTGCCATCAAAATTTTAATATTAACATACAAATGATAAGATCAGACTTGTGAGAAATTCAATCTCAAACCCGATATTTTTTTCTTAGAAATGTAATCCGCAACCCATTAGCGGCCTACCTCCGCATATTCAATGAAATCTCGAAACGAAATGATTGAAGTAATTAAAAATTGTTGGTAATTAGAGTTGTTTGATGAAGCAGTCAATAGAACAGGCTTTGCAATCAGTCAGCTTTGTCAAACGGTGACAGTCACTAGCTCTCGTACCACTGACGTATACTCGTAGGTGAAGGACACTCCACGCGTCTCTTGACGGACGTGCGTGTGCGCCGTCATTTCTCAGCCGTGCCGTGACTACTACGTGTTTGTTTTGCTCCTCGATAATATATGTTTACGAGATGAGTTCTGCTCAATGCTATTCCTATGTGGTTTTATAATTGGCTTTCTTCGTAGCAGTTTTACGACTTTAGTCATATTTTGAACTAAATAAAAAAAAATGAAGTACAATTAAGTTATACATATTTAGATTGTAAAATGTATAAAGAATTGCCCAACGATAAATAATATAATCAAACACATCAAGCCATCAAAATAAATCATCGTTGCCACTTATATAGTCAACGGTGTGGTAGCTTTCTTAAAGAAGACATTTAATCCGTTCGGTTCCGTTACCATAAATCTTATCTAACAATTTAATAGCGCATTCAGGTAAAACGATTACCTACAGCGTCCTGCAAGAAAGAGTTTTTAGATCCCGCCCAGAGAGCGGCGGGCAGAGAGCGGCGGGTTGCATTTATTTATTTATGTAGATTATTATCGTGCGTAATAATTCACTAAGTTTCAATTGCATAATGACGGCGGACAGCTACCAACTCGCTTAGGGCGGACGCTCAAGATAATCTGCGGAGAACTATTATTAAATAGAGGGCTGTCAGTGCACCAAGCCGCCTAGCGCGGGACCGGGTTCCCAAGGTACCACCAGCCTAACAAACGCATGTGAATTGTAACCCTTATGTACACAGCTATAGGGGCTTCCATGTTTTATTGGTCGTCTATTACTAATGAAAGTAATAATTTTATATGACTTCATACGATTATTATCTTTAAGTACTGTAAGTGTAAGATACAATATAATGAAATCAACTAAAGAGTTACGTCATTATTGAATGAGAGATTCGCTCTTCAATCTCGATTTTATTTAACGGAACTGAATTGCTTTAGATGTGGAATTTTATATAATAACATAACTCTGTGGATTCATCTAGGTATCTGAAAGGTTAAGCCTAAATACATTTACATACATTGCTACAAACTCGAAAGTTATGAGTTCAATTTCTATTCGGGGGAGTGGTCCGCTATATTTTTTTTTATTATTCAACTGTGTAGAAAACTCGATTTATTACTATTAAACCATATATAGCTTGATTTTCAACAACTGATTTTATACTTATTATAATGCATCATATAGGCACATAAATATTTTCTATGTTATCGGTCAACTTTTAAACACGTCAAGATAGCAAAATCTATTATTGAGAGTTGAGATAAATCATATGATCCAAAGATTTTTCTTATCACGTAAGTATTAACATCAAATGTATTCATGTGTCTACAGTAAGAATAATATTTCACTATAATCTATTATCAAAAGCAAAGAATAGAGATGTCGTTTCCCAAAGTAAAAGTTAAAATTAAATTATCAGCATCTATCAAAATATTTTAACCAATCGCGTTCAGAGCTAACTAGTGAGTCGTCCGAGATACCGAGGTAAACCGACGCAGCTATAGCTCACAACAAAGAAATTCCGTAAACGAAAGTAGAAATTCGAGTGTCTGCCACCCGTTCATCATCTCAGTGGAGATATACATCGCTTAATTGTTTCCCTTTAACCAATTCAATAGATAAAATAATGGTGGACGCAGAAAGCGCGAGCGTGCGAGACTCTCCCGTTTCAGACGACAGGCTCTTAGATACCGTTAGCTAAACAGATATTAATCATAATTTTCACTGACGGACTGCGCTCAACTGTTCCGGATAATAGTTATTAGCTCTTTAGACACAAGGCTGTGTGTGGCCGCGGCCAGCTACTGGAAAATTGCTTTGCGACATCTGAGGGTAATGGATTTAAAACAGTCTCGAGACACCTCCGAATACTGTAATCGCTTCCTGCTCGTTCGGCCGCATTAAGCTTTGTTAGTCGACAATTCTACTTATACTGATGGTATTCAAAAATTAGAATCATTATCATCAACTTGTCAATTATATATGTTTTTGGAAAGATGCGATTTAAATATGTTTTCTTTTGCTTCTGAATAACTTGAAATATGTAGCCCATTTACACATTAAATATTATTAACATAAATTTAATTGAAATATTGAAAGCATTTTAACAAAATGTAATACAAAAACAATCATTCCCAACCGGCCGTTATGACATGGCCTACTTTGTGAGGATTCATTCAGGATCATCAATTAGGGCCCGTCAAAGGTTGTCATATCTCAGATCCAATCGCAAGTCATCGGCCAATGGAAGTCGGGAACACTTAATTTAATTGAAACAAAAGACTGAGATTCAAACTACATTCTTGTACTCACGATGTAGTAACGTGGTTTTAATAAATGAAAACAGATTATTATGCACCAAATCACAGCGACGAGACTTTATGGGACTTTATTATTCTTAGCGGAAATAGATATTTTAGCGTATTAGTACATTTTAATTAATTTATTGTCATATCAGCTTTAAATAATTTACTTTAGCGCAAATTGAAATAAATAACATACATAGAAGTTAAAGTATGCGATACGAATACATGGCGCTAATTGGCAAAGCAACATTCAAAACGCACTAACCATTATTTTAAAGGCGACGATTCATATATGAAAATAATTACTCTTCCTTAGAATACGCATTGATCAAAGACATTCCGTTTTTAGATGACAAGTATAATAAGACAGACGTTCTTTTGGTGGGAATAAACAAATAATGATTCTACGAAAATTTCTAAGGTTGATACTGATATTTTCTTTTGTTGGTAAATAAACAAACAATACATTTTTAAAAGCATGACATTCAATGTCGAAACGGAAACAATGTTTGTTACTTTTCCTTTATGGTGTTATGTATTACTAGTTATATTAGGGGGAAGTAAAAATAATAATGTATAAAATTATAGAATGTCCTCTGGTAATATAAATATATAAATGGTATATAAATATATATTATAAAAAAGTCAATAAGTTAGTTTAGGTAAAAAGCATTTACTACTTACTATACTCACTCGAATGTGAACGAATCTAAAGTAGATATTTACTTAGATGGAAGTTTAAAATTTATTTCTTTTCAATTCACATATAGATAAATAAGTCAAGTACAAGTACACAATGGAAATTCCATACAATTATGTAAATTTAATACCCAGCACTCACTTGAAACATGCTAAATTATTCAATTATTGTTGAAGTGATACGAGTTTACAGTAACCAGTTAATAATATAAAAAAATTAAGCTGCATTGACAAAAGAAAAAGAATACCACTGGTCTGGTCAAAATAAACAGTCAGTTAACAAAAGTTTCCACAGAACTGTATTTTCATAGAGACCTTCGGTATACCATTACAATTACAAACAAAACGCCAGCAGTATATGCTACAGGTCGAAGGACAAAATTTTCAGTTTTTTCTCGTTAAAGTTAGTCTGTTAGTTTTAAAGTTATATCAAAATGAGTGACATGAAACTAGGACATCATAACTTTATTTACAAAAAATATCTGGATATACTTTTTATGACACCTAATTGTTTACGAGAAAAAATATAAAAAACAATCATTTTGAGCTTCAAGACTTTGAGTAAATATTTTTAGCATATTATGAGAGATCGATGGGGATTTTTGATATTATATCTATACAATACATAAATACTTATGTATTCAATTTCAATAAAATGAGAGGAAATGCAAATAAAATAAATATAATTTCCAAAAATTCCCACAAGGAACCCATAGGGATATTATTCATAAGCCGAAATCAAAATTAAAATATATTTTATTATATAAAAAGTATATTGAAGAATAATAAAAAATGAAGAACAATTCATTAAAACATTTTTACATGGTTAAACTAAATAATGAGATAGATCATTATGAAAATATGTAAAATAGACTTCATGCTTGTCTTCCATTATCGACTATAGCGGCTTTATAATTAAGGATACTTCAATAAACATAACCTGTATTTATAATGTATTAATAGATCGACAGCTGCAGGTACTTCGCAAAACAATAAGTCGCTTATAATATTTTAAATACTTTTATTTTTAAAATAAAAGTTCTAACTACATGAGTTGTCTTTATTTTTAATGGGCTTTTAATTCTTATAAAATTTTAACTCGTGGCTTTTTGATTTAATCTATTTTGTACTAGCAACCATTGTTATCAAGAAATATTAATAATAATTATTAATATCTACATCTATTTAACTCGATGAAGCTCATGAATAATGGTGTATATTTCTAAATTTGGAATCACCTTTACAATTATTTTAAGAACCATAAAAGATTCAAAACATCCCATTCAATCTATAATTGAGTTGCCTAAATAAACAAAAAACAAAATTAAAATGTCTCTTTTAATATAAAGCGCTTGTTGGCTTATATTCTAATTCTAAACATCACATCAAATCGTTCGAAAACAGATAAAAACATTACAGGACGCGTACAATAAATACACATTAATGTCTCGCAGCATTCCGTCGGACAGCTCTACATATATCAGGGGCTACCGACTTTTATTACTATGTCGATAAGATTTAAAATTGTTTAATCCTCGATTGGTCCGCGTTTGGTGGCATTGCAACTAGTTGTGTAAAAGCTGCGTTCGGCACACGCAATTACATGCGCCTGTCTGTACATGTACACGTGCATTCTACATGTACATGTACAATGCACATGCACAATCAATATTAACGATACGAATGTATGTATGTATGTATGTATATTATTACACGAACTTTCAGAACCCACGTGCATTAGCTGCGTAATTATGATATAGTGCAAGTGGTTTTTGAATAATATGTTCTGCGATTATATTTAAGTCATCATCCGTTTATGTTCTTCAACGCTTCAAATTTATGGGAATTTTGTTTTAAGTGAATAGTATATCTTTTGGTTTAATTACTTCAATCTTTTAATGTTAACTTAATACTTTCAAGTAACGATAGCATTTTTAATTTTTAAAAACAGATTAACGTTATAATTACTAGCAAATACCTTGTGAAGAACACAATAAAAATATAACACAATCAATATTTTCAGGGAATACAATGGGGGCCGTCCTTGTAATCGACGGGCGAGATTCAATGCATGCGGAGCACATGGTCCAGTATGAAACAAGAAAAACCATTGAGCCAACCAGTTATTACACTAATCGCTGCGATATAATTCCCGAGTCAACTTAAACACAGGTTGCTCGCAGATCGAAATGCAAACATGGCGGCGGCTTTGAGTTCGATAGCGCGGGAAAGGACGCGTACAGTGTACTCGTACAGTGTGCTTACAACGAATTTACAAATTGGTTTTTATTTAATTATTAAATATACAGTTTTTGTTACCTTTAGAATTTGATTTTTTGTTAAAAATTACACCGAGTAAAAAAAGAAAAATAATAGGTAACGTGTTTCTTAAATAAAAGTAAAAAATATTTAAAATAATTAACGATAAAATATATACGTAAAACATATTGAACCCATAACTTCTATCTGGCGTCTAAGGTCAAATTACTTAAGCTTGTCCGAGGACCGTTAAACCATGCCCAGCTACGACCATAGTATCTAGTATCTAGAACAGTACAGATTTTTAGTCTCACACATCGCTTGTAATGGACATGTCAATTCAATTTATTATTTGCTAACTCGGAGACGATGAATACTAAAAAAAATGTCATCTTTATGTAAGCCACCAGAGAAACACTTATTTTTATTTTAAGTTTTTACATATAAGTACGTACTTGAACCTGACATCAACGCGGGCATTCAAAGAACTCTTCATTGTTTTAAAATACAGATGTATATGATATATAAATATATAATAATTACTACAACTAAATAAAAATTTTAAACTATATAAAATTTTATAAAAGCCTACTAATATTAAAATACGAGAGTAATTCTGTCTTTCGGCCTGCCTGTCTGTCTGTTATTATTTCACGCCTAAGCCACTTCATTGATTTGACACACTCCGACTTTACACGGGTACATCCTCTATCTTTTTCCTCTTAGATCCATATGACGAGAGGTAATTATATTTTTAATAAACTATAACTGAATGATTAATGAATGATTTCTAAATCAGAATAATTTATATAATCTTAACAATGGTAATAGTTTTAGAAAAAATATTAAAAACTGTCTAAAATTTCAAAAATACTTATATAAATGTTGATACTGTAACCCAAGCCATGGCTAGAAATACACGCAAATAATTCAGATTATTAAATAAATAATTTGCAGTGGCACAAGTATGTGAGTGTAAATCCGACGGTTATGTGTTCGATTCCCACTCGAGGAAATAAATACCTACCCTGCTATATTCGGGATACCGAGTGAAGCTACCTAAAAAAATAAATAATTAGCAGACTAAGCCGCGGTCTGGCCACTAGTATACTAATGAACCAGTTGAAAGCCAGCACCGCACGCTCACGCCGTTTCGGCCCGTCACAACGTGGCGCGCCTCCAATGCGTTGTTTTATAGGGGCCGCTACGCAACGCATCTCAATGCAAAATGACCACACCGATTTGTGTCCTCATAAACGTTTCAGTTATTTATCATTTGCATATCCCTTTGCTTGTAGGCCGTAGGTGTGCTGATACAGATCTGAACTTTATTACACGAATAACTGAAGTAATATGATCGTTATTAAAATATCCTTGCTATCAAAATATTCTACATTAATAAATCATAAATATATTAGTATTACTTATTGTTATTAGTCGGATATGAGACTCCATCATTAAATTTAATGTAATAGATAGATATTATAATAAATAGGTTTGTTCTAATAAGCCTTTGTTGTTCCGGGATGTAATATGAACTTACGCTTTAATGGAAAATAGTTATAATTAAATGTAATTGAAATATTAATAATATAACATGTTTAAGCCTCTCGAGCTAGATAATAATTCTGAGTATCGGAAATCGAGCCTCATTTCGGGTTAACGAACCCACAAGTGTATTTTTTCATAATCTTCGTATATTTATTTAAATGTCAAATCAATAAGTAAAATCGTCTGCGCATCGTAAAATTATTATTTAATTTAATAAGCGCAGTAATCCAAAGTTATATGTATAACTCACGGGACTTGGGTAATTTACAAGTTAAACATGGATTGAAATGCAAATATGTCACATTTGTAACACAAATATTTATTAGCTTAGAACAAATTAAAAGTATAAATTTCAATATGTTATGGGACTAAACGGACGTTTTATCTTCCTATCACACTAGCGTCGGGTGAAAATGCCGCATTTAAAATTTACTACTGTGATAGTTGGAGGAATATATATTACTAGAATGCATGTTTCATTGGTCTAAAATATCTAATTTATGTTTTAATAATATTTTTTTATATGTAAAATATTTTTTTAAATGCTAAATATTTTTGAATATGAACTTATTGTCATGATACGATATGTCTTTATATCATCGACAGTTATTATTATGATATAGACTCACTTTATTCCTGCAATCTACCAAGATACCTTCCATTTCCTTTTCACATTTTGATTTTTTTCATTTTATCAATTTCTTTATATATTTCTTATATAACTCTTTATACCGCTTGACGCGGTATCCCGCATTTAGTAAGGAAGGAGATGGAGCATAATGTTAATACACTCCGCTGCCCAATTTCCGCCGAATTCTGAAGGTATTGCATATTGAGTAGCGGATATCAACGCCGCGCTTTCCCTCGACACCAGAAATAAAAATATTAAATCCTCACCTGTAATCTGTCGCGCTTGTAAAGTCTCTGTTCTCTCTGTCTGTTGCGCAACGACTGGCTCATTTCTTAATATTTCTTCTAAATATTTTCTTATATTTATAAGTAAATATTATAAAAACAAACTAACATACAAAAATACAGGATTACATATAAAAGCTGCGCAATCAAAACGCACATACATACAAGATTAGGCGACGCGGCAAGCGCTGGTGTAATCAGAGCTCTAGTCCGACAGTGAGCCTCAAAATCCTGTTTGATGATAGTCCACCGCTCAGTTGGTCACCCGGAGTGAATGTTAAAACATTTCACCTTATAATAACTTATAATTCTTTAGAGTGTATTCAACACAGCTTATGAGATCAAAATAGTTAAAGCTCACATTTTGTTTTGTATCTAAAATGTTATATTCATATAATTTTATCTTCCGATACATATATTTGATGGGTTGAATATTTTCATATACACATTATATATGCAAATTATACACGCTTTTGTACCGCTTTGCGCTTCAAAAGGTTATCAGTTGTTAGTTTAGAGCCTTATTATTGATAAGATTCGTATAAATTCCGTGTTTTATATCTCAATAGTAAATGCAAATTTCTTAAAATGTGTGGAATAAAATCTTAAGATATTTGTTTTACAAGTCTTATACTAGCCATAGCCAGATTTATATAGCGTTCATAATTTTCCTCTATTTAAAAAGCCGAAGTGTGCCGGGTGTCGAAACCTAACGCCGCAATACATTTAACCCCAAATGGGATTTACTATTCCCCTAAGTGCATTTTATTTATTTATTTAAGTATTATTTACCCACAATGCGTTCAGCTAGACACATGTTAACTGTGCTATAGCGCCATACTTTTATTAAACGTATATGCTTAACTAAATAGGAAGACATAGACGACTATATATACGACGACTATATACTATAGACGAAAAAATAATACTTTTTAAAACGATTTTATTTTCATAAGCATTTTTTTAAGACTAGAATATCGTTTTACAAAACATTCTTTCAAACCGAAAATTGAAATTAAAGCAGTAATTAAAATCACAACCTATTAAAAATAAGTTTTATTATTTTTATATATAATATATAAAACTACTAATAAATTTATCGTAAAAATATTTTATAACTTTAAAACAGTGTACAATATACAGGCTGAGACTCCATTATTTTATTACAGTTATAAATAACTGAGATATTAAATGTCATCTCCCATATAAATTATTAGCCATAATAAGTGGTCCGCTTGACGCGACTTAGTTTATTTGGTTCGTGCTATTGCAATTATCAATTTGCAATTACTGTATTTGGTGCCGCTAACGTTTGTGTTCTTAATGTGTCGCTATTAATTGAATAAGCTGAAACAATGTTAGCTATAAGTAACCGTCAAAACAAATCAAAATATATTTTCAGTACTAACCACAAGGGTGTGACTGTAACGCGACGATTTCGTACTTCACTTCCTCGAGTGAGGATCCAGTCGAGGAAGTGAATTTCTTCAGCCATTTCTTCGTTCTGGTGCCGAGGGAAAGCGCGGCGTTGAGTCTGCCATTCAACACGCAATGCCTCCAGAATTCGTCAGAAAGTTAAGAACGGAGTGTCTTAACACTAGGTTCCCTCTGCCTACCCTGTTGTGTGCGGGATTCAACGTCTAGCTGGTTTATTTTATTTATTTATATGGAAGACAAATAAAATACAAATTCAGCGCCATCTTGTATCAGAGCGAATTACGATCTCGAACTGAAACCTGAAAGGTTCAAACAAGCGTTGTTGTATAACATCTCCATCCTCCAATAAAATCATATCCTGAGAATAAAATAAAAACTTGAATACAAAACAAATATTCGCAAACGTATTTAGTATATTTGTAGAACAGGTGGCTGTATATCGTATTACCTATTGTTCATTTGTATTTTCCGGTCGGAACTGGCAGCACGCCTATAGTCCTTATAACCATTAATTGGCCTGTGATTCAATATCTGTGCGGTTCAATACAAAGAAGCACCCCGAAATCCTCCGAAGAAACATCCGCGGCTTTCAATGCTTGTATACAAAAAGTAATGCGATATTTTTAAACGATGTGTACGCAGATGGGTGAAACAGGAAATCTCCAACTTGTTGCCATCAACTATTCGCTACTTGTATGGTCTTCGTCAAAATATCGTATGACAGTTGTGCTCGTTTTATTATATTTCAAGTAGTATTAATAATTGGGCAACGTTCCTCTGTTGAAGTTCCCGTACAGTGGGTACTTATTGTTTATGGTATTTAGTGGTATTTGAATGTAGTGCATTCAAATTTAGGCTCAACTGGTTTTTGATTATTAAAATTAAGCTATCAGATGTCTCTACTTCATCGGACATTATTTATTTTGATCGTAAAAGTTTCTTGTCAATTGAAAAGTTTTATTTATTTTAAACAAACTATATTATGTATATATTGTGAATATTGATTTTTTATTTTACAGGTAAAGGCAGTATTTAAACTGAAACTCTTTTTAACGCTTGCTTGTGTACTCAACTTGCACATTTAGAACACCGAAATCAAAGAAGAGAATGGAATAGAATAAATGTTTTTATTTCATAAAATATATAATTTCCAAAAAAAAGAATCCATAATAGTACACAAATTATAAAACATCGCAATCGTTAGTTTTAATAACATTATTATAAAGTAACCTGATAAGTCATATAAAGGTGTCTTTTTCTTGGAAAGTGATTCTTGTACTAAAGAGAACGATATTAAAACATCATATAAAGTTTTATAAGTACTTAAACAAAGAAGACGTAGTGTAAGTGGACATACTAGTTTATGTACAACACCTGGTGCTGACATGGCACTGTAACTCTATATTCTTATAACATGGCAACACAAAATTACAAGTAAAAATTTCTATGAACGTAAACAATAGACTTTAAAGCTAAACTTTTATTAAATAGGTGTATAATATTACAAAAACGTTTATAATATCTCATATTGTTGCAGCTTTACGCTGTCTCCTGTAAATAGCAGAGTAAGCAGGGTGAACCTAGTGTTAAGACACTCCGTTCTCCACTTTCTAATGCATTGCGCTTTCACTTTTTACCAGGAAGAAGCAATGAAAATACTGATAAATAATAATTCATTTTCCCGAGCTAGAATGGAATCCACAATCATCGGATTTACAGTCAAACATATAGAAATAATATCGTATATAATTTCTTCATCGCTGCGTTTTTGAAAATTGACATACTAAATTAGAAAAGAAATACTATACTCCTGAATTGTATAAAATTTAATCACGTATAAATAATAGTAATCGTGGTGCAGTGGTATAGCGTCTAACTGTTTTAAGGCGGTAGTTGTAAGATCGATCCTCACTCAAGGAATGATTATTATTAAATAATTTTCGTTTCTCTCTGTTGTAGACCGCTTTCAACAGGTAAAGAACGTGAGGAATGTAGAGACTTAACACTGAATATCCCGTGGCTAGAGTAGGCCATGCGGAAAAAAACAGACGTATGGATTTCACATAATTTTTAGCTTAGAAAGAACTCCGGAACTTAGAATAGACATTTAATTGTATAAAAATAAAGTCAGAAAGACAGACGCTGAGGCGGCGAAGTTAAAATAAACAAGGGTGCATACAGACATGTCTGGATCCTAGCAGCAGATATAAACCTTAATTAAGCCACATTTTGTGATCTAAAATGTTATAATTTATATGACTTCTAGCTTTTAATTAGAACAGATACAAGAAATATTTTATTATATTTTATTTTTGTGAAAATTATTATATTTCTTCTTGAGCTTTCGGTCAGATATTACTTGAACCTGAAATTTTTGAAACTTTATAAAACTAAATTAAAGTGTCAGTATTATTAAAGTTATAAATGGAATAATATTATATAGTATAGTAATATTTTAATATTGAATTTAAACCCACAGTCATCACGTGCAACCTGACTCCACAAACTGTTCCATAACGGTCTTGTTATTCTAGATAGCATTACTATTTGTTTCAAAATCGTAACAGTATTTAAATAAACAAAAACCATAAGGTAATCCGGCACCCTAAGGAGCGACATACAAGATTACATTCCAAATAAAGATTTCTACCCCAACACATTAGGAAACTTAAAAACAATTTGTAAAACTTAACTTCGGCATCGGCTATTTATTTAACTTAAATCCTACTGTCTTTAACTCTCCGCTCAGGTAAAAATATTTTTTTATTGAACTTTCGTGAGCACGTTCGTGAGGGCGCGTCTTTTGAAGGGATTATTATTAACATCTCCGTATGTAATTCTAACTAGATACAAATAGATAACCGCGGATGTTTTTTATGCGTGCATTTTTTAACCTATTGTGCTGATGCCAAATGCGCTTTATATTATTAGTAGGGCGCACGAAGCGGGATAGGGAAGCGTTCACAATAACATATGAATGATAGCCTGCACTTGTTATTCGTAGTTGATTGAAATTTTTATTACATTTTTAGCAAGTGCACTTAATGTGTTCTTAAACAGACGCCATCTAATCAATGTTTTTTAATACATTTTATTATTTTATTCAGTTTCACGCTCTATCTTGCAGAGAAGCCAGTTAGTGTGTTACTGTTAAGACACTCTGTTCCCCTTTTATCCCCGTTTTACGCCGATATCTGAATTCTGTTTTTTTATCCCCCTATCATATTTTGAGGAGTCGTCAAACAAAACGTACCTACTCATATTTCGTTAAATTACATTCTTGTTGAAAGTATTTAGTATCACCTTAAGTCTAAACAAATATGTTAAATATAAATAATTCTTCGAATTTTTCTTTTATTTCTTTTTAACCTGTCTTTATGTAGATACCTACAAAAACCAAACACTATATATTTACTACAATACATCCACCACATAAATTGGCAGAGATCCTTAGAATTCTTTATTATATCTCTTAGGGGCTAATTATATTGAGAGCTGCAGGACGCCCCGAAACTTCCAATGAGTAGCTAATTACGTAATTCAAGGGCCGTGACCGAAATAAAAAGTCTAGAATAAAACATAGCATTGTGGCGGCGTTGGTAAAGCGTATACTATCACCGACCGACGCATACGAGTATACATAGATACTGTAGAGCTTTGTTTAGTTCGTTTTTTTTAATATATACTTAGTTATTACGCTATTTTTATAATTTTAATATATGGTGTAATTTATAAATAATAAACAATTTCAAAATATAAATCACATTTATATTTTATTTGTCAAAATTATATTTGGTTCTATATATTTACATGTATATTTATGACTCTACATGTATATATGTAAATATATACAACCAAAGTATTAGTAGGTATTATGTTATATGCATATAGATTTGATTTAAAATATACATATAGATTTAATATATAATACATATATAGTAAAGAAAAGTCAGAAAGTTGAATATAGAGTAGCATACATGTACGACTACGACTCTGTCTACCCTGCTTTGTGCGAATAGGACGACAAAAATTTATGATAAATCAAGAGCATTGTTGAGTTGTGCTACTCAACAAGCAAAAAAACAAGTATCTCTACTTTTTTCTAAAAAATATGAGAGATACGTTAATATGGAAAATATTCATAAATAATATAATATTGAAACTAAAAGCACGTTGTGTAACAAAAAAAAAATATCACAACGTAAATAAAATATAGATGACTCTACATATTTCGTTGACCTCGGGCCAATTTTAACGAAGTAAGCATTGTAAGCTATACGCATCACCATATTCAATTCCACCCACTTAATATTTTTGTGACAAGTGAACCCCTTGTCCCCGCATATGCCAGATTTGGTAACTGTGGTTTATTTCATCAAGCAAATGGGTGCCTTTGTGAATAGTAAATTATTAATACAATAGACCATTTCATGTTTAAGTATAGTTTTTGGGGTTGCCAACGAATTATTTAACTTTTTATACGTATGTTACTTCATTAAAAAAATACAATTCTTTGAGTTCTTTAAAAGAGAAGCTTAATTATAGACGCTATGTTTAAGCAATCAAGAGTTCATTTGTTTAATCATAGAATATTATTATCCCTCATAATGATAACTAAAATTGCTCACAAGCTATTATCTTAAGTAACTTATTTATGCTTATAATAACGTATAATCTTAGGTTCGCAAAATGTCAAATCATCTACACGACGTCGTAAATATGTATCTATGTATGTGTGTTAACAACTCTTTAACAACCCACCTTCATGACTTATGGCGATGGAATTTTTACATCCACTCGAACTTATCTTAAAACAAATGTTTTTAACACTCTTGGTCTTCGCAGACGTGAGACGATACTTATAATATACTATTCTTTTTGACTATATTATTTTATTTAAATTAATTTCTAATTGAATAATGTGTAATGTAGTAAATGTAATTGTATATTTTCATAGCTTTCGCAAATTCATTTCATAATTTGAAGCGACCAGTGGTCTCTAATTAGGTATAGATTTTAAGAACTTTATACTGTGTCTAATATTTAAAAAACTTTGTTACTTCCTATATTATTTCATATAGTTTAATTATATGTAATAAAAGAAAAAACTGTAATTACTACAAATTTTAACGTACATTTATGACATAACTGACGACAGCACCTAAAAAAGTTATCGCAAAACCTCTTTGCACTCGTAAACTTATCACAGCGCGCCTTTTAGACCATCCCTCTAAAAGATAAGTATAAAAATTTTCGAAATGACTAATAATAACTCGCAGATGTTCTTTAAACGTATATCAAAATAGAGATTAGGGGTTAGAAGCCCGCCCTTTAGGATAATTAAAAGTGTACCTTATCTAAGATCTGAACCACCCAGGTAACGTTGCGGTTGTTTGGAGGAAGTAATTAAATTTTATACCAATACAGTGTTGATTCTACATATTATGAATATTCATATCGTATGTGCAATATAATGTAAGCTATGTATTTTAAAATTAATATTTTTTTAATATGTTTGGCAGCATTGAGGCAAAAAGTCCTCATAATACTAAAACTTCAACATACACAATAACAAATTATATTGTAAATGGAGTAAGATTAATTCTAAAAATATTAATACTTAGAATAGTGACGTAACTGTACTAATAATAAAAGATAGCATATTTCCATGTAAAACAACCTATTGTTATTGAGAATTAGAAATATAGAAAATACTTGTTCATTTGTTATTGTTGCATAAATTAAGAAGCTTAGAATTATATTATACTAGCGGATGCGTGCAGCTTCTCTTGCTTATTTAGGGGTGAATTCTAATAAACCATGAAACACGTGTTCAATGAAACTATTTTTTAGAGTCTAACTTTCAAATTTTATAAAAATCGGTGGCGATTTAAAGAATTTTCCATACGAACTTGCAACCCCTTATTTGCACCCGTAGGGGATGAAGTAAAATAAACCACGAAACATGTGTTCAATGAAATATTTTAAGAGTCTAAATTTCGACTTTTATAAAAATCGGTGGTTATTTAAAGATTTTTCCTTACAAACTTTCACCCCCTTATTGGCACCCTTAGGGGGTGAATTCTGAAAAACCGTGAAACACGTGTTTAATGAAATCTATTTAAAAGTCTGAATTTACAATTTTATAAAAATCGGTGCCGATTTAAATTATTTTCCATACAAACTTCCAACCCCTATTTCACCCCTTTAGGGTTAAAATTTTTCAAAATCCCGTCTTAGTGGACGTCCAGATTACAAATGTAAACATCTTTCCAAATTTCACGTTTCTACGCAAAGCGGTTACGGCTGTGCGTGCGTCTTACCTTTACAAGTCCTTTTGTGTATATAGATTTTATACTTCTATATCCGGAAACGGAAAGAAATCTACTCTGTCTAAATTTAAAATATTTGAAACAAGCAAGATATATTTAGTTTTAGCCAAACATCCCTTTGTATAAAAACATTTACATATTTGTAATACTAGGGCAGAAACAAAAAAAAATTAACGAGCTAATTCCAGCTAAGAACATATGCGTGACATTCTTCACCTTCAACACGTCCCCAGCGAATTTAAAGTAATTCCTCCGTGTCTTCTACCAATGGTCGTGGTATATTAAAAAAACTGACTCCACCCACCAAACGGCGGAAACAGCTGCGCTTCAATAATTACTATGGCAGTTCTTGAGCATTGGGTAACTATACTTAAATTAATACATATGTAAGTAGCTTAAACTTACATATGTGTAACTCTTGCTTACACTTGTTACAATATGTTACAATAAAATTGATATATATAAAAATAAATAAGATATAGGCCTTCTATACAAAATGCAAATATATTATATATAAGCAAATTTTGTCCATAAAATTATTTTAAAATTATTTTTTTTATATGCTATTATATCCTACCCAATTATAAATTCAATCTTCGTTGAAATCAACCATGTGAAGCTAAAGTGCTAACGATAAAATTTTATAGCCGACTCGAGTCTAATTTAAAAATCGATAACAAATACTGTTGTAGAATAAATAATAATGTTTCGCTATGATAACGAACAATACCCTCTAATGCGTCTCTTACTAACATTGTCGAATAAAATAATGCTAAAAACGACAATTCATTGGTGACTATTTGTGTAATTTCACAGTTCACAGTAGAGTGATTAAAGGTTTTTATTTTCCAAAAACATTCGGACACTTAGTAATCTCATAGTTTTTGTACGTGAATCGTGATCTAAAATTTTGCAATGAAATCAATGGCTAACCATTTTTTTTCTAGTCTTAATATAGATCTCTCGAGTCTTGTTTGAATTTTACGAAATGCGACGATTACGATACTAACAAATTAATCAATTGTAAAAATTTATAACTTTTATAATTCGCTTAGGTATGTATACTTTTCCAATGTATAAAATATGGGCGTTAGTAAAAAAATTAAGAGCGCAAGTCTCAACTAACACAAACATTTGAAAACGTATGAACTAATACTTAACGTTTGTTTAAAGTCATTTCAAGTTAATAATATACTATGCAATAGGTATATTATATTATATTTGTCTATAATATAACGGTGTTTTTATAATATTACGGTGTCTCTACACCCACATGTAGCTTTGTTAAACTTTAGTCTATCGTTGAATAATATTACGCCCATTTAGTTCTACGAATTACTTAATGTACGCATAGCACGAATAATTAAGCTTTCCCTAATCTAAAATTTCGTGTTGAAGTTTTCGTAATAATAAAAGATATTTTTTATTATTAATACTTCCATTTTTCTTTAACCAAAGAATTACGTTTCTATATCTATTTTTATATAAAATACAACAGCTTTAATTGAGCCAATGAAACAAAGCCTTCTCGCTCATAGGGGCTCTCTTGCAGGCAGTAAATAATAGAGAACGTGCATTATATCTTAAGATGTAACTTCGCAGTTCAATGCAATTTTTATATCCGAAGCCCAAGACACTTTTATAATAAACCTGTCTGAAAGTGATAACATCACAATCTCGGACCGAAAGCTAAAATGCCGTTTATAGGGACATAAACGTTTATAGAATCATAAAGTAGAACCAATCTATTGTCTCCAGCGGGCAGCGGCCTACGTCTCGGGACCACATAACTAATCGACCTATTCTCCTTTTTGTCTCCGCCGGACACATAATCAATTGTCACCTCGACTTTAGATATTCTCCTTGCAAGTTAATGTGTCGCCTCTATTCGGAACTGGTTTGGTATAAAGCGCCGTCCACGAGTAGGTATAAACTATGGAGGATCGTATTGCACGAAAAAAAGGTGATGAGTGTTCGATTTGTAAGACTATTGGCGTGAATGGATGACTCTCAACCAAAAACACGCCTGGAGACGATAGATGCGATTTAGAAGATCATCCGATATGTGGACGTCCTGGGGATCGCGTTACATCCAATAATTAAGATATTCGCCGTCATCGGACCTTGTTGGAGATACTTTCTGTCTACTTAGTCATGATAATTAGGTATGTCGGCTTATTCGTTGCAACTCGCTTATCTGTAGTGGCCCATGTATAAATCTAAAGATATATTTTCATATATTTGTGTAATTTTATATACATATATATAAAATATATATTAATAATATATGTCAATAATTTTTAATATTTATTCTTTGTATTATAATGATTTAAATCATAAAGCTGTCGTAATTCAAATTTCATAATTATTAATAGATCTCATTTAAAATTAACAGTTACATAAAGTGGATAATGTATTAAAACTGTACTCAATACGTTCTATTGATAAGAAAATTTATTCATGTAATGAAATAATGTAGATAACTTATGACAATGATGTATTGTTGTTCAAAATCAATTGGTCTCATTTAACTAGTTAAATAAGGAGAGACATCGAAGTGCAATCAAAAGTCAATTACAGCGGTATTTATTCATCCCCATGCCGTGGTCCGATTATGATTTATAGTTTCGCAGCGGGCACTCGACGCGGGCGCAGCGGCCACTTCTCCATATAAGTACTATAGACACACGAGATACATAGACATGGGTGTTTGTGTTTTAATATTAATTGTTAAATAACGTCAATAAATTTCATTTAAAAAAATTAAAAAAAGAAAATAATTGACCGTCGTTCTGTTTCACATTATATTTACAATTTACAAAACGCATTAATCTTACGCAACTTTTTAACCTTAAAATATGAATGAATTCATGTTAGCGGCCAGCCTTAATCTAAGCGGCCACGCTGCGATCTTATCCCGTTTGATCAATTTAGATAAAATAAATATTTATACATTCGAATGTAGATGAGCGAATAAAGCTATTCGTTAAATTGATTATGACGGTAAAATTTTTTACTCTCGCCTCACTATTCAATCACTCAGATTTTAGATATAAGTTTATAATTACAATTAACGATGACGTTGTTATAAACAAATACATCAACTGCTCTTAAATATTTTTAATTTATATGATTCTTATACGTTTTCTAAATAAGAAAATGCTTAGCTAAATAGCTCTTATTAACTTTATCGACTAATCTATAATGGATAAATATAAAATAAAAGACATAAATTAGACAAAATATTAATTTATTTTTAATTTCATTTTGGAAGCGTAATAAATACGTTTTTTTTAATATTAAAAGTAATAATAATTACATCACATATTACATAATTACTATTTATAGAATAGTTATTTACCATTGACTAGGTTACATTTTCAGTTCTTCGACAGATTAACCTAATATTTACATAATTTTACAAAAATGAATCTTATCTTACATATACATATGTACGAGTAGGTATTATAATGAAGATAATAGTAATAAAATAAGTACCTAAATTATCACAAATTAATCGTATTCTATAGTAAATTCAGGAACCTTACAAAATTACACATGGATGATACACAGGCTGTTCCATAGGAGGAATGTGTTTTTGTACATGATAGCTGTCACGATAAACAGGTACATTGTTATTTAAATGCAATCGAATACTATTACGTGGTTTGTCCAAAGACAAGATACTTGCAGTACTTGTAATTGAAAGTAACATAGAATAAGAAATATTATAAACTACGTTATACAATAACATTAATAATAACATTTATACACATCTTAGCTTTCAGCACCAACTTAGATCTCTTACTTTTAATTTAAAATAATTACATTAGAAAAAATATTACACTGTTATATTATTATATTTACAAATAATTATAATAAATCACATTTTATAAAATTTACACAAAGTAAGTCTTTCTTACGTTAGTAGGCCGCGTGTTTGACATGGGTATTTGTTGAGCGGACCTGAGGGGCCGCTCCTCACACTGGTGGTTGTCTATAGAGACATAGCTATGATGATGCGGTAGCCGGTCGTCGGGGCGCCCTTCGCTGCTGGCCACCGAGCACGTCTCGTCCTCCGTACTGCGTGCCGATACCTCTGCACTTGCACTTGTCGAATGCATAGGACTTGGCATCATTAAAATTGGAGGAGCCATCCCGTACTTGTACCACGGGTCATGAGAGGTCGGGGGAGCTGTGTACCTCATATTCCCATGCCTCCCAAACCCCTCCCTATTACTAGTTTTTATATTGTTCGCGTTATGAAACGTCCTATTGGGTAACGTGACATCTACGTCGGGCAAACGAAATTTTAGTTTTTCCCAACTCTTCTTTTCGCCCCACACTATCACACTACACGTTTTAAGTAAACTTTTTAGGTCAGGATCTACATTTATGGCACTAAGGTCAGTCGTAACAAGAAATATTATTTTTTGTCGTCTATGTCTCACGTTCACAGAGTTTATAGCACTTTGAACGGCCGCTTGAGAGTCCAGCGCAACCCACTCTTGTTCTAAGAAATGTTTCGATAACACTATCACTAGTCTTTTAGAGCACTCAACAGCATTAACTAAACTTTCACTAGATCGTCTCTCAATTAGTTGCAAGTCCCTATGTTGTAGACACAAAGAATATCCTGAGTTTTCCAGCTCGGAACTAACATTACGTGACACTAAATCCTCATCCCTTGCATTGTAGACAAAAAAAGCGTCGTATCGCTTATTTTTATTATCGTTTAGATCTTTTGGCATGGAACTAAACACTCTTTTGCGATACCTCGAATGCATCCACAGCTTAATGTCTTCTTGGAATTTACAGTAGAGTACTAATATTAAAACTATGAATAGTACAACTACCACTCCTATGATATACAAAACATAACTATCGACTCCACTATTAGTTTCTACGAATAATCGTTTTAAAGTTTCAGTTCCAGTTTCTTCTGTGGTTGTATCTACTTTACATTCCATAGCAACAGCCGCTATAGTTTGGTTTATTGGTACACCATGAGCGGAGAAGCATATCAAGTTCTCAGTGTCTATACCCTTTTTTATTAACCACTGATTCAACTGCGTTACATCTTTACAGTCGCATATCCAATTATTCCCCTCAACAGAAACACGTGTGCGCGGATTGTTGTCAGAAATAACGTTCCAAGGCATGTAATCAACATATCCGTTATTATCCAGATTTAAGTACTCTAGAGATAATAAATAATTAAAAGTATCTTTCTCTATGTGTTTTATTTTGTTATCTTGTAAATAAAGTTCATTCAGATTTTTCAATTTGGTAAACTGATTATTTGTTATTACTTCCAAATTGTTATTTTCTAAGTGAAGTATTCTTAAGGATTCAATACCAGTAAATGTTCTATTTTGTATTGTGTTGACATCGCTGTTGTTGAGATATAAAACTTGTAATCGTTTTTTACCAAGAAATTGATGATTTCCCAATTCTTTGAGATCGTTTCCATCTAAATAAATTTCAGTTGCGTCCATTGGTATTTTTTCTGGCACGTGATCGTAACCGGCGTTTGAACAATCGACAACGTTGGAGTTCCAGGTGAGATCATGATAGCACGAACACTTATCTGGACATGTCATCTTGCAATCGCAGGCATCAAAATCACAACAATGGCATAGAGTGAAGCAGTGTGACTCGTATTCGCATAAAAATTCAGCAGATTTGACTTCTAACAGAAGCATCTCAGAATTACTTCGTGAATGTGTCAAAGAACATCTCACATTTTCTAAATCCATTACCCTCGGTCGTTGTCGGAGGTTGCTTAATTGATTATGATTAATTCTCTGAAGCCATTCCATTGTGCAATCACATTCAAATGGATTTTCGCTTATATAGAACTCCGGCAGGTCTTTGTCTTGGGGAACAGAGGATATTGCGAAGGCGCCAACATCTAACGTTTTTATTTTATTAGAATAAAGTATTACTTTGTTCAAATTATATTTTTGAAGAAAAGTACCAGGATTTATTTTATCGATTTGGTTATTATTTAAAACAATTGTTTCAATACTGCTTGGAAACGAGAACTCATCAATACTTTTTATTTTGTTATTGCTGACGTCAAGCATTTTAACGTTACAAGTTTCCTTTACACCATACGTGTCTTCAATTTTTTCAATTTTATTTTCATGCATATCCAACCACTCTAGGTTTGTAGGTATATTGCTATAGTCAAACCATAGTAATTCATTGTTAGATACATTTAACCATACGAGTGGTTGAGTGTTCGTAAATATTCCTTTTAAATCAACTAACTTATTTCCATCAAGACCAATTGCTTTCAGTTGCATATTCGACGCAAAAGCTCCATCATCAATCTGGTCAATATTATTTAAAGCCAAATTTAATATTTGAAGAGAAGGCAAAGCGGAAAATGTATCTTTGGATATTTTTTGAATTTTATTTCCAACAAGACGAAGGCCGTATAAATCATCCAAACCTTCAAATTGTGTCGTTGTCACTTTTGTAATTTTGTTCATGCCCAGATCTAAGGATGTCAAAAATCGTAATGTTTTTATTGCTTCAGGCACCTCTGTCAGCTGATTACCACTCAATCCTAAATCGTGCAACTTTGTGATGTTTTCAAATGAACGCAAATCAACTTTATTTATTCTATTACCATCGAGGAAGAGCTGATTTAGTACATACAAGTTTGAGAAGTGGCTAATATCGACTTCTATGATGTTATTATGAGCCAAAGATAGAGAATGAAGGTTTTTCAAATTTGAAAACGCACCATCTGCTATTCGTGCAATATTATTAAATTCAAGACTTAAAAATTGTAAATTATTCAAATCTTGAAATAGTAGAGAATCTACTTTTATTATTCTGTTATGCGATAAGTTTAATACGATAAGCCGAACCAAGCCAGAAAAAGTGTCTCTATTAACCCACTCGCTAGTTAATTCATTAAAAGACAAGTCTAATATCTGCAGCTGATCCAGTCCTTCCAGTAATCCGGGTGCAAGTACACTTAATGAATTGTTATTTAAGTAAATTTGCTTGATATCTCGCGACGATTGAAACATCTCTGGCGGTAGCGCAGTTAAAGCATTCGTTGATAAATTAAGAATTTGTAAATCACTTAAGCCGACAAAAGCGCGATCAGCCACATTCGATATCCTATTGTTTTGTAAAAATAACTTTTGAAGTGCGCGTAAACTTGAGAGTCCGTTATCAGGCAATGCACTTATTTCGTTATACGACATGTCTAACGTTTCCAAAATAGTGTTACAAGATTTGCCCGGAGCGGTTGGTCCATTTCCCCAATCCGAAAATCCCAAGTTCGATATGTCTTGTAATCTATTTTGCGTAATATTAAGCTCTTTCAAATTATAGAGTGGGCAAAATATTTCTGAAGGCAATATCCATATGTTGTTGTCTCCTAAATCCAAATTTCTTAAATCAGTTAGCCCTCGAAAAGAATCCCTGTGAAATTCCATTGACATTGCAGACCAATCTGTATTGTGAGTACGAATAACTAGAGTACGTAAACCACTAAGAGGCGATAGCACGGCCGACGGTACATATCTTATTTTACAAGATTCGATTTTCATTTCTTTTAAATTGTGAAATCGCGACAAAAGTTCCATGCCTTCCTCTTTTCTTCTGCCGACATCAAGGGAGCTTTCGAAGAAAAGCACATCTGTACAATGAAGATCCAACGAAGTAATTCGCTGCGCTTGAGACGTGCTCAGGCCCGCCAGCAAGTCGGTTGCGCCCGCGGCGGTCCGCAGCGAGCACGCGAGCTGCACTCGCGTGGGCTCCCCTGCGCCACCCGACACCCGCTGCCACTCGCACTCCTGCGGCGCCTCCGCCACCCGACTCGTCAGCGACGCACCACCAGCACTCAGATACATCCAACTCCAGACACACAGAGTTAATAATCCAATAGAAAACATTTCGAAAACTACCTTAAAACTGTCACTATTCAATACGTCACTAGTTGGTTCGTTATGTACACGCACATCGCTAGTCCGGATGCAGTCGGAAAACTTTACGAATTTCCTGTCAAACTTGTTTCAACGTACGACTCATAACGGACTACAACAGCACGGTCCACTCGCGACGCCGTGCGAGGAGCGACTGACGATGCCGGCGCGCGCGAGGCCGCGAGGCGCGTCGGCTCCCCGCACTCGCTCCTCCCCCGACGAAGAGGTCCGCTAGCGCCGTCCTCTTCCCTTCAAAAGTTCACAGCGGCAACAAGTTGCTCGCCGCAAGATTAGCATGAACAGGAGCGCGCTTCGCGAGCTTTTATAAACATACTTCTTTACTTTGTTTGTTTTACTCAATCGTAAACTTTCAATAGCATACCAGATACCAATTATACCTTACGTATGTTATTTAATTAGTTTTCCTCCACTTTTTGAGTCTTGAAGTGAATATTATTATATATATAATGTAATATCATTAAACATTTTACATATGCAAGCTTTTTATGTAACGGTATATCAATGCTAACATCACCAAAGTTCAGCGGGCATAATATTAAAATCCTTATTTATAATGATAAAATTATCATAAATAAACTTGCATAAATATGTAAGTTTTTTTGGGTCGTTCGATAATACAAACAGCTGTTTTGTCCTTTCTTACCTGTACAGATAAGTAGTACATAATGGATTTTAGTGATAAGTACTTATTATCGGGGATTTGCAAAATGTTAATGAAATATTTTAAAGCTTACTTCCACTTGCTGCAATTGTCTATAGATAAAAGTTGCGTCATAAGATAATTTCCTGATATCTTTATAGTTCTTTATTTTTAGATTTTCATTTACATTTATGTTAATATTGTGTTAAATTTATTAATAATAAATTTAAAGTTATCTAAATAATTATTTATATTCCTATAAATTTTTATTTGTAAGTGGTATAGGTGTAGCATATAGTTAATAATAATTATAATATTAAGCCTCATAGTAGGCGTGGGGAAAGGCTTTCAAAATATTAAACGCCTTTTGTTATGAACCATGGCAATGCTCTTTATTTTGCCTTCATGTAGAGCACTTAAAGCTTTGAACTGTTAACCTCTATTGATGTATTATAATATATGTAGGTACTTTCATTTAACCCTTTCACAATGTTAACAGCCACAATCAACGATTTGTTTTTAAATATTATTGGAAAAAATGTCAATCAGATATCTGAAAATACCGCAATTGTTAGCATACAATAATTGCACTTAAGTGTAAATGCTGTCGGGAACTTGAAAGAATTTTATTGGCACTCAGAGGTACGTTGAACAAAGAGGTAACTAATCAAAGGGAGGGCCCTTCACGTTTAGCAGTGAATAAGAAAATATTTCTCTTTTTATAAGAAAAAAAATTTTTTTTTTTATTAGCTTTACGCTGAATTCCGTACATAGTAGGCAGAGGGTAAGCACAGGGAACGTAGAAACCTAGTGTCAACACACTCCATTCCCGCTAATGTACTTCCTTTTCTCTGAATTCTGGATACATTGCGTGTTGAGTGGCGGAACTCAACGCTGCGCTTAATTTCCGTTACCAGAGCGGGAAAATGAAAATATATTTTGCGAGTTTTTGTTCCCTCTGTGGAATATTAATAATTTTCATTTTTCGACTCCCAAAAAACATTTGATATTCAAGAACATACGATGTCTCAAGTACCGGCGGAATGTAGAGAAAGGAGGATTTTTAACATTAGATTCTCTCTATTTATCCCATTATGCGAAAGAAGCATTTAAATTTGTAATTTATTATGTCGTTATATAAATGTAACTAATAATATAAATCTGTAATTGTTTTATTATTTACACTTTTGAAAGAATATTTCGTATTTGAATTTGAATAACAGTCAAACTTAAAATTTAAGCATTACATGTGTAAAATTGCGTTTAACTATTAAGAAATTGGCAAATAATACAAAATTGTTTTTATAACTACATTGTTTGAAGAACATAATATATTAAACGACTAATAAATCAATAATATGCATCGCTAGAAAAGAGAATATAATATATATATACATACATAGTGGAGACACTAAACAGTGTCGTTAGTAGCTGTCAGGTGGTAGACGCCCTCTCGTTCAGGAAGCTGTAAATCACAGCATTACGGAGTCATTCGTAGGTACTACGTTCATACACAGAGTTCTGTTGAAGCGCAGATTGGAAATACAACTTAGTTTACAATTGATCATTATTATTTTATTTAAAAATTAAAATCTACTTCTTCTAATTCTAAATTTTAAAAATATTATTTAATAGATACATTTAAAAAGTATATTTAATTCCAAGACAATCGTTGCTTTCACTATGACCTATATAGCAAGGAAAAATTTAAGGACGCAAAATAAATATGAGTATAAATTATAAATAAAAAATTCTGTGTTGTAAATATTATAATAAATGACAGATATAATGATAGATAGAAATATTTATTGGCTAATATTATATAAATATTATTTGCAGTAACTTAAACATATAAATGACTTCTTTTTACAAGAGCCATCTTATTCTGGTAAACACCATAACTATAAGAAACCACTGAAGATGCTTCATCTACTTTTTATAGCGCATGCATCCTGTACTGTTCTTAGAAAATAAATTTTTCCGGATCCGTCAAAATAATCGTTTGATGTGAACCATGAATCAAACGGAGTATAATACCCCTGTTAATGTCCAACTGTAGCCGTTAATCTAAAACATATGACTTGATTTATACTTTAGTGTATGACTTCAGATCATGTAGGTGCTATATATTGAAATATGTGGCTCAAAAGTAATATTCTCATTATTATAATTGAAAACTTACTTTGGTTAGTCCAAAAATCCAAAACTACTGTCGTCATTCAAAATAATTAAACTTTTTATTAATTATCTTTGTTTAGATCTCGACTGAGTTGAGCTTCTAATAAAATTATTTTTCTTATATAATTCATGATATTATATAACATATTGTAAAAAGGCATTTCTAGATAAATAAGTTTTAAAATTAAATAGACAGTGGCTTTTAATTAGGAGGGCGACGACACAACAATAGTTGCGTCAAATGAAATCACCATATGACTTTGATCGCCATAACTAACCACATTACAAGTCGAATCGATCCTTGCCAACTGTTACTTTGCTATTCCATTATCTATTTATAAATAGGGTCTTTTGTGTGTTGAAAAAAAAATGATCAAATCGAATCGATCTTCCTACCGCGTCCATAGTCTATAGTTCTAATGGTTGGAATCCCCAAAGGCCCATACATTTTTGGCAGTGAATGTCAAAATATTTTGTATCAGTTGTGATAATGGCAGTGCAACACGGTGCAGTTCGCAAAGCTACCATTAAGCTCATATTGTTAACATTTTGGAAAATATTATACTCAGATGTGCATCATTTGTTGATAAATTTATGAGGGAAACCAAGAGGATTAGTATGATTAATGATAATGACGATGCATAAGAGTAAAGTTAAGAAAATACTATTCCAGAATAATATCAAGAAAAAAGAAAAGACGTTAAAAAGTTCTTATAGCTTAGTCCTATGTGATTTTTTCTTAATTTAAACTGTATTAATAACCTTTTTTTTTAAATTTATGAATATTAATAATCAGGTAATTTTAATTACCAACTAATAAGCACAAAACTGAAAAGTAAAACAACTTCCACTAACAAAATGATACCGCGCAATCAAAAGCAATGACATAATTAGTAATTTTATACAGAAATTGTGATAAGATTAGCGTCTTGTAATAAAGAATTCACTAGAAGAGCTCGGCAAAAAAATAATGATGAGAAACCAAGCCCGATCCCCAGATACTTGACGAAATTCGAATGAATGTAATGCCATTATGATTAGCATTATTTGTTGGAGGGGCCGTGGATTCTGGTTTTCGGAATAAAGAGAATTTGGCCAATACAAAAAAAATGCTTTTTTTCACCGCTGTTTTTAATTTTACCTCAAACATCTGTGTTCGATCTCTGACAACAGCGGTTTAATCGTATTTGTTACGCCACATGCTATTATAGTTGAATGGTTTGTTTAAATATTTTTGTCATATAAAGTTAGTTAGTATTATTTGTTAAAGGTTCTTTAGATTATAGTATATCTAAGTAATAAATGATATGCTCTCAATATATATTTATATATATTTTGCTGGGAATGCAAAATTAATCCTGTTTTCATAATTTTCTCTACTAGTAATTTTCTACTTATTTTATACATATTGCGTGTGTGGTGACGAGCAAAACGCAAGTTGTCTTTCCAGATAACATGATTTTCTTTATATGTACATATAACCTGGAATAGAGTTTTATTCTTATTATCTAAGGTTTAATTTACAATTATTATACCTAATATATTTTTCAACTATTAGAAAAAAAAACGAAATAGATTTCATATAACGCCAACGGAACTCTAAACCGTTTCCTATGCAGTCAAACGAATGAAAATTTATGTGGGGATTTTAATAAATAATTAGCTATAGAAGAAATGTGTAAACAGTAAGCAGAAACTTTTTATTTTCCACCACATTTTATGGATCTGGTTAATCCGGTCGGTTTTGTCACGGACGTTTAGGACTCGCTGCACTAAATATGAATCTTTACGCTATAACGTTGACATTAATCACAAAAGACTAAGTGATTTATAGAACAACAAGCCATTCTAATAAAAAGTTTAGTCTAAGCTCACTTTAAATTTAAAACGCCAACAAAAGAGGTATTATTCGTTTTATAACATTTCGAGTGACCGCCACCGTACACGTGTCGTTCAGGAGTATTTAGAATGGGAACAAAGAAGCCTTTACCGCAAAACTTGTTTCTATATTACTTTATTTAGGGCACTCACTGTATTATGTTTAACAGAAAAACAACTGTGAGCCTAAAGAAAAACAATATTTAAACTTTAACTCCTTTTGTCATCAAATCTTTTAAAAAAGGAGATTTTAACTATTTATGTTGGCCGTTACTTCTAGTTGTACTTAAATATTGAAAGTAGGATTTAGTGTAATTGATGTAAAAGTTTTTTGTTACAATTATTTATAGCTAAAACAAGTTCAAAAAGATAAGTAAAAATGATGAAAATATTCTATTGTTTCTTCTTCACATACGTTACATACGTCTATGTATATCTAGACATAGTAAAACCTACAAAGTTAAAGAATATTTATTTGTATTATTAAGTATCTGTCAATAAAAGTATTAATAATTTTCGCACGATGAATTGATATTTGTCCAAACATAAAACTACAGGTACATACGGCACGAAGAACAAGTTACAGATAGATCGATAAGCATAATAGCTTGCTTGGAAAGAATAACATAGCGAGGCTGTGCACGCGTAGAACAAATCAGTGATGAAAGATTGACAGTCAAGATACGGACATACAAAGTGAATTTGATTTTGACCAACACTAAGGCCCATGCACATTAATAGTCATTTATTGAGCGACAATTTTAATGGAATAATTTAAAAAAAAACGTGATACCATCGTAATTTTCATCCAAACTATACAGAAGTTGTGCAGTTAATTATACACAAGAGAATTTATAATTTTTCATTATATATATTTTTTATTTACCATTAAGCTTAAGTGGAAACTAAAAGATAATTTTAATGTGATAATAATTTTACCTATTAAAACTTGCTAGTATTATTAGTTATAAATTTCCATAAGCAATTCGATAAACTCAAGTCTAAAATTTCTACTTATAAATACAATATGTCAACCAAAAGTACTGCATTGCGCTCGATTCGAAACATGTGAAAGAATCGCGTGCTAGCAATCTACAAGTACGTCAGAAGTAGAGCCGTACGAAACAAGTACATGTTCGGTAACCGCGACTGATAAAAAACATCAGATAGGACATAAAGGCTGGTAGGAATGCTCTGTAAGTTCAAGAACAAATAATTAATTATGCATTGCAATAAACTTAAGCCATGGCTTTAAGCAAGCATTTTAATGGATGACATAAACAACACAAAAACTAATTATCATTACCTATTCAAATGTTATTCAAACGTTTAATTATTTTGATCAATATGACCCAAAACACAGTTTTAAACTCTACTGAGCACCTTGCTTATGAACCATACACCAAAAATATTACTTTAATATATCTACCTTAAAATACGATTATGTGAATATTAATATAAAAAATGAGTATAACTTATAGATTTTAATAAGCTTTTCGTCGCGCCTCCATTCAGACCGTTATGTTATTGGAGTTAAACTTTTTAAATTGCAAACCTCCATCGGCGGGATTCATCTAAATCGTATAATTAAAACTCAAATCAAAATAGCCGTGGGCCGCATTTCCCATCTCTGTGTGTCAGTGACCGAGTCTGAATGGCCTTAATTTTTTTTCAGTGCTTCGATTTGTGGGTTCTTGCTTTGTGATACAAAATTAATGATTTTTAGGCAGTGCATCGGTGCGTCTGCCACAATAGCCCCAGTGACAATGGTGCCCCGCTGTCGACGATATTGACGGTCGACGGCAGAGGCGGCCGGTAGTGGGTCCTGCTACCTACAATCCCTACTGGACCTTTGTCCTCAACCATTTCGAACACGTCACGATCCGAAGGATCTCATGCCTGTAGAATAATATTATATATTTTATTCACTGGTGCCCTAATTATAAAGTCACTTCACATACGTTTCTTTAATATTTTTAATTTGTATATATTGTTGTACTTTTTTAGTCACAAGAATGTGGTTTTCATTATTGTGGGTCTCTTTTGAGTCTTGGTTCATATTTCGTAGAATACATTTTTTTATCTATTATAATATATATATTTAAGGCATATTCAACATAAAACAAAATATAATAAATGTTTTAAACTAATTATAAATCAAATATGTATTCTTCATATATGACGAATCACCTTACCGCAGACCCCTGCAATAAACTACACAGAATATTAAGGGTGGTCTCTGTTATGACCATAGAGCTATTTAACCCAAATACATTGTAAATAGGCATCATTTTGGTCTCGCTCCTCTTACATTGTCGTCGTAATTTATGAGTAACCAATATAATTTCATTAGCACCAAACTGTTTATAAATCTGTATGGGCACAATATCAATTCAGTTGACGACAGTGTCCAGTGTTATGGGCAATAAATCGGTGGATTATCTTGTCCGTAGGCCGTGATTAGGTGCCATAGATAGTTACCAATATATGGAGGGAAAATACAAAATTAAATCGTTTAAGCCAGGTTAATGGTGGACGCACAAAGGGATCTGTGGCTAATGATGGGCGGTAGCGGCAGTACGCCATGTCCCGAGACCGTTAACATGGTAACGATCACCGCATTACTAATTTTAAATCCTGCTATAATTTGATTTACGTACAAACATAGTGCAAATAATATTATACATAGAGATTTCTTTAGAATATTATGTGATATAAATTGTATTAATTAAAAGCAAAATAATTACCTAAGTAATCTCTTGCAAACTGATGTATAAATTGCTATATATTATTCAAACTACTCGATGTAAAAGAATTGGATCTTTTTGCATCTTTAAGATAGTAATTACTTCCGTCAATAATATATTCTATTAGTACTCTAATGATATTATTTCATTTATAGTACAAAAATACTGAATATGGTCAACTGGCAATTTCCGCATATAATACTTTGCTAATTAAAAATTTAGGCGCTTATATTTAATTATATTTAAGATAACATTCTCAAAGATTGTAATACATTTTTCCATAAAAAAAAACTAAATCCTATCCTCCTATTTACCGATTGGAGATTCCTATAACGTGTGGCAGAGATATACTGAAATGGTCAATCAGGAACGTGTGTAGTTTTCTAAATCACCTTGTTCGCTTTCATCTGATAATGCTTATCATACTAATTTTGGTGATTCTAATTTTGGGCGGCCCCAAAGAGTACTTTACCTTTATTAATGCACCTGAAATTATAATATTTTACATATTGAAATATTTCAATATTTATTATAGAAAGTTTCAATATTGATCCATAGTACTAGACCGTTGTGATTTAGTGATACAAGCGTGTGACCGTAAGCGCGACGGGTGTTGGTTCGATGAGTGAATGATCTGGAGAATGAATGATCACTTACTTATTAATAAAGATTAATAATAAAAATTAATAAAGCGTGGCGTTGAGTTCCGCAACAAAGAAGAATATGTAGAGCATTATCTTTTAATTTGTGTTGATCGTATTAGTCTTCATACAATTGGTTACATTTTGGTGTTTATATTTTCTATATATACAAAAAGTATTCTTATAAACGAAACTATATTTAGTATGTAATTACAAATAATCTTTTCACACAAATATCATATAGTCGTACTTATCTTATTATGTCCAGTTATTATCTACTCTTTATAAGTTTAGAAAAATCAATAAATCCCATATTTGACCCAAAATCGAGCTACAGGTCCATTATTCTAATATGATTCCCTTGACATATTAATAGTAGGCCGCTTCTTAAGCTTAGTGCTTTTAGTTTTATTTCTTTTCTCCGAAAGGGTTCGATAGTTCCTTTAACATTACTGTGAACTTTTCTAAATAAAAACTTTTGATATTCCCACTTCAGAAAGTTTTTTTATGTTTATATCTTTATTATGACAGGTACCTATTTTTTTCATATAGTAAAAAAGTAATCACTAAAACTAAATAACAAGAATAAATCTGTAATGTTATATATTATATTATATTATATTGATATACGATTCTAACTACCTACCTACCTAACACTACCTGCTAGTAGATATAGCAAAGTTTAAGTTTAAAGGTTAAAGTTACTTACTTATTTTATAGATTTATTTAATGTAAGATTTTTCTTACTGTGGTGTCATTTCACAACTAAAAAGTAACCAACGAATCTATTACTAAGTACGTGACAGAAGTTTGTGTTCATTTATTGTTAAAAGAGCACTAGTAAAAGGTAAACAGATGTAAAAAGTGAAATTGTCAACATCATACCAACGTATACATTGGCGTCATGGTTATATAAAAATTGGTACACCAATTAAAATAGTAAGAATTGTTAAAGTAGTAAATATAAATGATAGCCATTTCATTAAACACAATCTCGATAGAATATTTATTTAGTTCAGAATCTCGTAGCAGTATAAACAAATGTAATAGACAGACATACATTTCTTCAATACAATTCATATCATCAAACTATAAAGTTTATTATTGTTTAAACTAATGTAGACATCCATAAACGTATGAAGTACTAAACGCACAGTATGATAGCAATGGAACGCGTTTGAGTTATGCTAATGCACCCAGCGATACCTCAGGAGTCATTCACGGTTAGGAAACGTAGAAACTGTTTTATCTTAACAGCGTATAAACATAAAGATGTCCGTTCGCGTCACTAAAAAGCGATTGTTGTTAAATTTAATGTGCCATTAAATTTAACTAAAGTAGGCTGACTCATGATAATAACGGAGTAACTTATATACCGTTACAGTAAGTATTGATTTTAATAACTCTGTTTTTATAAAAACTTTGATTATATCTATTTAAATTTGTTTAAGTATACCATTAATGAAATAATTGACTTAATTTTATTTCCCATGACATTGTTAATAATATTTATTTAATTCAATTAAACACATTGATATGTAGGTAATGGCGTATAATGTATTCTAAGAGGATATACCTAGTATTAGGTTCCCGTCACATACGTTGTATGTTATACGATTTGCATTGAGTATTAGATATTTAAATATATGCTTTTTTAAAACTAACTTGTTGTTATTCACGAGTATGTGAACCCATTGCTTTTTTGTTTTAGGTGCAATATATCCGTGAATGCAATCTTTAATTGTGATGATGTTATAATTTATTGATTCAAAACTATATCTATTCATTGAAATATTTAACACTGTATTAGTTACGTTATTACGGAGGTAGTTACTTATCTTAAAAACTTAATGTCAGAAGAACTAAGTATTTTTTTTCACTTACTTACTTACTTACTGCGATTTTTTTAAAGTGCTCCTTGGCACCTAAACAAATAAATGTAGAAATAAAATTTGAAACAATAATGTCTGACAATTTTTGCAAGAAATATTTCTTAACTTTTAATGTATCTTTCTATGAATAATAGATAGCTATAACCAAAGTCAACATTAGTATTATCTAACGCGCTTTTTCTAAGCCAGGTGTCGCATTATAAACAATTTTGACATAAGCCAAACGGCCATCACGTAAGTATAAGACCACACAACCACCGCACAAAGGTGTCGCTCGCCGCCAAGAATGCATTGAATCTATTGTAAATGTCAAAACAAGATCGGTTACAATAAATCTTATTAAAAGTTAGGCCTGCGGTTCGGCCTCACATCGCCATTCATGGGCTTCTTTGATACATTCTAAAGAATAGTTGTTTACTGTAAACGCGGATATTGCTAACACTTTTGTGGCTTTGCATCTGCTATCTAAGAAAAAAGTTAATAGCTTATACATAGGGTACTATGTATACGTGTAGGTACTTAAACAAAAAATATTAATATTTTTATAAGAATAAACGATTTTAAAATACAATATCGTTTATGTTTAAAAACACTTTAACGTTTACAAAAATGATGGTAGATTAATTCAAGTTTATATTATTTAAATGACCAAATTATGTAAATCGTTTAAAATGAAGATACGTTTTTTTTATCAGTTTCTTCCTATATAGAAAAAATCATGTGTCGTGCGTATGTAAAAAATCAAATCTAATTAAATTTTAAATTAGATCAGTCATTAAATTTTTAATTAGGTTCTGCGATGCTTTTTGCTGATCCTAGGTATAAAATATAAGTTAAATAAGGCAATTTTGATTAGTACTCTGTCCAACGCGACTTTATAAAATTATCAAAGACTTCTGCAAACTGTCAGACAAAATACAACACAAGATACGCGCGAAAAATATAACTGTTCGTAAAAATCACGGTACGTTCAAATTTTTATAAGTCTCTTAGAAAGTACATAACCCTTCCTTTGCAGTTAAAAATTAAGTTATACTATAAATAAACTCACTTCTTTGCCTGATTTTAACATTCCTAACTTCAACTTTAATAACACAATTTTTAGATCGTGAAGTCCAAGGAACATCGTTAAGTCTAATATTTATTAAATACAACGATAGATGGCGGTCTTACAAAAATGACGCCATCTACACTAGTTCCCTATTTACTAAGAATGAAATAGAACTTAAAAGCTATAGGAAAACCTATAGCTATAGTACTTTATAAAATAAAGTACTCACGTATAATTTAAAGTACATATTATATACCATAAATCAAAATTGTATAATAATTTTCTATTTTTCTGTTTAAAATACAAAAATATCACTTTTTGTGCACATTCACTTATTCCTTTATGCCAGTGGCGCCATCTAAGTTGATGTATTTCTATCACCAATACTTTTTTTTATTTTCTTTAAATTCTGAACTTAATGGTATTGTTATTAAATATTTGATTAATATTACTTTTGTTTTTAAACGTTAATTGGTACTTTAACTTTATATACGTAGTAATAATTTTAAATAGTTCGGAATTTTTTTTTAATTGATACATCCAAAGATAATAAACCTATTATATTAATATATTCTCTATGATTGTTTGACAGTCATGACATTACCTATTACAGACCAATCACAGATCTATTTTAAATATCCTAACCAATGAAATTGTTTTAAATGACTAAATGCATGTATACCTCACTCTTCACTTGCTTGCAACTTGCAAGTTGCAACACTCAAAAACAAACGGACGAGTGCAACGCGAAGTGCCATAGATGATAACTTAAAACTAGTCGTAGTGCAGTGTTTGTTTGCTTTGTTATTTTGGTGCTAAACGCTAGAACCGTGTTAGAAACAAATTATGAAGAAAGGACGCTGATATAATAAAAAATAATTTGTAAATAACTCATTCAGTATTCGTTACCATTAAAAGTACCACGACACGATAACAATATCCCTTCATAAAGGAGTAAGTATTCATATGCTTAATTTTTCTTCTTGTCTACCTAGACCAAACATTGTTTTTGTACAAATTATAATATTAGAATTAGATCTTATTTTATATAGGGGTACAATATCTTAAGTTTTTATTTCACACCAAATTAAGACTAAACAAAAATCATAATATTTTTTCACAACAGTTTATATTATTAAATACTTTCGTAATTTAAAGCTTTGCATTAAAAGTTCAAAATGAAATAAACTGTATTTACTCTCTTATTTATTATACTTGAAATAATAAAATCTGATAAATAACTGTAGTATTTACAGCAAATATATTTTTTATTGTTATATGATACTATTTTTTATGTTTATTGATATTATATATAATAAGGATATTATTTAACTGTAATTGGTTACAGTAAATAATGCTTTTTTTAGCTAACAAATATGTTAGCATTGTATATGAGTCATATGAAAGTGGTAGTGGTATCCCCACTTCCTGTTCAAATTAAATAGAAATAAATATTATATATATTTTAGGTGCTTTGTATGTTATAACTTCACTTAATGTATTTCAACAATATTAATTCTTCATCTTCACCCATTCTTCGTCATCACCCCTTTCTACTCTTTACTCTCATTTTTCCTTTAAACTATTTGAATTATGATTTATATGTAGATATAAACCAAGATGGATAATGTGGCATGTCGGCACAACATCTTTCTGTAAACAATGATTGTGGGTTCGATTCACACTCAGAAGACCGAATTGTTTTCATTTTGCCACTGTTGTTGTAACAATACAAAATATAACATAACCTCTCGACATGTAATATCTTGAAATTTCTACCCATTCTGCACTTACCATACAGAAGACAGATGCTAAACAAAATCTACTTATATCTTATAATTGTAGATAACTTTATATTATTTGTCTTCAGCAACTACCCTTATTATGCCCCTCAACTATAAGAATTATTATTTATAAGTAGAGAAGAAACTACTTAGCATTGTATGAATTGACTACAGAGTAACAGACCTATCTCATTACAGAATGTGGAGCTCAGATCAATGTCTTAGATTTGTGACCCAAGTGTAGGTTCAATGAGTTTTTCGATTTTCATTTATTATTTAAGTTGGTTAATATACTTTTTAATAGCCTTTTGAAAAATATTTTTCATTTATATATTGGATATATTAAGTTACAAAAATCATACATATTGAAACTGTACATTATGACCTCAAATAATTGTAGTGACTATATATTATATATATACCTAATTACAAACAATTTGCTGCTACATACATTATTATCAAGACGCTTATCATGTGACCACAAAGTTTTCCCACATGTATCAATACCCATCCTAAATTACTTATGTTAGTTCAAATCATGATAAAGCACCCTTGGCCTAGTAAACTAAATACAGGTGCCATTAGGAAATTCATATATTTGTATTTGTAGTAAGGAGTTAACTCCTTACTACAAATATAATATTGTTTTAAAACAATTAAAATGATTAATAAGATTATCTTAAATTAAATGGAGTTGAACTATTGTAGTACAGTTGGATATCATCTGATTGTAAATGGGATGCTTTTATCCCTCATTACTCAGGGGAATGAATAATTTACAAGAAAGCGCAGCATTATGCTCTGCGACATGCAATGTTTCAAATTTGAGCAGAAAATTGAACAAATTAATTATATGCTTTAATCATATAATATGCACTACCATAATTTTGAACATAAAAGTTTATTTTCATTTCCGTTCTATCACACATGGCTCTGATCTCATAGGAATCCTAAATAAGTGTATGTTAAGAGCTAAAATATAATTTGGCCCTAAATTCAGGAGTGCCCAAGGGCCTAGACTAGGTACTGTATATATTTGTTTGTTGTTACGATTTAAAGTCCTACATTATTAACTGTTTATTCCAATTTTAAATATAATACACAGCTGAAACAGTATATTTTAATTGTTTGTGATGATTAAAACGTTTAACATAGTTCAAAAATAATTTGCATTCTAACATCAAATTCTATATGAGTTTACTTAATTATTCAACTTTAAAGCCAACCTTGACAATCAATGTAAGGTCAATGACACACTCGTACTCGTATTTCGATATGTGTATTCATCTCGTTGTCGTGTAGGTGGCACGAATCTGCAAGGTTATATTGGAAACTCCTTAACTTGAATACATACAAAAAATCTATTAGTTGTTTGTAAGACACCATTAGTTTCAGTTGTGTGCCAATAGTGCATACTGGACTTTATAGCTTAGTATAGCAGTAGTATAGCTTCGCGCTCTCGTCGCGTGTTTTGTGACGTATGTTTTCAAGATCTCACTTCCTTTACACTAAAATTTATTATTATAAGGTATATAATTATTGTATTTTGTTATCAGGTGAGTCAGTGAATTACTAATTGTTATTGATGACCCCTTGAAAAGCAATCTTAAGTGGTTTCGGAACTAATATGCCATTCCCATTATGCTAATTTGATAAATTATTTTTATCAGATAATTATTGCAATTGATTAAATATTGTTTGTTTTTTGTAGTTATTCATTATGTTTGTTTGTTTATTTTATAATTTTCAGTTAAAATAAATCACGCTTTATTTATAGCAAATATATGTGGGGCTTAAAGTTTTTATTTAGATACTAGACGAAATCTTCAACCCTTACGATAATGACGTATGATTAACAACTATAAAATACAAATAATACAAATTTAGTATAATTTGTATAATTTATTAGGACCATACCTACGTAATTATTTTATCATGCGTTAAATAGGTTCATATATAGATGTGATTGTAGTATACAAAATTGAAAATGTAACATCTAGAGTAGGTAGTTACGTAAACACAATGAAATGACGTAAATATGACTAGAAATGTTTAAAATTTTTAATTATAGCCTCATCAATAGTAAGTAGTTACGTATGAATATGATATTCTATTAGACTTTGTATTTTGCATAATATTTATTTTTGTAATTGTTTTATTTGAAATAAAGTATTAAATTATTGTAGTACTAACGCCGTATTTTTAATGCCTATGCATATGAATAGGTAATGATTTCTTTTTATTTTTACTTTTATAATTTTTACGGTATTTTGTCGTTTTTTGGTACCTATCATAATTTATAGAGCATCATCACATATCGTAAGGTTTACAGATGCCATCAAGTGAATAACTAATTGGTTTCTACCTGTTCATTCCTGTCCCTTCACTTTGTTCCACTGGTACTCAGCTTATAAGCCAGAAAAGTTTAGATTACTTCAAAAGCTCCTACAAATTTGCCACACCTCTCTAAGCTTACGTAATTTTCTTTTTTTATGTCTGATACCGAATGACGATTTTAGAATAAATTTGTTTTTTTTTGTTAAGTTAAGTTAATTAAGGATAACTAGAATTTTTATCTAAACACATAATTGTCTTTACAATTGTCAATTTTTGAAATTTCAAAATAATGGTAAATGGACAGAAACTCCTAACTCCTTTATGCGTTCAAAGGCATTAAATGAAAACAGGCTTACACTCATCAGCTGTTTTGCTGATGTTAAGCTTGTAGGTCATATATATGTAGGTATTGTTATAATACAATGTGGTTCACGAATTGGTATGGTATTGGTATTTTATAGAAGTTAAACCTACATATCAACAATATTAATTAACAGTATTATGAAGTATGAATAAATTTTGGCATTTAAAAAAAATAATAATTAGCTTCACGCTGTATCCCGCACACAGCAGAGAAGGCAGAGGGAACCTTGTGTTAAGACACTCCGTTCCCCACTTTCTGCCGAATTCTGGAGACATTGCGTACAGAGTTGCAGAACTAATATTGTACATAGACTTGCACAAAATACAATACATTGTTTTTCGAAAAATTTTATATTCTATAAATTTTATTCTTCACAACCACTCGTATGTGTATATTTTTAATCAAATATGTCAAATATATTCTACGACTTAGCCACTTGTCATTCCAATTTCATATATTATTGTGCTTAAAATGCTTTCGAAGTTTCTGGCGTTTATAAATCTATAGTAGGTATAATGATATTTTTAAATCAATAACTAGTAGGTAAACTATTTAGTTGTATAAATAATTTTGTATATTAAGCTCTCCCGCACGGGAGACAATAAATGATACCATAAACCCAGATTGAAATTCGTCCTAATAAAATAAATCATTATTTTAGAACAAACTATGAATTTTTTTTTTCGTTTAATCTGAAAGCTAGGACGCTTCATTCAGTCAGTTCTATGTTAAAACGAAAAATATAATTATTACTTATAGGTGAAGATCCCAGAGAGTTCATTGAAATGTATTTTTCAATATAATTAATAAAAAAAATATCCGCAATAATGGTCACCCTTCATTATATTAAGGAAACATGATGTATATGTATGTATATTAATACCTTATAGTAGATAGATATTTGTAAACATTTATTTAATTAGATAATTTAGTTGTTTCAAAACGGTAATTTAAAAAAAATATTAGTATTTAGAAAATAGATTTTGCAAAGACTCAATATTATAGATTCATTATTTTACTTGAAAAATAAGGATGATTTCATCTTTAAATAGTTTTCTGCATGTACTTAATATGATTAATTTAACATGTGAACAATTAGATTAAACATTGATTTTCAGATTGACCTTCTATTATATAGTATTTTACTTTAAAACATAAGGCAGATCGCGCATTTCATCGTCTATTTTCATAGTCAAACGGAACCGGAATAAAATATTTCAAACGCTGGCAACCCCTGTTTGCGGCAGGAATTTTCCAGGCAACCCTGTTTTATAGTGTTCAGAAAAAAATAAGCTTTAAATTGATATATAATTCATTAAAAAAAACACACGGGTGGAAATTATTAACATTTAGTGACCTGTTTAAACCAGACAACCCGAGACTTGCGGCAGACTGAGAGCTGGCAACCCTTAATTTTCCATTTCCTTATGCGATTTTCTTTTAAATGATGTGCGATTCATATAAAAAACGTATGAGTGCAATTTTCTCCAAAAACGAGTAACGAAAAAATGTAATTAAAGGTGATTGCGGCAGGATTATTCTAGGCAACCCAGGTGTAATCAGTTCTACTTATCATTTATTATTCATTAATATAAGTTTAATTAAGAACTGATACCTGCAGGTGGGATCCCAGGCCATTACGGCAACGGCACAATTCGTAATACACTGTATTACGCTTGCTTGCTGTGCTCGAGGTGGCTTAGATTAACGAGAATATTGAAAAGTATTAAAATAATATATTATACTTATTTATAATATATATTGAAAGAATTCTTATAAAATCCAAGGACGGAAGAAAAACATTCAAAAGTTTATTATTACGACGTCTGTATTATAACGAATTATTAACGTATGATAATGGCCTTCATACAACTAAAATGATGTACCTACTATTTAAAATAATGATGAACAAACATTAACGTAAACTTGACGGTCATTTTTCCTACACCAATGTTGAATTATTTAACAAAATTATGTGAGAATTTCAGGTATATTTATTTATTTGCCTACAGATGACTTACAATCAGATACGATGGCTGGTAAAAACCGGAAACTGCTCCAGATTCACCACAAGGCAATCGTCCAAGATCTTGATGTTATGGACATTTTAGACGATCTCTTAGCTAAGCAGGCCATAACTAGCGAAGATTTCGAATACATCGCGAATCTCGACAAGGTAGATTGCAAAACCAAAATTAACCGATTTGTTTATTATACGAAATCTTTAAGTCTTATTATATGTTATATACTTTTACTATTAACTTACAATATGCCCCATTTGGAATTTGAAAACCAAAATAAAGCAAAAGCTATTAATTATATAAGAAAACTTTATATCGTTTCAGGCTGATAGAGTATATAAAACAAGGTATCTTCTAAAACTAATATCACAGAGCAGTAATAGTGCTTATGAGACATTTGTAGATACATTGGAGGAGAACCACGCCTGGCTATGGAAACTGCTGACTGTCGACAGCGATATGGGCAGTTTTGAGGATAGCCTCAGTAGAGGGGATGTGCCAAGATTGCCTGATCATTTTGTTAAAAGATCTCTTTTGGTAAGTTGAAAAATCAATGTTCTTACACGTACACGTTATGTGTGAAATACACATAACAATTACACACATAAAAAATGTCTTACCTCCTTTTTTCTTTAGACATATATTTGCTTTTAATAGAATGAAGGTCTCAACGTTCGTATTTGTATTCGCATTCTATAATTGCAAAAGTTTCAGCGTAAATTCGATTATAATTTTATCTTATATCGTAACGTGAAATGTGAAAAAAAATATATACTCGGAAATATATCTTCGGGTTGGAATCAAAAGGAATAAAAATTATAATTGAAGTTTACCGAAATTTTTTTGTTCTCCATTATAACACGATTTTGTTGTGAAAAAAATAAAGTAATTATATTTTACAAGTAAATATTATTCAAAATTGCAAAATAATAATATTTTTATAACGGAATAACGTTCATAATAATTAAATCATGTAGATTAGTCATGTATCTGCCAACTATTTCGAGATATGAAAGGTTTTTATAAGGATCCATTTCTGCGTATTGGAGTCATTAACCCTACGTAAACTGCATCACATGCATATTTTAAACTATGAAATGTATTAATTACTGTTAGTCGAACTTTGTGTTTCATAAATTAAATAAAGTATTTCTATATAAGGAATTTATAATTAAAAATAACTATTAAATCATATATTGGTGTTTTACTTAATTTTATTATAACACTAGCGGCCCGCCCGTGGCTTCGCCTGCGTGAACTACGTTATTATTAATTTCTGTCTCCATGAGTACCTACGTCCCATAAGTGACGTCCATGCAAAATTTGAGACTCCTAGCATTTGTAGTAACGAAGTTTCGTACAAATTATCAACTTCAAAACCAACCCCTTAGGAGTTGAATATTGTAAATTCCCATCTTATAAAGCAAATGCGTCCTATCAGTAATGCCTATGCCAAATTTAAGACTCCTAGCACTTGTAATAACGAAATTTCATATAAACTATTAATCCCAAAGAACACGTTTAGGGGTTGAATTTAGCAAGATCAAATCTTAATTAGCATCTACGTCCTAAAAAGTACCCCTGTGCAAAATTTGGGACTTCTAGCACTTGTAGTAGCGAAGTTTCATATAAACTATTAACCCCGAAAACTTAGGAGTCGAATGTGACCTTTCGATTTTATATATATAGATTTGTAGAATATAAATGGACGCTTCAACTTTTGAAAATTGTTGCCAACTGTATATTTATTTTATTTTAATACCAAATTTAGATGTAGATACATACATGCCCTTTAAGGCGTGATGATAAGGCATGATATGAATTGTTGATGGAATTCCTTTTGTACTATGAGACTTTTTATTTTTTCAAGGAGAAACAATTGTTATCAAAATTACGTCAATTGACGCGACATAATATTTTGGCTCTACATGGTATGTCTGGCTGTGGGAAAACTACTTTAGCTATTAGCGTATTGCGAACGAATTCGGAACTCATCACTTCGGACTTCAACGGTGTTGTGTATTGGCTCAATTTGGGGAACTGTAAGACTGTAGACGACGTCATTGCTCAACAGAACAAGTAAGTTTAATATTCACATTTGAGTAATTGTGCTAATTACGTGATGTTTTGGTAATATGACACGGACTGGCAATGGCTTATTAAAATTTGAACTAAATGATTCAGTGCAACAAGACTCTTATATATAATATTTAAATAATAACTTTTGCCAAATTTCTATAGTAGCTTATAGTTTTTTGTTCGTATACATGTTCTATTTATTTATTTATAAGTAACTTTTTATGACGTAAATATTATGTACTTATATGATATAAGAACATAGAGTAATACTCTAGTATTATAATAACATGATGTTTCACAACAGTTATCTCCTAGCAAAGGATCTTTCTATATTAAATACAAAATTTTGATGATACATCATCTCTACTATCTATACTAATAAAATATAGCGGAAGAGTTTGTTTGTTTGTTTGTTTGAACGCTAAGATCTCTGGATCTACTGGTTCGATTTACTTTGTTTTGGTTTTTTATGAAAGCTGCATTCTTCAGAAGTGCTATAGGCTATATAACATTACATTACACATATATATATACTAATAAATAAAAGTACTTTCTAATTTGACATGCAATTTATTCGACCATGTTAATAACAACCGTCGTTGCTAAGCAACGGTTTGCAAAGTTTGTTTGTTGTTTTAAGAAAACGTCAACAACGTCAAAATGAACTTATAATTTGATATTCATCCTTATAAAAATAATTATAATAGTAATTTTTAGCATTTTATCTAGATTGAAATTATAGTTTATTGTATAACATTCTAATAAATAATTAAGACTGATTCGAAATGACCTAGCCTTCGGGCGGCACAGTGTGATCGACACGAACGGGCAGATGACATTGACGGCTTTATAAATTTTCATACATTTCCGAACTATAGTTAATTTTTATGTAATTATTTGCTGTTTATAATTTATTTAAACAACACATTGGTTCTATTCTTATTTTATTTGATATTGCTCGCATCAATTAACCCTTTTATTATAGAAAAATGTTTAGTTATTTCATAGAGTCGATATCCACGAGTATGAACGCACGCACGGAAAACTTTAGGTACTTTTTCTAATATTAAGAATATCCTTTAGATACTTTAACTTCTTTTGTTAGTTCATTTCAATAACTCAGATATTTTTTCTAATAATATGTCTCTACTTATTATTCTTTTTGATTATTTAGGTTTTTATTTTCTTACTAATTCTATTGAAAACTGAAAATAATATAAACAAGCAGGTGTAGCCGCGTCCGGGTCCACTAGTAGTTCATATTAGTTTAATCAGACATTCACATCACATAACTGACAAAGTCATATGAATGTTAAAATTATCTAACATTAATATGCGGTATATTTTCTCAATAGCCATCGAATGAGTTTATGCGAGCTTATAAAAATAGGTGTTGAATAACAAATCGACTTTCTGTAAATAAGAACACATTGATGGATTAATAATTCATATAGAATATAGAAATTCATACAGAATTCGTTATGATATATTACAACCCCTATTTTTTTTGTATTACTTCAAACATTTTTCTTTATTCTTGAGGCCAGTGGCGTAGCGTTATTGCATGCACATATTATTTATTAGCTTGTAAAAATTGCTAGCTTGACCTAAAATGTCACTCGTTATCGTACTCTACCCCTTCAATTTTCAACTACCCAAATTTTACATGTCAAACTATCCAAAGTATTTCTGTGCGCACAAATTTCTTACGTTTCACATACAATATATATTATTTGTTTACTTTCATATAAAATTAATTTCCAGGTTATATCGTAAAGCTTCATTAAACACGTCGTACATGAACTCATCAATATCCATGTCTAGCATTGGTTCCAACGCGGACTCTTTATCGAACTACGACTTCACTTGGCAAGATCTAAAAGACAAATTAAAATCACTTTTCGCCGAACAACCATTGAAAGATGGCTTATTGGTTCTCGATGAAGTAAATGAAAAAATATGCGTAGAGGGATTCGACATCGGCTGTAAAATATTGGTGACCACGCGTGATAATAATGTTGTTACTAATTTTCATCCGCAAATAGTTAAAGTGAGTAAATTTGTATGTTATATACTTTTTTTTGTATGATTCGTTCGAATACATAATAGATCTTAGTCGGAAATCGGTGATGACGGAAAGAAATCCATGTTTTTTTTGTGGTGTTTGTTTATAACTATTATGTAAATAATATGTACATACAATCCATATATTTCATTATACTGCACAATATAGCTATTTGCACTCACGTTCAATTTAACTAGTGTCCGCCCGCAAGTTCATTTGCGTGGACTTCACAACTATTTCCACGTTTTTCATTCATTTTTCGGTATCTTTGAAATTTCGACCCAAAACTTCGAGATATGACTTGTGTTTAATGATGGAATTCAATGACTCGATTTGATATACCTGAGTAGGAGAAAATATACACTTTAAATATGTCATCCCCGTGAAAAACGAACTTACTATTTTCCTATTTAAGCTGAGATGCTCTTCCATTGCGCCACGACGTCCTCAATTTTAAACAATGACGATTGATATTCTTTTCTTACTTTCAGATAGAAAATCACTTTTCTGAAGAAGAATCTTTAGCTTTATTTGCATCATGTTTAGAGTTAGATGAAAAAAAATTACCGAGACAAGCAAAAAAATTACACGAAATATGTAAAGGCAGTCCGTTTCACATAGCGTTGATTGGTGCTGAACTAGCAGAGAATAAAGAGCGGTTGGTGCACGATACCAGACGTTGGAATTATTATATAAATAAATTAGAGAAAAAGGAGCTTATATTGTAAGTTAATTTTTTAACATTCAATTTCCAAATGGATTAAATGCTTGGAACCGTACGGATATTTCTGGAAAAGTCTCTAATTGGCATTTTTTATCTGAATTTTTTTTTACTTGCATCCATTAACTAATATAGACGCAAAGAATTTAAGAATTTCAATCTTATTCAGTCACTACTTTTAGGAATACACGACTATGGCGTGTCCAGTCAGATATGACCTAAAAAATCGTAATAAACCTGACAGACTTCTTACCTAATATAATTTTAATATTGCTTATAAAGCAATATATTTTTAATTCTTATAAAGCAAAATTCTTGGTATTCTGTTAATAGTTAGGTGGTATAGAGCCCTGTATATATATATATATATACATACATATGTATATGTTATTAAGGAGCACTGTTTTATCGTTTACGTTGTTGTAGATAAATTATAAATATTGAACAAAAAGTGATTGTACTAGGCGTAGGCGTCTAAATTCACTATTTACAATTTAAATGCTTGTTATTACCTTTTCATAGAAGTATCTGTCGTAGATTTTTTTAAAATATATAAACAATTCAAATATATAAAATTTATTTTGATAATCTAAAAAATAGAATGAAAACAATATTCACGAATTCATAGAATGAAATATTCATATAAAAATATTCATAGAATGAAAACAATTATATTTTATCAGCAGTCTTGTTTCAGCAATTTCTCTAGATCAGACGTAAATCCAATGAAAACAATAGAATTCTGTATAAACTCCCTAAAGCCGGATTTGCTGAAACTATTCAAAATGCTCGCAATATTACCCGACAATGTTAAACTGTCGGCAAACGTGCTCAGCAAGCTATGGAACAAAACCACCACCGAAATTGACACCATTATACAACAATTACGAAGCAAATCACTGATAATAGTGTTCTACGACGAGGATAAACATGATTATACATATGAAATACACGATTTAATTATGAGTTATTTGAGAAGTAGCTCTAATGAAGATGACATAAAGAAACTTCATAGCGGCCTCCTAACAAGCTACAAGTATGGTGTAAACAATTATCCCATACAGATTGAGGACGATGGTTATATAGCATTGTATGTGGGATATCACTTAGGACATACGAAAAATTTAAATAATATGTGGAGTCTATTTAATAAATTGTATTTGAATTTGAAATTCTTGGGAAATAAAGTTAGGTTGACGGGTCCGGCCGATGTCATATTGGATTTGCAGAAATATGAGAATTATATTGTGAATGATGTGAGTATTTTTTTAAGCTTCACGCTATTATACAGAAATTACGCCCAATTTTAGTGACATTTTCACCACACGTATTTGAGAATTTTTTGCTTTACCACTTGGTTTATTTACTTCATAATACTTGTATACAGAAATTGAAATATTTATATATTTTATCTACAGCAGTATCAATATGTCGATGCCGTCTTGAAATTTGGATTTTAGGTTTTTGCGCAAATCCTAAAATTTCATCCAGTCGGCCATATACAGCTAAGTCCAGCTTGCCACAACTCGTCGAACGTACTATAGTTTTTGATTAAACATCTTTTTAATATAATATTCTCATTAAAATTTCCAGGATATAGATAAAGGTTTGCTATACAACGTAAAGGAATATTTAAGCACGTACGGCATTGATTTATACAGATATCCGTGCACGGATATAGTACAGAGCATACTGCAGAACGAGTCCAAAGGCATACTTTACATGAAAGCGTGGGAAATAGCACAAGACAGGTGTTGTCTAAATGAACTGTATTTTGAGTTTTTGTAAGTATATTATATTAATTTGTATGTTATATTACTTTTTTTTACTTCCATGAGTTTTGTGGGACAGGCAAAGAATTTACTTATTAAGAATTTAATTTAGTTATAACATTTAGAAACATTGTTGGAAGAAATACTTATTGAATTTTAAAGCTGAGCTTTGTTTTATTAGACCGCAGCAATATCTGCATTAAAGATATAAAAAATGTGATTTTGTAAGCCCGTGTTTCGAAATCTGAGTGGCGCGGGGAAGATGAAATGTCTGAACACTAGGTTCCCTTAGCGTACTTAATTATATGCGAGATACAGAAGAAGCTAAAAAAATATAGCATTTACACGTCGCCATATTTCGATTTGCTTTTTAACTTCTTATTTATGTTTCAGACATGAACAAAATGTGGATGAAACGAGATATTCAACAATAGATGTCAAGGAACCTATAAAATCTGTGTGTTTCCTCGGAGATTATGTGTTAATTGGTACAAAGACTGGGATGATTAAGGTATATATCATGTTATTATTATATTATTTATTTATCCTATATCTTATAAAACAAAGTCGCTTTTCGTGTCTGTCTGAACTTTCTAACTCT